>JAAWVA010000030.1:26405234-26450425 GCA_015227895.2 Colaptes auratus
CGCTATGTTGCTATCTGCAGACCCCTGCACTATGAGACCCTCCTGGCAGCAGAGTTTGTCTCCCCTAGCAGCAGCTGCCTGGGCCATTGGATTCCTCAGTGCCTGCTGCACACAGCCAATACTTTTCCCTGCCCCCTCTGCCAGGGCAATACTGTGGACCAGTTCTTTTGTGAAATCCCCCAGATCTCAAGCTCTCCTGCTCCAGATCCTACCTGGGAGGTTGGCCTTATTGTGTTTAGTGCCAGTTTCTCTTTTATCTCCTTCATGTTCATGTGGTGTCCTAGTGCAGATCTTCAGGGCAGTGCTGAGGATCCCCCTCGCAGGGACGCCACAAAGCCTTTGCCACCTGCCTCCCTCACCTGGGCTGTTTTCTCTGTTTTTGATCACTGTCATGTTTTGCCTACCTGAAGCCCCCTTCCATCTCCTCCCCATCCCTGAATCGGGTGGTGGCAGTTCTGTACTCAGTGGGTGCCTCCAGCAGTCAACCCTCTCATCTACAGCCTGAGGACCAGGAGCTCAGGATGCCCTGATCAAACTGATCACTGGATGCTGTCACAAGCAATAAACTTCTTTCTCTTCTCCTGCAGAGCAGTTCTGATGTCACTCAGTGCAGGCCCAGCCTGGCTGCTGGAGTTCTGGCTGCTGCTGGTGCTGTTCCCCTTGGGAGAATGTTGTTCCCACACAAATGTCTTTCTTCAGACCATTGCTGGTTCAGTGTTGTCCTGTCTGCTGTGACCCAGAGGCTGCAGACATGAGGAGCTGTGCTCCCTGGGTGTTCAACACAAGAAAGGACCCTGCAGGGAGTTGTTTCTCTGAGTTTCTTCCAAGGCTTCTGTGGAGCTGCAGGGCAGTGCCTGTGTGCTGTGTGCAGAGGTGGAGGGGCAGAGTCCCAGCACAGCAGCAGTGCCAGGCAGACCCACAGCTTGGGCTGTCCTCAGCTGCTCTTTCTGCCCTTCCACCCTCTCTTGCTGAGCCTCTTGTGCTGGGGCAAGGCCTGAGTCTCTGGCAGCTTGGGCACTGTGCTGCTGGTTGCAGTGCTGGGCCTGCAGGCAGGAGAGTCCGGGCTGCTTGTGGACAGAGCGTGCTCCAGAGCAGCACTGCCATCAGAACAGGAGGTCTCCTCATGCCTGTATACCCCAACCCCCTTCCATTAAGACTGCACCTACTCAAGTCAAACTGGATCCCCTGACCCCTCCAGTATAGACTCAGTCCAAACATGTTTCCTCTACCCCTCCCAGTAAGATGTGGCCTCATCCCAGCACAAATGGATCATACAGGAGGGGGGTTGTCTCTTCTCCCAGGCACCAGCACCAGAACAAGGGGACACAGTCCTCAAGCTGTGCCAGGGGAGTTTAGACTCGAGGTGAGGAGGAAGTTCTTCACTGAGCGAGTCATTCGTCATTGGAATGGGCTGCCCAGGGAGGTGGTGGAGGGTCGCCGTCCCTGGAGGTGTTTCGGGGAGAGGACGTGGCACTTGGTGCCATGGTCTAGTTGTGAGGTCTGTTGGACAGGTTGGACTTGATGATCCTTGGGTCTCTTCCAACCTTGTTTACTGTGATACTGTGATACTGTCCTCTAGCACTGCAGCCTTGGTCCCATCCCACAAGATCTATCCCCTGGCTCCTTCCCAGTACCATCTGCATCCATCCCACTACAAACTGACACCCTCAGGCCCTCCCAGTCCAGTCTGGGCCCTGTCCAGTCCAAACGGATCCCTTTCATCCCTCCAGTACCCATTAGGCCTTTTCCCAGTAAAAGTGGAATCACCTTATGCCCTTCCAGTGCAGCCTGGACCCTGTTTCAGTACAAGCTTTGTTCCCTGGCACATTCCATTACAGTCTGGTCTCCACTATACAAATTGGGAAAATTTATCCCCTCCCAGTACAGACCTGGTCACATCTCAGGCAAACTGCATCTCCTGAGCCCATCCCAGCTCAGATGTGCTCTTATCCCACGACAAACTGCATCACTTTGCCATCTCCCATACAGGTCCTGTTCAGTACAAAGTGCATCCTTGGACCCCTCCCTGTTCCTTCTGCATCCCTCCACATTGTGACCAGTTGATGCTATGCCTTTAAGAAAGAGACAGTTGCTGAACACTCTGGCTGAATGTTTTGATATTTGAACAAAAACAAGATAGTCTAAACGAATTTCATGGTGCTTGTGGGGGTCAGTTTTGAGTTTGGGTGCTGTTAGTTCAGTCTGTGTCTGGTCTGGGTTCAGGCTGGGTGCAGTCTGTGCTTCTTTCTCTTGCTGAAGCAGGAACGGCCTTGAGTTAACAGCTAACCAGATAAGAACACTATTCTTGCATGCACTTTCTGAGCTAACAGCATTTTCCTTCCTTAATTGCCTTTCTCTCTCTCTCTAACCCTTTTGGGAAAAGGGGAGGTGGGGAGGGAGAGAGGGGTTTCAGGGAACCCCCTGGCCGGGAGGCAGGGAAAAGGTTTTTCTGCATTGTGTTCATTGCTGTGTTTTCCTGTATATATTGTAAATATTGTATATTTGTGTACATATTCATTGCTTCCATTTATGCTTGTAAATATAGCTTTCATCTGCTTTTCCGACTGAGCTAGCTGTGGTTTCTTTCCCTGTGGTGGGGAGGGAACTTTCCACCCCCCCACATATTTTCAATTGGCGCCCAACGCGCGGCTTGTGGATTTGCTGTCCAAAGCAGAGCAAAAGTTGCTTGATTTATTGTCGCTCAGCTCGGAGTTGCAAAGATGAAAGTGTTTGGATTTTAGAGCGTTTGGTCTTTTCAATTTGTTCGGTACTGGTCTACAAGTACCTCTTTGGATGATTTTTCGATCGCTTAAGCAGATACTTGATGTATAATTGTATTATGTTTAAGTATAAGATTCAGCTTCTCTATGATCGTTGCCTTGGATTCTTTTGGCTTATAGATACGGGGAATGTGACCTCGACTACTCTGCCCATAGAGATAGAGTTTAGAGATCCAGTAGGTGAAAGAGTTGTTTTAAGTGATGGCTGGGATCCAAAGGTGATTTATTTGATGTGTGCAATCCTGCTGTTGGTGATAAGCAATGCGTACTTGTTATATGCTCTGTACCGGGAGAGGAAAGTGTCTAAGGCCTGTTTTGTAATTAGGCGTAGACCCAAGAGGATAGGAACAGCTCTAACTCGACCCCAGAAATATCTAGTGATGAGGAGAATGGAGGATCTGTATCAGTTAAAAGAAAGCTAAAAATTCCATCGGAAAGGCTGCTCTGAACGGTGCTGTTGGTGGTTCTGGCAATCAGCCACTGCTGCGGCAGCGGCAGCGCCTAACATGGCGGCTCCCCCGTCCTCGGCAGCCATTAGCAAGGCAAAGCCAGTTCCTCCTTCTTCTTCAGCGGACCGGAAGTGTCCTCCACAGCAGCTGATCCGTCTCAAAACCTGTCAGCTCCTTTAAGCCAGCTGTAAATTTAAACACAGCTCCAGTAAGCAGGTAGCTGTTTAACTACAAGAAGTGGAAAGGCAAAGCTGATTCAGATGCTGATCCTGGTGAGGACCTTCTGCTTTAAGAGACCCTGCTGAGGAAGAGGAGAAGATTTGTCTTAAGATATAGCTGAGATATTGAGAAGATCACTGGATGGAGATGCAGGCAAATTGCTGATAGCAGGACAACAAGAGGTGGTACACCTGACCTTAAAGAGATTCTTAGGAGAGTGACAAGGAGATATTGGGGCAACAAGTTCAGGAAGAGGAGGAAGGGAGGACAGATGACCTTCTGGCTGTCCTTCACCAAGGGAAGAGATAAGGAAGTGCGTAAGATTATATCAGAGCAGATAAGGAGCCAATCCTAGCTTGGCTTGGTAGATGCTACGATACAGGTGCTCCAGCTCTAATGGTTGGAGACAAGTCAGCAGCTCAACTAGGACTCTCTCAAGGATAATGGAATAGATAGACATCTAGGCCGGACTCTCGGTAAGGTTACTCTGTGGATACGCTTTTAATGGCAACCCTCATGAGATATCCTTCCCGAGATGATCTCCCATGGAATCCTAAGCCTGGACTACCATAGAGGAAGGAATTAAGCGTGAGAGAATTTGCTGTTAGAGAGGTACTCTATGGTGACCATGAGACTCTGAATCCTGATGAAATTCCTGTAGGAACTGGTCTTGCTAAAAAGCTCATCAAACTTGCTCCTCCTAACTATGCAAATATTCTGGCAAGCAGAATTGTGGCAAGAAACTATGGCGGAGCTTCTCCTACGGTTGGCCAATTCACTGATCAAATGAGACAATTGGAGGATAGCATGACACGTGTTTCTTTGGTTTCAGCCATTGAAACTCTGTCTGGAAAAATTGAGAATTGCATGAGAGAGCTGAAGGATGAATTTAAAAATACCATTTCCCAATTGGCACAGAGAGATAATTCCAATTCTTCCTCCGGATGGATACAGGTTCCTCTGTGAGGATAGGCGTCCTCCAAGGATGTCATTCCAAACAGATCATTCCAAAACAGTCCTTCCAAACAGGTCATTCCAAACAGACCACCAGGCAGTCACATGGAAGTATTTGGATAACTCTGCGTGATCAGTTTGGTGAGAACATGAACAGATGGATGGTCAACCAACTGCTAATCTTCTCAGGATACTGAGGGAACTGCAAAGTGGCAGAACCCGAGGTAGCAATACCAGAAGGGTAGCTGTTACTTCTACAATTCCCCAGGACAACTCTAATAGCTCCAACAGTGGCTCCAGTTCTAACACTGCACACTGTGCTCATTGCACATGTGGCATGTTCCCCATAACTAGGGGTGCCCTGCCTCCCGCCAGGGGGAGGAGAGGGGTAACAGAGATAACAGAATCTATTGGATGTGTACATCCAGTGGCCTGGCACTTCACAATTTCAGAAGTACAGGGCCTTGGTTGACACAGGCTCAGTGCACCATAATGCATCAAATTATCAGGGATCAGAAGCTATAACTATTCTGGGAGTCACTGGTGGATCTCAAAGTAACTAAGGTGGAGGTTGATATAAGTTTAACTGGTAAACAGTGGAGGAAGCATACAGTTGTGACCGGACCTGACGCACCTTGTATTCTGGGAATTGATTTTCTGAGAGAAGGGCGTTTCAAAGACCCTAAAGGTTACAAATGGGCTTTTGGAGTAGCATCTGTAGAAATTGATGGACAAAAGCTGAAGCTGTCTCTTAGACCTGAGCTTTCTGACGAATCTTCAGTTGTGGGACAACACAAGATTGAGGACATTAAATTGCCGGTTGCTTCTCAGACTGTGCATCACAGACAATACAGAACCAACCGTGACTCTGTTGCCCATTCAGAATCTGATTCGTCAGTTGAGAGTCAGAAAGTCATCAGCAAACTCATTCCCCTTTCAACAGTCCAGTGTGGCCTGTGCGAAAGCAGAATGGAGACTGGCGTCTGACAGTCGACTACCGAGCCCTGAATGAATAACTCCACCTATGAGTGCATCAGTACCAGACATGATGGAACTCCAGGATGAGCTGGAATCCAAAGAGGCCAAATGGTATGCTACCATAGACATTGCTAATGCCTTCTTCTCTATTCCCATAGCAGAGAAATGCAGCCTCAGTTTGCCTTCACCTGGAGAGGACCAGTACACTTTCAACAGATTGCCATGGCTGGATCCACAGCTCCAGCATCTGTCATGCAGTGATCCACGATGCTCTGGAGAAAGGTGGTGCTCCATAACACATCCAGTTCATTATGATATCATCGTCTGGGGTAAAACTGCTGAGGAAGTCTTCGAGAAAGGTAACAAAGTCATTGACATTCTTCTGAGTGCAGGTTTTGCCATCAAGCGAGACAAGGTGAAAGGACCTAGCAGAGAGATCCAGTTTCTGGAGTGCGGTGGCAGGATGGACGCCGACACATTCCAGTGGATGTGTAAATAGAGTCTCTACCATGGCCAATCCCATGAACAAGCAAGAAACTCTACGTTTCTTGGGGATAGTGGATTGTGGAGACTGCACATTCCTGGGTACAGTCGATGTGAAACCTCTGTATGATGTGACTCGAAAGAGAAACAATTTCCACTGGGGACCTGAACAACAAGCAGCTTTTGACCAGATAAAGCAAGAGGTAGTTCAAGCAATGGGTCTGGGACCTGTCCGAGATGGTCCAGACATTAAGAACATTTTGTACACAGCTGCAAGTGACAATGGTCCCACCGGTGCTTGTGGCAAAGAGCTCCAGGGGACACGTGACGACCTCTTGGTTTCTGGAGTCGAGCTTACAGAGGTTCAGAGGCTAATTATACTCCAACAGAGAAAGAGATTCTAGCTGCCTATGAAGGAGTAAAAGCAGCTTCTGAAGTGATTGGAACTGAATCACAACTTCTCTTAGCTCCCAGATTACCAGTTTTGAATTGGATGTTCAAAGGCAAAGGTTCCACACCACATCATGCAACAGATCCACCTGTCTAAGTGGATGGCTCTGATAACACAGAGAGCTCGAATGGGAATCTTGAAAGACCTGGTCTGGTGGAGTGATCTCAAGTTGGCCTGAAGTCCAACTGTACTAAACCTCCAGAGGAGAAAGTAACTCGTGCTGAGGAAGCTCCTCCTTACAGTGACATTTCTGATGACATCACTCTCCCACGTTCTCGTTCTGTAAGCAGTATGTGCTTACTATGGTAGAGGCAAACACTGGATGGTTGGAAACTTATCCAGTTCCACATGCAACTGCACGCAACACCATTCTTGGTCTGGAGAGACAATCCTGTGGAGACACGGAACTCCAGAGGATTGAGTCAGACAACGGAACTCATTTCAAAAACAACCTTGTAAATAGCTGGGCCAAAGAGCACGGCATTGAGTGGATATTCCCATCCCCTACTATGCACCAGCTGCAGGGAAGATTGAACGCTACAACGTTTTGCTGAAGACCACTCTTAAGCCATGGGGGGTGGATCTTTGAAAACTGGGAAAAACATTTAGCACAGCAACCTGGCTGGTAAATAGTAGAGGTTCAGTGAACCGAGCTGGACCTGCACACTCAGATCTGCTACAGAAAGTAGAAGGTCCCAAGGGTGGTTTCACCTGAAGGTCCGGGCCACACTTATTGGGTAATGCAAGAGAATGGTGAAATTCAGTGTATTCCACAAAAAATCTAACTTTAGCTGAAAGAGTTTAATTTCAGAGTGTTGTACAGCTACATCGCCCCAGGAAGAATCCTTGAGGATCCACGGTGCACGAACCCTGAGAACCCTGAGAGCCCTGAGTCAACTGAGAGTCCCTGTGTCCCTGTTTCCCTGTTTCCCTTTTCTTCGCTTCGTCTGCGAAGAGACAACTGTTTTTCCATTTTTCTTGTTTCTTGGACTTCTGAATCATCTACACCTGAGGATAGCCGAATGGACTAGAACTTTACTTGCAAATTGTAGATATTGCTTTAGATTGGATGGACAGTATGAACAGCCAGTGAAATTGTTTAGAAGAGGTGGATTGTGACCGGTTGAGGCTGTGTGTTTAAGAAAGAGACAGTTGCTGAACACTCTGGCTGAATGTTTTTGATATTTGAACAAAACAAGATAGTCTAAACTAATTTCATTGGTAGATTGTAGAGTGCAATTTTGAGTTTGGGTTCTGTTAGTTCAGTCTGTGTCTGGTCTGGGTTCAGGCTGGGTGCAGTCTGTGCTTCTCTGTCCTGTGGGCTGGAGCGCTTCTCTCTTCTGAAGCAGGAACGGCCTTGAGTTAACAGCTAACCAGATAAGAACACTAATTTTTGCATGTGCTTCTTAGCTAACAGAATTTTTCTTCCTTAATTGCCTTTCTCTCTCTCTCTAACCCTTTTTGGGAAAAGGGGAGGTGGGAGGGAGAGAGGGGGGTTCAGGAACCCCCTGGCAGCTGGAGGAAAAAGTTTTTCTGCATTGTGTTCATTGCTGTTTTTCCTGTATATATGTAAATATTGTATATTGTGTACATATTCATTGTCATTCCATTTCTGCCTGTAAATATAGCTTTCATCTGCTTTTCTGACTGAGCTAGCTGTGGTTTCTTTCCCTGTGTGTGGGAGGGAACTTTCTCACCCCACCACAAGTGTGCTCCTGTCCAAGCCATGGGCTCATAGCTTGGCCAGGAGTTTGCTGTGGGGGATGGTGTCAAAGGCCTTGCTGAGGTCCAGGTAGACCACATCCACAGGCCTCCCCACATCCACCAGGCAGTCACCTGATCATAGAAGGAGATCAGGTTGGTCAGGCAGGACCTGGCCTTCCTAAATCCATGCTGGCTGGGCCTGATCCCTTGGCCATCCTGTAAGTGCTGCGTGATCGCACTCAAGATGACCTGTTCCATAATCTTGCCTGGCACTGAGGTCAGGCTGACAGGCTTATTATTCCCTGGCTCATCCAACTGCCCTTCTTGTGGATGGGCACCATGTTGGCCAACTTCCAGTCTTCTGGGAGCTCTCCAGTAGCCAGGACTGCTGAAAAATGATGGAGAGCGGCTTGGCCAGCTCATCTGCCAGCTCTCTCAGCACCCTAGGATGGATCCCATCGGGTCCCATGTACTTGTGAGGTCCAAGCAGCTGAGAAGATCTTGAACTATCCCATCCTGGAACAGAGGAAAACTATGCACTCCCTGCTCCTTCTGCCAGCTCTGCAGGCCAGCTGTCTAGAAGACATTCTGTGCTGCTAGTAAAATTGAGGCAAAGAAGGTGTTAAGTACCTCTGCCTTTTCCTCATCCTTTGTTACAATGTTCCCCTCCTTGTCCACCAAGGAGTGGAGGTGGTCCTTGCCCTTCTTCTTGCTATTGATGTATTTATAGAAGGACTTTTTATTGTCCTTCACAGCGGAGGCCAGTCTAAGTTCCAAATGTGCTTTGCCTCCCTAATTTTCTTCCTACAAGACCTAGCACTTCCCTAAACATTTCATGGGTTGCCTCCCCTTTCTTCCAAGATGATACACCCTCTTTTTTTCCCTTAGTTCCTTTAGAAGTTCATTACCCATCCAGGCTGGCCGTCTGCCCTGGGGTCTCATCACACAGCCTGTTCCTGCACCTTCCAGAGTTCTTCCTTGATGCAGCTCCAGCTCTCCTGGACCCCTTTATTTTTAAGGGCTGTATCCCAAGGAACCTTCTGAGTTAGTTCCTTGAGTACCTTGAAGTTTGCCCTCCGGAAGTCCAGAGTGGAGGTCTTCTTGCTACCCCTCTTGGCTTGCTGAATACTGAAAATTCAATTATCTCGTGGTCACTGGTGCCTAAACACCCTCCGACCACCACATCCCCCACCAGCCCTTCCCTGTTGGTGAAGAGGAGGTCAAGCATAGCCTTACCCCTGGTAGGCTTGCGCAGTACCTGGGATAAGAAGCTGTCCTCCATACACTCCAGGGACCTCCTAGACTGCCTCCTCTCTGCTGTGTTGAGATCCCAGCAGATATCAGGCAGGTTGAAGTCACCCATGAGAACGAGGTCAGGTGATCTTGAGACAGCCTTAAGATGCCTATAGAATGCTTCATCAACATCTTCCTCCTGGTTGGGTGGTCTATAACAGACTCCAACCAGGATGTCTGCCCTGCTGATCTTCCCTCTAATTCTCACCCACAAGCACTCAACCTGATCATCCCTGATCTCCATCTCAATGGCATTCGTGCATTAGTGTACATGCACTATCTCCTACCATAATCCTTTGCACTGCTATAAAATCCACTGACCTCTTCCACAGATGACCAGGACAGATCCAGCAGCTCCTCTGAGGAAGGTTTCTCTACTCAGAGCCTTGGTAGGAAATCTGCCAGATGGATTGGATGAAACTTTGATCTGCTCAGGCTCTGGCCACACGGAGGCTGATGGTTGGTTGTGGGATCAGGTGGTCAGTTGTGTCTCAGGAGCTCATCATTCAGTAGGAAGCCAATGAGTGTGAAGGGGCTGTAAGGTCACTTCTGCCTGGGGAGAGGATTGGCCAACAGCAGGAACACAGCTGGAAAGGGACTGTGAGGTCTCTTCTGTTTGTGATGAAGTGGTTATTAATTTATTAGTATGAATATGAATAATATTTTAATTATGATGAAATTATTAATAAACGATGAATCACTATTTTATATAGATTATCTAGTGAACAACTGTGAAATCCATCCCATAATTGTTTAGTATTTATAATTTGGACTCAATCATGATATTTACAGAGTTAATTTCTACTACTCTAACGCAGGCTGCAATTCCGTGCTTGTCCCCCAGGTGCGACTCGACAGGACTCAGGCGACTGCTAACTATATGCAGAGATATTACACTGTGTATCAGAGGATTGGACTGGAAAGATTATCCTGCTAGACTCGGGTGCTTTGAACTGAGTGTTAGTGAGTGGAAAGCAGGTGGAAGGTACTCTGTGTCCTTTGTTTGTAGCTAGGTTAGGTTCTGGCAGACTGCTGACTCCGGGCTGGTCCAGACAGTGACAGTGGATGGAACCTTCTCCCTTCCGTGGCAGCAGAGGGAATGGACCTTAGCCTAGCTGTACAGCAGGTTCCCTTCACAGGACTTGGGTGGCTCTCTCTGGACATCAGGGAGTGGTCCTGCGAGGCTGGCCTGGCAGGGCTGGTAGGGCTGGTCCTGGGATGGGGTCGGCCCTCACAGAGTCAGCCTGCACAGCAGGGCAGGGCCACGGTTCTCTGTAGGCAGGCTTGGAGGTTTCTGATCTGGCAAATGGCAGATGAGGCTGGACCTGGCAGAGGTAAGACTAATGGCAACAGACTTTGGGGCTGGCATGGATGGCCCCGGGGAAGAGGCACAGGTGCATGAAGCAGCAGCTTCCCCTTTGGCTCGAAGGAGCAGCAGGACCCTTATCAGAGCGGTCCTGGCTTTGGGGCACAGGGCATGAACTGTGCTCTGGATTCCCCTGGGGTTCACAGGGCACAGAGCAGCAGAAGTAGCAACTCCTCTCCTGTGATGGCAGGCTTACACAGGCATGAGGCTGACGCTGCTCCTGCTCTCTGAGCTGACACACACAGGGTTGTGCCTCTTGTCAGTCTGCTGCTTCAGGCTGAGGCAGACGTTTGCTCCCCTAGACTCGGCTAAGTCCCTTCCCTGGCAGTTGGGCAGATCTTACCCTCAGGGGTCCAGTCCTCTTGAAGGCACATTGGGCTCTTCCAACTGGTGAGACTTGCAATGCAATGCAGTAGTTTCTCAGGCTCAGTGAAGGTCCCTCCTCAGGAGATACTCTCAGGGCTGAAGCTCAACAGGCTGCCTGGCTGCCGGCTTCTCTTCGTGGGAAGGCCACTAGTTTGCTTGCATATATGAGAAAGACAATGGCATGAGCTCAGTCTCCAGCAAGGAGAGAGAACACAGTGAAAGAGGACAACGTATTTACAAGCTGGGGCAATACTGATGGGTTCCTGGAGGCTGGATGTGGCCAATGGGCACTCTCGTAAACAACCGGCTGCAGCCTATGGGAGGCGTGAAGCTGGAATTATGCCATGCTTGGCATCAGCACCAGCATCCCATGCCATGGGGGTGTGCAGGGGTCTGTGCCACCTTGGCCTTTGTTCCCCTCATGAAAGGAGGGGGAACTTGTCCATGTGCTGGGACAGGTTTCAGTATCTGGGCATAATTCTGGGCATGATGTGCCTTCACCACATAGAATCATCCTGGTTTCAGTCTTGATGGAGTTAACTTTCTTCACAGCAGCTCCTCTGGTGCTGTGCTTTGGATTTGTGACCAAGCCAGCGCTGAGAGCAGACTCTGTCCTCACTGCATGGATCAGTTGGGGAGACACCAGCGGCAACTCTGTGTACAATGTACACCACTTGCCCACTCCTCTCTTCCTCCTCCTTGCAGTAAGGACACTCACCATGGCCCAAGCACAAGCTCCTTGGGACCAGGTACTGCTGAGATCCACTGGAAGTGCTGAAACCCCCACAGAACAAGGCAGGCTAAGCCCTCTCTTGTTTTCCCTGGAAATGAAAGGTACAGCAAACCTGCCTGGGGGCTGGGGCAGCTCTCCTCAGGTGGCTCAACTGCAATCCATGGCAGAAGAGCAAATGCAGCCTGGATGCAGGGAGTCAGTGGATCTACTCACCAGGAACCAAATGAAAGGAGAATCTTCTACACCCATTCTACCAACCCAGAGCACAAAGATTGTAACACAACAGCCCAACCAAATTCAGGTTGTTGGTGTAACTTCTCCATGACCAAACCCATTACTGGGTTTTGCATTTGGGGTTGCATAGACAGTCCTAAAAACAATCCCCATGCACCCCACAGGACACTGTGCACAGAGACTATGTACATGGATCCTGATATAGGCTGGGCAGGGACTGGCTTGAGAGCAGCCATGAAAAAAAGGCCTTGGGGGTGCTGGTGGAGGAGAAGCTCAACAGGAGCCAGCAGTGAGCACTTGCAGCCCAGAGAGACAACCAGAGCCTGGGCTCCAGCCTGTAGATCCAGGTTGATCAATGACTTAGTTTACAATAGAAATCAATCTATAAGAACCCAAAAAGGGAGTGGTAATGAAATGTTGAGATGGTCTTCATGTCTGTGTGAGGCCCTGGAGGGGATGGCACTTGGTGCCATGGTTTAGTCATGAGGACTGTGGTGAGAGGTTGGACTTGATTATCTCTGAGGTCTCTTCCAAACTTGGTGATTCTGTGATTCTGTGATTCTGTGATGAGATGTGCAACCAAACCATGTGAGAAAGGATGGGAGGGAAAAAGAACCAAGTGCTGCATCCTTGAAGCAGATGGGAAAGGCAAAGTGGGGAGAAGAGCCCCTGCTCAAATCCAGATGCAACAGTGAGCTGAGTGGGGATAGGCTGTGGGAAAGAGGAGTTGTAACATTCACCTATGCCTGAAGAAGGAGCCACAGGCTCTGCAGGTCTGGGCCCCCTGGCTCCCCTTGCAGCCCCGGTCCTGTTCTCAACTGCTCTGTTTGTATCTCAGCTCATGGTGCTGGAACCAGCTGGGCCTGCACCACATTATTTGTCACAGTTCTGGAACACCACCACAGCAATCAGTTCAGTTTCTGTCTGTGTGATGTCTCTGGAATCATTGGCTGTGACTGGAAATTCTCTGTGCCAATCACTGCTCACCAGGATGTGTCTTTGCTCACATGTTGTATGGTTAGCTACAACCTACACCCACTGGAAAGAATTTCACTGCAACCCAACAACTCCTCCAGCACCCTGATTCCATCAGCCTGCTGCAACCACCAGGAGAAGCAGGGCAAAAGTCTCTGCCCATAGCCCACCCTGACACTGAATCAATCCATTGAGTGCTAAAAGTAACCAAGAGGAGTGGAGAACACTGCTGGTGGGAAGTGCTGTTTGGGTGGTGTCCAGCAGCAGCTGGGACACTGCCCCTGGTGGCACAGCCACTGTGATTTTCCTGCCTGCTCTGCTCTCTGCTTGCTGTTCAGCATTGGTTTGCAGTTAGAGTTAGGAGGATGGCCAAGCAAGTCACACTGCTGCAGACATTTCCCATCATCAATGTTTCCTTTGTGCTTTGTGTCACTGAATGGCATTTAAGAAGACTTTGCAGGCTAAGGAACCACCAAATGTCCTTCCCATTCTGATTGGATGATGACATTCTCTGTTGAGAGGCACAGAGAAAAGAGACAACCACAGCCACTCTCTGGCTGAGAGAGATGCACTCAAGTCACAGACTAGATTCTGGTGGCACAGTCCCCCTGTCACAGGGAGCCTGCTCAAGACCTGATGTGTTCCCCCTCCCCCTTGCCAAGGCCATGAACTAGCCCAGGGTAAGGCAGGTGTGGATCAGGACAGACAGAGAACTGAGATGTGTCCTTGGTGTACTGCACCCTTGCTCTCCCAGCCTTGCACTGCTCTCCCTATGGCTTTGGGGTTTGTCACCTCCTGCCAGCTCAGTGCATCTGTGCTTGGATCACAGACAACAGGGAGGTGACAGAAAACTTTAGAGGTCAAAAACTTCAGGGTCTGTGCAAGTGGCAAAAGATCCCAGGATGATTCAGCATCCAAGGTTCTCCAGATCAGAGAAACACCTCATGGAAGTCAATGATCTCCACCTCTCAAAACAGTGACCCCAAAGCCAGAGCCTTGGTGCTCTCCTGGATCACAGCAGCTGTGTCCAGCATCTCCCCCACTCAGACATCTCTCAGGCATAACCTGCACCAAGGGCCAGCACCAAGTCAGACTTCTCCAGGCTCAGGTCTTGTGCCCTAAGAATGCCAAAGATATGTGAGGGTTTGCCCTGAGCTCCAGGAGAAGGACACTGAACTCCAGGGCACCCTCTGCCAGCCTCCTCTCCACCTCTCTGTGTTAGGACAGACACCTTTGCTGTCACCAGGGTCAAGGTGTCTATCATGCACTGAACCCAGCCAGCTCTGTCCCTGTGTCTGTGTGCTTGGTGCTTCTCTCCAGACACAGCCATAGAGATTTGACTTCAGGATCCCTTGCAGTCCGTCAGGGTCAGCCTTGCCCTTATCCACTCTGTCCTTCAGAGGCTCTTGGATTAGAACACATTCTGCTGAATCACCAAGAGCAGCTCAGTGGAGGCCATTATTGCAGCAGACAAAGGCAAAGTGCAGGAGAGCAAACTCTGGGTTGGGTTTATGGATCAGGAAGGCCAAGCCCTGAGCACAGTGCCTGGGCAGGCAGGTCCTGTCCCTCATGTGTGGGTCAGGGCTGCTCAGGTGCTGTGGGGTGTGGGGTTTGTGATGCTGAGAGAAGGACAAGGGGATGAGAGTCCCCAGCCTTCCTGGGGGTGTTTAAGGAAGCACTGAGGACCCCCTGGTGCCTTAGGAAGTCTCCTCACAGCCCTTGGTGGTGCATGATTGCCACAGCCAAGAAGGCAAAGCCTTGGGTTCTCCTGATGACTTCCAGCCTTGCCAGTGCCCATTGCCATCCCCACCACAGGTTGTCCTACACTGTCCCCCACACTGGCTTTGGTTTCTGCAGCAGAAAGACCAAGCCCTGACCACAGAGCCTGGGAAGGCAGATGCAGAGAGGCTCAAGCTAAAGTTTCACCTCCCTGGCCTTGGTGGCAGAGGCAACTGTCATAGACAGGAGGAGAAAGACCTCAGCCTTGCAGGTGGTGCTACACTGCCCCCTGCCTGCAGCTCTTTCCCTTCCTGCTCTTGACACCCGTCTTGCTTTGCTAGCAGCTCTCACCATGACATTTCTGTACATTCCTGCTCTGTCTCTGCTCTCCATGGCCATTTCTTGAAACACAGAGCCAGGACCTCTTGGACCACAAGGATCCCCTTTGAGTGAATTTTCTTTGTCCTCACCTCCTGTACACTCTCAGCGGCAAGAGAGGATCTGCCTGGCCTCAAACCAGGACACCTCCACTCTGAACCCTAAAATTTGCACTCTATGGAGGTTGTCTTTCTGTCCCACAACCACCAGAAGCTGCAGCATCCCCAGATTTCAAACAGGTGCACGCTGCATCTGTAGTGGCCTGAGCTTGGACTTCACCAGGTTACTGAAGCTTCAGTCCCTCAGGCTCTCCACCCCAGTCCTTGCAGATATCCTCTGAAGCCTCTCATGCTCTTCAAAACTCCTTCAGAATAGAAGTCCCAAAGCCAGACACCAATATTGCAGATGTGGCCACAGCAGTGCTGAGTGCAGGGGAGGACAACCTCTGTGTCTGAGTGGCCACACTCCTACCACAGCCCAGCTGCACTTGGCCTTCTGCACTCTGCTCAGCCTCTGCTCCATCCCAGGACATTGGCAATGGTCCCTGCCAGAGGCCTTTCTGCCTGGGGAAACAGCAGAACCTCCAGCTGCAAAACAACAGCCAAGGCACCTCTGTGCTGCTGCCTCTCAGCTTGGCTGGCACAAGAGATGGCACAGTCCCCAGCCCAGCCCTGGGCCTGCTGCTGGCCAATGACACAAAGGGATTGGAGTTTGCAGTGAGCTCACACTCACCTCCTGGCCATGTGGATCCTCCTGCCCTAGGAGCTTCTCAGCCATCACTGATATCCCAGTGCTGGCCCAAACCCTGTGCCAGGGGTGAAGCAGAGTCGCTCAAGGGTGGGAGTTGATGCCCATGGTAAAGGCTGGGGCAGGTTGAGCAATGATAGCAAAGTCAGGGTCAGGGTAGGTGAGGGTGGAGTAAGGTCAGGCCTGAGCTGTGATGGGGTTAGAGGTGGGGAATGAGTTCAAGGGAGGAGCAGAGGGTAGGAGTGGGGTTGGTGGGGAGTGGTTAGAGAGAGTGTAAGGGGTCCAGGCTGTACTGGGAGGGGGTCAGGGGATGGAGTTTAGTACTGCAAGGAGGCTCACTCTTTGCTGGGAGGAGCCAGGAGATCCAGTTCGTACTGGGAATGGGGCGATTAGACACTTAGGGAGGCCAAAGCAATTCAATTTAGTACTGAGAAGGAGACTCCACAACCTCTCTGGCAGCCTGCTCCAGGGCTCCAGCACCCTCACAGCACAGAAGAGTCTCTTCATGCTGAGGTGGAACCTCCTGTGTTCCATCTTGCACCCATTGCTCCCTGTCCTATCACTGGGCACCACTGCCAAGAGCCTGGCACCTTCCTCTGACACCCCCCTCTGATCTTGATAGCCATTGATCAGATCCCCTCTCAGGCTTCTCCTCTCCACACTAAACAGCCCCAGGGCTCTCAGCCTGTCACAGAATCACAGAAACATTCAGGTTGGAGAAGTCCCTCAGGGTCATCAAGTCCAACCATTAACCCTACTCTACAAAGGTCATCCCTAAGCCATATCCCCAAGCACCACATCCAAACCACCTTCAAACACCTCCAGGCTTGGTGACTCCACCACCTCCCTGGGCAGCAGATTCCACTACCTGAACACTCTGGATGGGAGAATTTTTTTCCTGCTGTCCAGTCTGAACCTACCCAGTCCTAGCTTGAGGCCATTCCCTCTTGTTCTGTCTCTAATGACCTGTGAGGAGAGACCAGCTGCAGCCTCTCCACAAAGTCCTTTCAGGTAGTTGTAGAGAGCCAGGAGGTCTCCCCTCAGCCTCCTCTTCTCCAAACTAACCATCTCCAGCTCCTTCAGTTGCTCTTCATCAGATTTCTTCTCCAGGCCCTTCCTCAGCTCCTTGCCCTCCTCTGCCCTGGCTCCAGCACCTCCACATCTCTCTTGGATGGAGCTGCCCAAAACTGGACACAACACTCAAGGTGTGGCCTCCCCAGAGCTGAGTCCCAGGGGACAGTCACCTCCCTGCTCCTGCTGCACACAGCATTGTTGACCCCAGCCAGGATGCCTTTGGCTTTCTTGGCCAGCTGGGCACACTGCTGCCTCCTATTCAGCTGCTTGTCCATCAGCACCCCCAGCTCCCTTTCTGCCAGACAGCTCTCCAGCCACACTGCCCCTGGAGCATTGCTTGGGGTTGTTGTGCCCCAAGTGCAGGACCTGGCACTTGGCCTTCTTGAAGCTCCTCCTGGTAACCTTGGCCATGGATCTAGTCTGCCCAAGTCCCTCTGCAGAGCCTCCCTCCCCTCATGCAGATCAACTCTGCCACCTGCCTTGGTGTCATCTGCTGACTCACTGCTGACTCACTCTGTGTCTTCATCAAGGTCATCAATAAAGAAGTTCAACAGGAGTGATCCCAACACTGAGCCCTGAGGAACACCACATGTGACTGTCTGCCACCAGCTGGATTGAACTCCACTGAGCACCACTCTTTGGGCCCTTCCACCCAGCTAGGGCTGTATCCAGCAGAGCATTGCTCATCCAAGCCAGGAGCAGCCACTTTGCCCAGGAGAATTCTGTGGGGAGGAGTGCCAAAGGCTTTTGAAAAGTCCAGGGAGACAATAGCCACAGCCTTGCCCTCATCCAACAGTCAGGAGATCAGGTGGGTCAGGCAGGACCTGCCCTTCATAACCCCATGCTGATAGGGCCTGATCCCCTGCTTGTCTTGTCCAGGTCATGTAATGGTGCTGGAGATGCTCTGCTCCATGTCCTGCCCTGCTACTGAAGCCATTTTCTCTGGTCCTGTCCCTGCAGGACTTTGCAAAGAGTCTCTCTGCATCCAGGACCCTTCAGGTACTAGAAAGCAGCTCTTAGGTCTCCCCAGAGCCTTCTGTTCTTCAGTCTGATCAACCCCAGCTCCCTCAGCCTGTCCACATAGCAGAGGTGCTCCAACCCCCTGATCATTTCTGTGGCACTCCTGTGGATGTGCTCCATCTGCTCCATGTCCTTCCTGTGTTGAGACTTCAGAGCTGGATGCAGGACTCCAGGGAAGGTGTTCACAGAGACAAAAAAAGTGCCAGGATGTCCTCTCTCCCTCTCTGGCCATGCTGCTTTGGATGCAGCCCAGGCTGTCCTTGGCCTTCTGTGCTGCAAGCTCACACTGCCTGCTCCTGGCCAGCTTCTCATCCACCAGCACCCCCAAGTCCTTTTCCTCAGGGCTGCTTTCTGTCACCTCCTCCCCCAGCCTGTATTGATAGTGAGGATTGTTCCAGCCCAGGTGCAGGACTCTGCTCTTGCTCTTGTTGAACTTCATGAGGGTCACCTGGGGCACCACCTCTCCAGCTTCTCCAGGGCCCTCTCAATGTTGTACTTTTCCTGTGTCATACAAACAGCAGCACTCAGCTTGGTGCCATCTACACACTTGCTGATGGTGTCTCCATCCCTCTGTCTGTAGCACTGATAAAAATATTAAGCAGCACAGGATGGGATGAGTGGAATCAGTTTGTACTGGGACAAGGCCTGGGCTGTACTTGAAGATGTTAATGGGAGCCAGTTTGAAATGGGAGATAGCTCAGACTGGACTCTGCTGTGATTAGGGTATGGAGTTGTGACTGTGACAGGGGCCCAGCCTAAAGGAACCCAGTATGTACTGGGATGAGTCCCAGGCTGTATTGGGATGTGGTCAGGGCACTCAGGTTGTACTGGGATGGGGCCCAGTCTGGTTCTGGGAGGGGTTCAGGTGGTGCAGCTTTTCCTGGGAGCAGCCACAGTCTTTACTGGGAAGGAGTCCTCTTCTCTGGTTTGCACTGGGAGGGAAGCACTTGGAACTGGGAGGGGGTCAGGGCTTCAACTTTACTGTGGGATGAGACCCTGTCTGTACTGGGAGGAGATCAGGAGATGCAGTTTGCACTGGGATGGTCCCCAGTCTGTGCTGGGTGATGCCTTTGGATCCAGTTTTTGGGAAGGTCTTGGACTATGCTGGGATGGTATCAGGACACCACTTTGGACAGGGCCCAGTTTGTACTGGGAGGGACTCAGGAGATGCAGTTTGTACTGGGAGGGGGCACAGTCCATACTGGGTTGGAATCAGAGCACACAGCTAACATGTGGGGAGATGCAGTAAGTACTGAGAAGGGTCCAAGATGATCCAGGTTGTGCAGGGATGAGGCCAAGACTGTACTGGTATGTGTTAAAATCATCAACTTTGTACTATGTGAGGACAATAACACAGCTTATACTGCAAATGGGACCCAGGCTGCAGTGCTAGAGGGCAGTAGGAACCAGTTTGGACTGGGATGAGGCCACATCTGTACTGGGAGGGGTTTAACAAACCATGTTTGGACTGAGTCTATACTGGAAGGGGGTCAGGGTATCCACTTTGGACTCTGAGTAGGTGCAGTCTGTAATGGGAGGGGGTTAGGGCATGAAGGAAGGAGGAGACCTCCTGCTCTGAATGGCAGTGCTGCTCTGGAGCACAGCTCTGTCCCACAAGCAGCCCTGCACTCTCCCTGCCTGCAGTCCCAGCACTGCCACCCAGCAGCACAGTGCCCAAGCTGCCAGAGCACTCAGGCCTTGCCCCAGCACAGAGGCTCAGCAGGAGAGGGTGGAAGGGCAGAAGGAGCAGCTGAGGACAGCCCAAGCTGTGGGTCTGCCTGGCACTGCTGCTGTGCTGGGACTCTGCCCCTCCACCTCTACACACAGGCACTACCCTGCAGCTCCACAGAAGCCTTGGAGGAAGCAACTCAGAGAAACAACTCCCTGCAGGATCCTTTATTGTGTTGAACATGCAGGGAGCACAGCTCCTCATGTCTGCAGCCTCTGGGTTACACCAGACAGGACAACACTGAACCAGAAGTGATCTGAAGAAAGACATTAGTGTGAGAACAACATTCTCAGAAGGGGAACAGCCCCAGCAGCAGCCAGAACTCGAGCAGCCAGGCTGGGCCTGCACTGAGTGACATCAGAACTGCTCTGCAGGAGAAGACAAAGAGTTTATTGCTTCTGAAAGCATCCAGGGATTAGTTGGCTCAGGACAGCCTTCAGCTCCTGGTTCCTCAGGCTGTAGATGAGAGGGTTGACTGCTGGAGGCAACACTGAGTACAGAACTGACACCACAAGGTCCAGGGATGGGGAGGAGATGGAGGAGGGCTTCAGGTAGGCGAAGAAGGAAGTGCTGAGAAACAGGGAGACCACAGCCAGGTGAGGGAGGCAGGTGGCAAAGGCTTTGTGGCGTCCCTGCTGAGAGGGGATCCTCAGCACTGCCCTGAAGATCTGCACATAGGACACCACAATCAATACAAAACAGACAAATGATAAACAGGCACTGAACATGAGGAGCCAAAGTTCCCTGAGGTAGGATGTGGAGCAGGAGAGCTTGAGGATCTGGGGGATTTCACAGAAGAACTGCTCCACAGCATTGCCCTGGCAGAGGGGCAGGGAAAATGTATTGGCTGTGTGCAGCAGAGCAAAGAGAAAGCCACAGGCCCAGACAGCTGCTGCCATGTGGAGACAAACTCTGCTGCCCAGGAGGGTCTCATAGTGCAGGGGTCTGCAGATGGCAACATAGCGATCGTAGGACATGGTGGTGAGGAGAGACACCTCAGCAAACATGAAAAAGGGGAAGAGAAAGACCTGGAGAACACATCCTGCATAGGAGATGTCCCTGGTGTCCCTCAGGGAATTGGCCATGGATTTTGGTACAGTGGTGGAGATGGAGCCCAGGTCAAGAAGGGCGAGGTTGAGGAGGAAGAAGTACATGGGGGTGTGGAGGTGGTGGTGCCAGGCTATGGTGGTGATGATGAGGCCATTGCCCAGCAGGGCAGCCAGGTAGATGGCCAGGAAGAGGCAGAAGTGCAGGAGCTGCAGCTGCCTTGTGCCTGGGAATGGCAGGAGGAGGAAGTGGGTGCTGGAGCTGCTGTTGGCCATCTGCTGCCTCTGGCCATGGAGACCTGTGCAAGGAGGGAAAGGCAGAGACAAGTTAGGGCACACGTCTCTGAAAACAAAGATTGCAGTGCTCATAGAATACCTTCTGCCAGAGCTGCATGAGGAATGGATCAGCTCATTCCCCATCACTCCCAACCTGTGGGATGTTCTGCACATCTTCAAATGCAGCTTGGACTCTTAGCTTCCATGGAGACAGCTCTGGGGCAGGAGTACCAGAGTCAGTGTCAGAACACAAAGTAACCACATCCCAACAGCAATGCCACAGAGCAAGAGTCTTGTGGATCCATGGAGAACCAGGGAACAGCTCTGCAGTGCTGCAGAGACAATGAAGGGAAGAGAGAAAGGCAGAGGGGCTGGGGCAAAGCCTTCTCCTTCCCCAGCTCTGCTCTCTGCAGCTCAGAAGATAGAACTGAAGAGCTTTTGTCCTCCTTTTGTGTGCACACTCCAGGAGCCTTCAGATGAATGTCAGCTGCCAAGGTTGTGACTCCTGACCTGGATCCCACAGCTTTGAGGGCACTGCCTCTGCTGGGTAGAAGAGGAGAGCAAAAGGTTGCATTGGGAAATGTGTCTGCAGTGCAGAGAATGGCACAGAGGAGCCTGATCCCCCTTGCCAGGGCATCTCTGACACCAGATCCCTCTCCCCCTCTGCCCAAGTCCCTGCTGCCTGCAGCTGTCCCTGCCAGGAGCTGCTTCTCTGTGCCCAGCTCTCCTCCCTGTCCCTGCCACACATCCCACCTTCTGTGTGTTGAGCTCTGTCCTGCAGATCCCTCCCAGCAGCAGGACACTGCCCAGGGGCAGCTCAGGGTGTGCAGGGGCACAGGAAAAGCTCAAAGGCTAATGAGAGTCTTCTCCAGAGTGGAGAAACAAACTCGTCTCACACAGCCCACCCAGCACACCAAGGGGATCAACATTCAAAGCCAAAACTTCTTCCCTTCCAGCAAAATGCTGCCTTGATGCTCTTCTGCAAAGCCTCCTCAGAAATGCCCAGGGGGGAGCTAGAACTGTGAGCAGCTCTGGCCAAGGCAGCTCCCTCCCCACAGCAGAAGGACCCTGCCCTGCCCTGCCCTGCCCTGCCCTGCCAGGGCTGCCTTCTGCCACTCACAGCTTCTCCCCACAGCACTGTGTGGAGCTCCCTGGGCACGCTGAGAGCTGAGCCTGGCAGGCAGCAGAGTCCCTGCCCCAGCACACAGCCCCTGGGCTGCAGGGACCCTGCTCTGAAAGGACAGCCCTCACCACCCCTGCCTGCACCCCAGGCCTCCACAGCTCTTCAGAACAGCCTGAAAAGAGCCTCTGCACAGGAAGATTTCCTTCCAGCCCCCAGCAGCTGTGGCTGTGCCAGCTGTAGGAGATGCCTCCAGGAGCTGCACCTGCACTGCCCTGCCCCCACAGACTCACCGTGTCAGTGACTGCAGTGACTTCTCCTCCTGTCAGCTCTCAATCACTCTCCTGGACACCTCCAAGCTCTCTTTGCCTTCTTCCTCAGCTCGCTGGGATCCACTGGCAGTGCCCTCAGCCCTGCTGTGCAGAGCAGAGGAGCTGCTCCTGGGCACAGCTGACACTTTTCATTGCTGCCTCCTTTCCAGCAGCTCCCTCCAGCCACTGAGCTCAGCCCAGATGAGCAGCAGAGGACCAACCCAAGGGCATTTTTAATGACCCTCTGGTGGCTTTGGTGCCAGGTAAACATCAGAGACTGAGAGGCAGATGATGAAACCTCTCCAGAAGTTGAAGTCACTTTCAAACTCTGAAGTTTCTTCTCTTGTTGATGGGTCCCAGTGAGGACACTACTGGGAAAGTGTCTGCAGGCTGTGCTTGGAGCAGAGAACTGGAGGCAGTGCTGAGAGGTCAGGACAAGCAGAGGAAGATGTCTCTGATGCTGAGCAAACCTGGAGGTGTTTCATAATGCAAAGGGTCAAGCCCTGAGCCCTGGCTCCTGGACAGGCAGATCCTGTCCCCCACTCACCCCTCAGGGTGATTCCCAGAGCAGTGAGATGTGGAGAGGATCAATGTCAAGGGCAGGACTATGGCACAACCCCTCCCAGGCTCCTGAGGATGGACAAGGAGGCAATGAGGCCCCAGGGCTGGAAGGAGGAGTTGTCTCCTCAGAGGCAGCAGTGGCACAGACCACAGCCAGAACCAAAGGCAGGAAGAGCTTGGCTCTGCCAGCAGCCTTTCAGCTCTCCCACAGCCCTCTGTCATCTGCCCCTCAGGCTGTCCTCTGCTGCTGCATCAGCTGAGCCTCTTTCCCTGCAGGCTGTAGTCACCCAGCCAGCTGCCCCACCTTGCTGCCACCTTCCTTTGCTGCTCTCTCTCCATCCTCCCTGGGTGTCCCTTGAAACTCCAAACCTTGGAGTGCTCCAGGCTGCTGCTGGGGGATGTCTTGCAGTGACATTTCTTTCTCCTCATGTCCAGACTGGACCTCCCCAGCTGCACTTTGTGGCTTTGTTTCTTTCTCTTGCACTTTGTCACTGTGCAGAAAAGCTTCTCCATGCCTCAAACCACTCCCCAAGCACTCTCAGGCTACTCTGCTCCTGTCCTCACTCTTCACACCACTGAGCCCATGGCCTTCAGCCTCTATCTGCTGGTCACGTGCCTGAGGCCTTCCAAGCACATCTGGGGAGATCTCTGAGCACTCTCCAAGGTCTTTGCAGAAGGAGACGTGGTGCTCATAGGACAAGAAAGAGACTTTTGACCAAGTGCTGCAGTGGGTGGACAAGGGGCAGTTGTTTTGAACTGAAAGAGGAGACTGAGATTGGATAGAAGGAAGAAATGGTTTGCAGTGAGGGTGGTAGGACACTAGAACAGGTTGCCCAGAGAAGGGGATGTCCATCCCTGGAAGTCTCCAACTTCAGGCATTTCTGCAACCCAACCTAGTGGGAGATGTCCCTGGCCATGGTCAGGCTGTTGCACTCGATGCTCTCTTCCATCTCTGCCAATCCAAACCATTCCAGGATTCTTTGATTCCAATATCCCCAACCCCTTCTCCACAGGGCTGCAGCTACCTCCCTACACCATGGGGCTGTTTGCATCTCCCCTAGGCCCCTGCACCCCCATACAAAGGAAATTGTTGCCATTCCTGGCCATGAGTGGCAATGGCTTGGGCAAATCCACTCCAGTCCCAAAGGCACCTCCCTCAGAAGAGGAAAGCAGCAATGAGTTCTGCTGAGGCAGGAGGAGAATCTGAGACACTGGAATGAATTGGATGGAATTCAGCAAAGGGAACAGAGCTGTCAACAGGTTCAGTTTGGTGCCAAGGGTCACTCTCTCACGTTCACCATGGGAGAATCCTGCAGAGGAAAATCAGTTTGGGGGAGGATTAGAAAGATTGTGAAAGGAAAATCTCCTTGGGGCTGGAAGGATTTTACATGGAGCCTGGGAAGAAAGGCCTCAAGGAAGCCCTCCTGTTGCCTCACAAGTTTCTGCTATGGCATACACTGAATGTCCCCAGTTTCTAACATGACCCAGGAGGTGTGACCAGGGCCCCCTCAGCAGAGACCACTCCTGGGGTTGGTTTGCCCCCACCAGCAGCAGGGGAAACCCACACTGACTTCCCCAGCAGGTTTCTCTCACAAATCACAGGAACTCCATCTCCATCCACTGTTAGCAGCAGGTGGGACTGGGCAGGACCAGCTTGGTTCACAGCTCCTCTGCTGGTCACTAACCAAGTGTCTTTCCCAGTTCCTAAAGGTTCCACCCCCCATGGCTTTTAGGGTGGTCTTTAGCAAGCTGTGTAGCGCTCGACCTTCCCCACATCTGGTGCATGGGATGGGATGTGGTAAATCCACTCAATGCCACGTTCCTTTGCCCAGTCCCTTAGGAGATGGTTCCTGAAGTGGCTTCCATTGCCCCATTCAATCCTCCCAGGGGTGCTGTGTCTCCATGTCTCTCTAGGCCCAGGATGGTGTTGCAGGCAGTGGTATGAGGTACTGGGTAGGTCTCCAGCCAGCCTGTACTTGCCTCCACCATGGTCAGTACGTACTGCTTGCCGCTGTGAGACCAAGGCAGGGTGATGGAGTCAATCTGCCAGGCCTCTCCGTACTTCTATTTCCACCATCTCCCCCCATACCACAGAGGCCTCATGCGCTTGGCCTGCTTGATGGCAGCACAGATGTCACACTCATGGATGACCTGTGAGATGGCCTCCAGAGAGATATCCACGGATCTGTCCCGACCCCACCGGGATGTGGCATCTCTCCCTTGGTGGCCAGAAGTGTCCTGGGCCCAGCGAGCTAAGAACAGCTCACCCTTCTGTTCCCAGGCCAAGGCTATTTGGGAGCTTTTAGCAGCCAGATCTGCTTGGTGGTTGTGCTTGTGCTCCTCTGTGGCTCTGCTCTTGGGGATGTGTGCAGCCATGTGCCGTACCTTTGCTGGCAGCCTGTCCAGGTGGGCAGTGTGGCCGGTTTAGGCTATGCCTTTAAGAAAGAGAGAGTTGCTGAACACTCTGGCTGAATGTTTTTTATATTTGCACAAAACCAAGATATTCTAAACTAATTTCATTGGTAGATGGTAGAATGCAATTTTAAGTTTGGATTCTGTTAGTTCAGTGTGGTCTGGGTTCAGGCTGGGTGCAGTCTGTGCTTCTCTGTCCTGTGGGCTGGACGGCTTCTCTCTTTCTGAAGCAGGAGTGACCTTGGTTAACAAAGCTAACCAGATAAGAAAGCTTATTCTTGCATTCGCTTTTGAGCTAACAGAATTTTTCTTCCTTAATTAACCCCCCTGGCCAGCTGGAGGGAAAAGGCTTTTCTGCATTACGTTCATTGCTGTGTATTTCTGTATATATTGTAAATATTGTATATTTGTGTACATATTCGTTGCATTCCATTGATGCCTGTAAATATAGCTTTCATCTGCTTCTCCGACTGAGCTAGCTGTGGTTTCTTTCTTTGTGTGTGGGGAGGGAACTTTCTCACCCCACCACAAAGGCCAAGTGCCAGGTCCTGCCCTTGGGGCACAACAACCCCAAGCAATGCTCCAGAGGCAGTGTGGCTGGAGAGCTGTCTGTCAGAAAGGGACCTGGGGGTGCTGATGGAGAAGCAGCTGAATAGGAGCCAGCAGTGTGCCCAGGTGGCCAAGAAAGCCAAAGGCATCCTGGCTGGGATCAGCAATGCTGTGTCCAGCAGGAGCGGGGAGGTGACTGTCCCCTGGGACTCAGCTCTGGGGAGGCCACACCTTGAGTGCTGTGTCCAGTTTTGGGCAGCTCCATCCAAGAGAGATGTGGGGGTGCTGGAGCCAGGGCAGAGGAGGGCAAGGAGCTGGGGAAGGGCCTGGAGAAGAAATCTGATGAAGAGCAACTGAAGGAGCTGGGGATGGCTAGTTTGGAGAAGAGGAGGCTGACGGGAGCCTTCCCCTGGACACTTCAGCCCCAAATATCCTTCCTGTGCTCTGACCCCTCTTTTATGTCCCCTCCTACCTGGGAGTGACTCTGCTTGGGCCCTGGCACAGGGTAGGGGCTGGGAAATCCCAGAGCAGCCTCATGGCCTTGCAAGAGGAGCAGGAGGTGAACTGTGGCTGAGCAGCTGAGGGACACCAGGAGCAGAGGGGTGGCAATGCCATGGGCAGCTCAGCTGTGCCTCAGCATCTCCTGCACAGCAGCAGCCACAAGGCTGGGCAGGGGCTGGGAGGTCACTGCTGGCTCAGCAGCTGAGAGGGCAGCAGCAGGAAGAGGGCAGGAAAGGGACTGGGAGGTCACTTCTTGCTGCAGCAGCTGAGAGGCCAGCCCCTGAATCCTGCCTGGGCTCTGTGCTTTGGGGCTCACAGCTGCCAGAGTCCCCAGCAGGCAGCAGAAGGCATGTGGTGGGCGAGGGACTTGTGTGACTCCCTGTCCCTAAGCACCTGGTGGCCCCTGCAGGAAGAGCCTTACAGCTGGGTTGTCACCTCCCTGCCACCTGAGGGCCTGAGGGGACAGCAGCAGGGACAGGGCTTGGCTGTGGCTACTGGAGAAGCTGAGAGGCAGCAGCAGGGACCTGCCTTGGAATGCCCTGCAGAGGTTTCTTGTGGCTGCTCAGCTGCCAGGCCACAAGCAGGCTGAGGCCTTGGGCCAGCATTGGGACATGAGGGATGGCTGAGAAGCTCCTAGGGCAGGAGGAGCCACCTGGCCAGGAGGTGACTGTGAGCTCACTGCAAACTCCAATCCCTTTGTGTCATTGGCCAGCAGCAGGCCCAGGGCTGGTCTGGGGACTGTGCCATCCCTTGTGCCTGCCAAGTTGAGAGGCAGCAGCAGGGAGGTGCCTTGGCTGTTGCTTTGGAGCTCAAGGATCTGCTGTGTCCCCAGGCAGAGAGGCCTCTGTCAGCGACCATTGCCAATGGCCTGGGATGGAGCAGAGCCTGAGCAGAGTGCAGAAGGCCAAGTGCAACTGGGCTGTGGTAGGAGGAGTGTGGCCACCCAGATGGAGGAGGTGTGCTCCTCTGCACTCAGCACTGCTGTGGCCACATCTGGATTTTTAGTGTCTGGCTTTGGGACTTCTGCTCTGAAGGACTGTGGTGGGGTGAGCCACCCCCCATGGCTTTAAGAGTGGTCTTCAACAAACCATTGTAGCGTTCAATCTTCCCTGCAGCTGGTGCATAGTAGGGGATGTGGAATATCCACTCAATGCCGTGCTCTTTGGCCCAGCTCTTTACAAGGTTGTTTTTGAAATGAGTTCCGTTGTCTGACTCAATCCTCTCTGGAGTTCCGTGTCTCCACAGGATTTGTCTCTCCAGACCCAGAATGGTGTTGCGTGCAGTTGCATGTGGAACTGGATAAGTTTCCAACCATCCAGTGTTTGCCTCTACCATAGTAAGCACATACTGCTTACCAGAACGAGAACGTGGTAGAGTGATGTAGTCAATCTGCCAGGCTTCACCATACTTGTACTTGGACCATCTGTCACCATACCATAAGGGCTTAATTCGCTTTGCCTGCTTAATAGCAGCACAAATGTCACAGTCATGGATGACTTGTGTGATAGCATCCATGGAAATGTCTATGGATCTGTCACGTGCCCACTGGTAGGTTGCATCTCTGCCTTGATGTCCTGACAAATCGTGAGCCCACCGAGCTAAGAATATCTCACCTCGGTGTTTCCAGTCGAGATCAAGATCAGAGTCCATGTCTACTTGAGAAACTCTTGCAGCTAGATCTGCCTGATGGTTGTGTTGCTGTTCCTCAGTAGCTTTGCTCTTAGGGATGTGAGCATCAATGTGTCTCACCTTCACTGGAATTCTCTCGATTCGATCAGCAATGTCCTGCCACAGCTCAGCTGCCCATATAGGCTTTCCTTTTCTCTGCCAACCACTCTTTTTCCAGTTCTTTAGCCAACCCCACAGAGCATCGGTTTGGTCACCTGCTGTGTTCAGACTTTCCACTTTGCCTTCTGTGGCAGTTCAGGCTGGGTGCCTTCTATTCCTGCCACATAAGCTACACCTCCTGTGTCCAGAGGGTCCAACCCACTAACGTGGACACAGGAAAGAGCCTATTTCATACCCATAATATCCTGCACCCTCTAAATCCATCTGCAAAGTGCTTCTCTTCCTCTTTCTTCCCTCTCTGCTCCCATGGGAGATGCTCCCTATTGGGCAATGGTGAGGGAGTATCTCATGGCCAGGGCCTCTGGCAAGGATGAGAGGCACAACAGGACCAAGGCCTTTGACCCTTTGGCTCTGGCAGTTGCCTCTGCCACGAAGGCCTGGGAGGAGAAACTTTCCTTTGAGGCTTTGAGGTTCTTCTATTGCAAGGGCAGTGGTCAGGGCTTGGCCTTTCTGCTTCTTAGACCAAAAGCAAGTTTTTCTCCCCTCCACTTTGCCTTTGTCTCCCTGCAATCCTGGCCTCTAACAAGCTGCTCTAAGGAGTCCCTGGGGAGCCTTTGTCAGTAACAAGCCTCAGGGAGGCCAATCAGTGCTTCAAGGCACTTTGGAGTTTTCTTCTGACTTGGACTTCTGGAGAGGCTTCTTGCAGTACCTTGGCAGAGTCTGCTGGCAGTACCTAAGGATGATGTCATCAGCCCCAAATACTCCATGGGGCTTATTAAATACTGCTGAACCTCTCATTATTGCCAAGGTTTCTGCAGCTAATTGGAGAGGTTTTTCTTGCACAAAGAATCTGATTTTTAAAGGTACATTTCATTCCTTTTCAGCAGGAGTTGTCTCTTTGCAAGCCAACCACAACAAAACCTGCCAAGGTCCTACCCTGATCACTGCTCATCCTCACTCCCCACTGCCCCTAGTATTGTCCTGAGCCACAGTTGAGGGACAGGATCTACCTTGACAGGGGCTGGGGGTGAGGGCTTGGCCCTTGGGATCAATGAAACCCCTCCAGGTTTGCTCAGCAGCAGAGCCACCTTGAGCTGCTTGTCCTGACCTGTCAGCACTGCCTCAGGTCTCTGCTCTCCCCACAGCCTGGAGATGCTTCAGTGCCTCCAGTGATGTTTCCCTTGCATCCACTGTCTCCTTCTGCCCTGACCAGACCCTGGGGACCCTTTCCTAGTATGCTTCACTGGGACCCATTAAGAGTAGAAGAAACTTCAGAGTTTGAATCTGACTTTGACTTCTGGAGAGGTTTCATCAGCTTCCTCTCAGTCCCTGAGGTTTACAGGGCACCAAAAGCCAACAGAGGAGTCAATAAAACACCTTGGGCTGGTCCTCTGCTGCCCTATTGGGCTGGACTCCTGGGCTGGAGGGAGCTGCTGGCAAGCAGGAAGCACTGCAGGAGACAGCTCTGGGCAGAAGCAGCTCCTCTGCACAGCAGAGCAGGTCTGAGGACACTGCCAGAGGATCTCAGGGAGATGAGGAAGGAAGAGAGAGCTTGAAGCTGTCCAGGACTGGGAGGATGACTGACAGCTCACTGGAGGAGAGGTCACTGCAGTCACTGACACAGTGAGGCTATGGGTGCTGGACACTGCAGCTGTAGCTCCTGGAGGCATCTCCATCTCGGCAGCTGACGCTCAGCTGAAGGCTCCTGGAGTGTGCACACAGAAGGAGGACCAAAGCCCTTCAGTTCCATCCTGTGAGCAGCGGTGAGCAGAGCTGGGGAAGGAGAAGGCTTCACCCCCAGCCCCTCTGCCTTTCTCTCTTCCCTTCACTGTCTCTGCAACACTGCAGGCCTGCTCCCTGTTCCTCCACCTATCCATGGGTGTGGTGGTTTTAGGCAATGCCTTTAAAATTTAGTTACAGATTTTGAGCAGAAAAGGAGAAACACAATAAATAGATCACTCTTGGGTGTGAAAAGGAAAAGAAAAGATTCTTCTAAACAAATTCATTGGATAAATCTCTGGAATCAGAGGAGCTGTACCATAACAATTCTCTCTCTTCACTTCTGATCTCAGCTGTTTTGATTCAATCAGGAGAGATCACCTGCTTTGGCTGCCCTTGGCTAAGTCTAACCCACTGCTTTTTTTCTCTGTCCACTCCTCTTTTCTCTCTTGGAACAGTCGGTAGGGGTTAGAGGCAGAGGAACAGCTTCCCTGGTCTCTGACCAGGGGGTTTCATGTCATTTGCTAATTGTAAATACCTGTCTCATATTGTCACTCCTGTATGTTCTGTACCTGTTCATTGCATTCCATTGTAGAGTGCAGCTCTTGCTTGTCAATACAGCTTCATTTGCTTCGAACTGAGCTGCTCCGGTAAAGATAATGCTGGGGGAAATTTCAACCCACCACAATGGGACTCTTGTTCCCTGGGATTGGGCTGTTGGTCACTTTCTGACACCAGAGGAATCTTCATGGCAATTCTGGGTCCCTGCTGCATTTCAAGCTGTGATGAACTCTGCCATGGGTTGGTAGTGATGGGACTGAGCTGATCCATTCCTCATGCAACACAGGGACAGGGGTTACAATGAGGCTGAGAGAAGTGTGCCCTAACTTGTCACTGCCTTTCCCTCCTTGCACAGGTCTCCATGGACAGAGGCAGCAGATGGCCAACAGCAGCTCCATCAGCCACTTCCTCCTCCTGCCATTCCCAGGCACAAGGCAGCTGCAGCTCCTGCACTTCTGCCTCTTCCTGGCCATCTACCTGGCTGCCCTGCTGGGCAATGGCCTCATCATCACCACCATAGCCTGGGACCACCACCTCCACACCCCCATGTACTTCTTCCTCCTCAACCTTGCCCTCCTTGACCTGGGTGCCATCTCCACCACTGTGCCAAAATCCATGGCCAATTCCCTGAGGGACACCAGGGACATCTCCTATGCAGGATGTGTTCTCCAGCTCTTCTTTTTTGTATTCCTAATTGCTGCAGAGTATTTTCTCCTCACCACCATGTCCTACGATCGCTACGTTGCCATCTGCAGACCCCTGCACTATGAGACCCTCCTGGGCAGCAGAGTTTGTCTCCACCTGGCTGCAGCTGTCTGGGCCTGTGGCTTTCTCTATGCTCTTCTGCACACAGCCAATACATTTTCCCTGCCCCTCTGCCAGGGCAATGCTGTGGACCAGTTCTTCTGTGAAATCCCCCAGATCCTCAAGCTCTCCTGCTCCACATCCTACCTCAGGGAACTTTGGCTTATTGTGGCCAGTGCCTGTTTAGTATTTGTCTGTTTTGTGTTCATTGTGGTGTCCTATGTGCAGATCTTCAGGCAGTGCTGAGGATCCCCTCTCAGCAGGGACGCCACAAAGCCTTTGCCACCTGCCTCCCTCACCTGGCTGTGTCTCCCTGTTTCTCACCACTGCCGCCTTTGCCTACCTGAAGCCCTCCTCCATCTCTTCCCCATCCCTGGACCTGGTGGTGTCAGTTCTGTACTCAGTGGTGCCTCCAGCAGTTAATCCTCTCATCTACAGCCTGAGGAACCAGGAGCTGAAGGCTGCCCTGAGCCAACTGATCCCTGGATGCTTTCAGAAGCAATAACCTCTTTGTCTTCTCCTGCAGAGCAGTTCTGATGTCATTCAATGCAGGCCCAGCCTGGCTGCTGGAGTTCTGGCTTCTGCTGGTGCTGTTCTCTTTGGGAGAGTGTTGTTTCCACACAAATATCTTTCTTCAGATCATTTCTGCTTCAGTGTTGTCCTGTCTACTGTGACCCAGAGGCTGCAGATATGAGGAGCTGTGCTCCCTGGGTGTTCAACACAATAAAGGACCCTGCAGGGAGTTGTTTCTCTGAGTTGCTTCCTCCAAGGCTTCTGTGGAGCTGCAGGGCAGTGCCTGTGTGCAGAGGTGGAGGGGCAGAGTCCCAGCACAGCAGCAGTGCCAGGCAGCCCCACAGCTTGGGCTGTCCTCAGCTGCTCTTTATTCCCTTCCACCCTCTGCTGCTGAGCCTCTGTGCTGGGGCAAGGCCTGAGTGCTCTGGCAGCTTGGGCACTGTGCTGCTGTGTGGCAGTGCTGGGACTGCAGGCAGGGAGAGTCCAGGGCTGCTTGTGGGACAGAGCTGTGCTCCAGAGCAGCACTGCCATCAGAACAGGAGGTCTCCTCATCCCTTCATCCCCCAACCCCCTCCCATTACAGACTGCACCTACTCAGAGTCCAAACTGCATACCCTGACCCCCTTCCAGTATAGACTCAGTCCAAACATGGTTCCTCTAACCCCTCCCAGTACAGATGTGGCCTCATGCCAGTACAAACTGGATGCTACTGTCCTCTAGCACTGCAGCCTGGGGCCCATCCCAGCACAGAATGGATCCCCTGGCTCCCTTCCCAATACCATCTGCATCCATCCCACTACAAACTGCACACCCTCATGCCCTCCCAGGACAGTCTGGGCCCTGTCCCAGTCCAAACCGGATCCCTTTCATCCCTCCAGGTACCCATTAGGCCTTGTCCCAGTAAAAAGTGAATCACCTTATGCCCTTCCAGTGCAGCCTGGACCCTCTTCCAGTACAAGCTCTGTTCCCTGGGCACATTCCAGTACAGTCTGGTCCCCACATAGTACGATTTGGAACCATTTATCCCTCCCAGTACAGACCTGGTCACATCTCAGTACAAACTGCATCTCCTGAACCCCTCCCAGCTCAGATGTGGTCTTATCCCAGGACAAACTGCATCACTTTGCCATCTCCCATACAGGTTCCTGTGTCAGTACAAAGTGCATCCCTTGGACCCCTTCCCTGTTCCTTCTGCATCCCTCCACATATTAACTCTGTACTCTGGATCCAATCCAGTACAGACTGGGCCCACTCCCAGTACAAACTGCATCTCCTGACTCCCTCCCAGTACAGACTAGGCCCTGTCCAAGGACAAACTGCTGCCCTGATCCCATCCCAGTGAAGTGCAGATCCTGTCCCGGAGGAAATGGATCCAAAGGCATCAGCCAGTACAGACGGGGGACCTTCCCAGTGCAAACTGCATCTCCTGATCTCCTCCCAGTACAGACAGGGTCTCGTCCCACAGCAAGATTGAAGCCCTGGCCCCCTCCAAATACCAAGTGCTTTGCTCCCACTGCAAACCAGATGTCAGGACTCCTTCCCAGTACAGACTGTGCCTGCTCCCAGGAAAGGCTGCACCACCTGAACCCTTCCCAGGACAAGACTGGAACCACTCCCAGTATAAGCTGTATTCCTTAGCCACCTCCCAGGCAGACTGGGCCCCATCCCAGTACAACCTGAGTGCCGCGGCCACATCCCAGTACAGTCTGGGTCTCATTCCTGTATACACTGGGTTCCTTTAAACCCTCCCACCACAGGCTGGGACCTGTCACAGTCACAACTCCATACCCTAATCATCCCAGAGTCCAGTCTGGGCCACCTCCCATTTCAAACTGGCTCCCATTAACATCTCCAAATGCAGCCCAGGCCTTGTCTCAGGAAAAACTGATTCCACTCATCCCATCCTGTGCTGTTTCATATTTTCATCAATGCTATAGGCAGAGGGATGGAGACACCATCAGCAAGTGTGCAGATGGCACCAAGCTGAGTGATGCTGTTGAGATTCCAGAGGGACAGGATGGCATCCAGAGGGCCCTGGACAAGCTGGAGAGGTAGTGCCCAGGTTACCCTCATGAGGTTCAACAAGAACAAGAACAGGGTCCTGCAGCTGGGCTGGAACAATCCTCATTATCAATACAGGCTGGAGGAGGAGGGGATGGAAAGCAGCCCTGAGGAGAAGGCTTGAGGGTGCTGGTGGATGAGAAGGTGGCCAGGAGCAGGCAGTGTGAGCTTGCAGCACAGAAGGCCAAGGGCAGCCTGGGCTGCATCCAAAGCAGCATGGGCAGAGATGGAGGGAGAGGATCCTGCTACTTCACTCTCCTCTGGTGAGAACTCCCCTGGAGTACTGCATCCAGCTCTGAAGTCTCAACACAGGAAGGACATGGAGCAGTTGGAGGAGTTCCAGGGGATGGCCACAAAAATGATCAGGGGGTTCAGGTGCTCTGCTATGGGAACAGGCTGAGGGAGCTGGGGTTGATCAGACTGAAGAGCAGAAGGCTCTGGGGAGACCTAATAGCTGCTTTCTAGTGCCTGAAGGGTACTGTATGCAGGGAGACTGTTTACAAAGGCCTGCAGGGACAGGACCACAGTATCACAGTATCACCAAGGTTGGAAGAGACCTCAAAGGTCATCGAGTCCAACCTGTCACCACAGACCTCATGACTAGACTATGGCACCAAGTGCCAGGGTCCAATCCCCTCTTGAACACCTCCAGGGACGGTGACTCCACCACCTCCCTGGGCAGCACATTCCAATGGCCAATGACTCTCTCAGTGAAGAACTTTCTCCTCACCTCCAGCCTAAACTTCCCCTGGGGCAGCTTGAGACTGTGGCCTATTGTTCTGGTGCTGGTTGCATGAGAGAAGAGACCAACCTCTTCCTGGATACAACCACCCTTCAGGTAGTTGTAGAGAGCAATGAGGTCTACCCTGAGCCTCCTCTTCTCCAGGCTAAATAATCCCAGCTCCCTCAGCCTCTCCTCACAGGGCTGTGCTCAAGGCCTCTCCCCAGCCTTGTTGCCCTTCTCTGGACACCTTCAAGTGTCTCAATGTCCTTCCTAAACTGAGGGGCCCAGAACTGGACACAGGACTCAAGGTGTGGCCTAACCAGTGCAGAGTATAGGGGCACAATGACCTCCCTGCTCCTGCTGGCCACACTATTCCTAATGCAGGCCAGGATGCCATTTGGCCTTCTTGGCCACCTGGGCACACTGCTGGCTCATGTTCAGGCGGCTGTCCCCCTCTGTTTGGCAGCTCTCAGCCACTCTGACCCCATCCTGTAGCTCTGCATGGGGTTGCTGTGGCCAAAGTGCAGCCCCTGGCACTTGGACTTGTTGAATGCCATCCTGTTGGCCTCTGCCCATCTGTCCAGTCAATCGAGGTCCCTCTGCAGAGCCCTTCCACCCTCTAACTGACTAACACCTGCCCCAAGCTTGGTGTCATCTCTAAATTTGCTGATGACTGTCTCAATCCCCTCATCCAGATCATCAATAAAGATCTTAAAGAGGATGGGGCCCTGCACTGATCCCTGGAGGATGCCACTGGTGACTGGCTGCCAGCTGGATGTGGCACCATCCACCACCACTCTCTGGGCTCAGCCTCCAGCCAGTTCCTAACCCAGCTCAGAGTGCTGCTGTCCAAGCCACGAGCTGACAGCTTAGCCAGCAGTTTGCTGTGGGGGACGGTGTCAAAGGCCTCCTGAAGTCCAGGTAGACTACATCCACAGTCTGCCCCACATCCACCAGGTGGGTCACCTGATCATAGAAGGAGATCAGGTTGGTCAGGCAGGACCTGCCCCTCCTAAATCCATGTTGGCTGGGCCTGAGCCCTTGGCCATCCTGCAGGTGCGCAGTTATTGCCTCCAGGATAATCTGCTCCATCATTTTCCCTGGCACTGAGGTCAGGCTGACTGGCCTATGGTTTCTGGGTTCCTCCATCAGACCCTTCTTGTGGATGGGGACCACATTGGCCAGTTTCCAGTCATCTGGAATCTCTCCAGTGAGCCAGGACTGGAGGAAAATGGTGAATGGTGCCGCGTCCGGCTGGCGGCCAGTCACCAGCGGCGTCCCCCAGGGATCGGTGCTGGGCCCCATCCTCTTTAACATCTTCATTGATGATATGGATGAGGGGGTTGAGTCAGTCATCAGCAAGTTTGCAGATGACACCAAGTTGGGAACAGATGTTAGTCAGTTAGAGGGTAGAAAGGCTCTGCAGAGGGACCTCGACCGACTAGACAGATGGGCAGAGTCCAATGGGATGGCATTTAATAAGTCCAAGTGCCGGGTGCTGCACTTTGGCCACGGCAACCTCATGCAGAGCTACAGGCTGGGGTCAGAGTGGCTGGAGAGCTGCCAAACAGAGAGGGACCTGGGGGTGCTGATTGACACCCACCTAAACATGAGCCAACAGTGTGCCCAGGTGGCCAAGAAGGCCAATGGCATCCTGGCCTGTATTGGGAATAGTGTGGCCAGCAGGAGCAGGGAGGTCATTCTGCCCCTGTACTCTGCATTGGTTAGGCCACACCTTGAGTACTGTGTCCAGTTCTGGGCCCCTCAGTTTAAGAAGGACATCGAGCTACTTGAGCGTGTCCAGAAAAGGGCAACAAGGCTGGTGAGAGGCCTTGAGCACAAGCCCTATGAGGAGAGGCTGAGGGAGCTGGGATTGTTTAGCCTGGAGAAGAGAAGGATCAGAGGTGACCTCATTGCTCTCTACAACTACCTGAAAGGTGGTTGTAGACAGGAGGGGGTTCGTCTCTTCTCCCAGGCAACCAGCAGCAGAACAAGAGGACACAGTCTCAAGCTGTGCCAGGGGAGGTTTAGACTCGAGGTGAGGAGGAAGTTCTTCACTGAGCGAGTCATTCGTCATTGGAATGGGCTGCCCAGGGAGGTGGTGGAGTCGCCGTCCCTGGAGGTGTTCAAGGGGAGATTGGACGTGGCGCTTGGTGCCATGGTCTAGTTGTGAGGCCTGTTGGGACAGGTTGGACTTGATGATCCTTGGGGTCTCTTCCAACCTTGGTTATACTGTGATACTGTGATACTGTGAAAATGATGGAGAGCGGCTTGGCAGCTCCTCTGCCAGCTCTCTCAGTACCCTAGGATGGATCCCATCCAGCCCCATGGCCTTGTGAGTATCCAAGTGGCTCAGCAGGTGCAATGGCTTCAGGGGGAATGGCTTCAAACTAGAGCAGAGCAGAATTAGATTGGATGTGAGGGTATTGCAACACTGGAGTATGTTGCCCAGGGTGGTGGTTGAGGCCCCATCCCTGCAGATATCCAAGGTGAGGGTCGACAGGGCTCTGGGCAACCTGATCTAGTTGAGGATGTCCCTTTCTGTCTGCAGGGGATTGCACTGGATGACTTTTGGAGGTCCCTTCCAACCCAGACCATTCTATGACTCTATGATCCCAGTACAGATCTGGCCTCAATGAAGTAAAACTGGATCCCCTCACCCCCTCCCAGTACTGCCTGGATTCCCTCCTAGTGCAAAATGAATGCTCTGAGCCCTTCCTAGGACAGACTGAACTCCCTCCCAGGACAGAAGGCATCCACAGACCTCCTCTCAGCACACACTGTGCTCTCTCCCAGCACAAACTGGACCCATCCCAGCTCACTCTGCAACCTCTTGTAGAAATCAGATCTCATGGTCCCCTCCCTGTCTAGACTGGGCCATGTGCCAACACAAACTGCTTTGCCTTTCCCCCTCCCAGTTCAGACTTGGCTCTCTCTCACTACTAACGTGCTCCCCTGTCCCACTCCCAGTACAGTCTGCGCTCCCTTGCACTACTAACAGCAGCCCCTGCTGCCTACTAGTAAATTCTTGGTCACCTCCCAGTAAAAGCTGAGCCCATGGCCTCTCCCAGTGACACTGGGCCTTGTCCCATTACACTCTGAAACCCTAATCCTGTCCCAGTACAGACTGGGCCCTTCCTGTACAAAATGTATCCCTGCAGTTTGGGGTTCCTAAGGTCAAGAGAGGCAGAGACCTGCTGGAGAGAGTCCAACAGAGGCTATGAGGATGAGGAAGGGACTTGAACATCTCTGCTGTGAAGAAAGACTGAGAGCCCTGGGGCTATTTAGTCTGGAGAGAAGCCTGAGAGGGGATCTGATCAATGGCTATCAATATCAGAGAGGGGTGTCAGAGGAAGGTGCCAGGACAAGGAGCAATGGGTGCAAGATGGAACACAGCAAGTTCCACCTCAGCATGAAGAGACTGTTCTGTGCTGTGAGGGTGCTGGAGCCCTGGAGCAGGCAGCCAGAGAGGTTGTGGAGTCTCCTTCTCTGGAGACCTTCAGACCTACCTGGATGCATTCCTGTGTGACCTGCCCTAGGTCACTTGATCTGGGAGATCCTGCTTTGGCAGTGGGGTTGGACTGGATGATCTCAGGAGGTGCCTTCCAACCCCTCATATTCTGTGATTCTGTGATTTAAGCCCTCCCAGTGCCAGCTGGGCCATAGCCAACACAAACTGCATGCTCTTATCCCCTACCAGTACATACCGGACCTTATTCCAGTGCAAACCGCATCCACTTGCTCCTTCCCAGCACTAAAGGATTGCTTTGGACTCTCTAAGTATCTGCTTACCCCATTCCCAGTACAAACTGGATCCTCTGACTCCTCCCAGCAAATTGTGGGCACCTTTAAAGTGCTAAACTCTATCCACAGTTCCCCTCCCAGTACAGCCTGGACCCCTCACACTCTCTCTAACCAGTCCTCAAGAGCCATACCCCTATGCCCTGTTCCTGCCTTGAACCCAGTCCCCTGCTCTACCCTCTTAGTTCTGAGCCCAAGCTTCAGCCCTCCCAGCTCAGCCTCTACCCTGATTTTGGCCTTGATTTGCCATTATTACTCAACCTGGCCCCAGTCTTTACCCTCAGAACTGACCCCTGGGCCATAACTGCAGCCCTCAGGGGTAGCCCCAAGCCTCCTGCCTGTGCTCTGACCCCTCAACTTCAGCCTGTCCCGCCCTTGTATGAATCTGCTTGGCCCCTGGCACAGGGCAGGGGCTGGGAGCTTCCAGAGCAGCCCTGGAAGAGGAGCAGGAGGTGGACTGTGACTGAGCAGCTGATGGACACCAGGAGCAGAGGGGTGGCAAGGCCATGGGCAGCTCAGCTGTGCCTCAGGATCTCCTGCACAGCAGCAGCCACAAGGCTGGGCAAGGGCTGGGAGGTCACTGCTGGCTCAGCAGCTGAGAGGGCAGCAGCAGGAAGAGGGCAGGAAAGAGACTGGGAGGTCACTTCTTGCTGCAGCACAAGAGAGGGCAGCCCCTGACTCCTGCGTGGGCTCTGTGCTTTTGGCCTCCAAGCTGCCAGAGTCCCCAGCAGGCATCAGAAGGCATGTGGTGGGCAAGGGACTTGTGTGACTCCCTGTCCCTAAGCACCTGGTGACCCCTGCAGGAAGAGCCTTGGATCTGGGGTTGTCATCTCCCTGCCACCTGAGTGACTGAGGGGACAGAAGCAGGGACAGGGCTTGGCTGTGGCTGCTGGAGAAGCTGAAATGCAGCAGCAGGGACCTGCCTTGGAAGGCCCTGCAGAGGGTTCTTGTGGCTGCTCAGCTGCCAGGCCACAAGCTGGCTGTGGCCTTGGGCCAGCATTCAGACATCAAGGGTGGCTGAGAAGCAACTAGGGCAGGAGGAGACACATGGCCATGGGGTGAGTGTGAGCTCACTGCAGACTCCAATCCATTTGTGTCATTGACCAGTAGCAGGCCTCAGGCAGATACCATTGCCAATATCCAGGGATGGAGCAGAGGCTGAGCAGAGTGCAGAAGGCCAAGTGCAGCTGGGCTGTGGTAGGAGGAGTGTGGCCACTCAGACACAGAGAGGTTGTCCTCCCCTGCACTCAGCACTGCTGTGACCCCATCTGCACTATTGGGGTCTGGCTGTGGAGTTCCTTAGTCTGGAGGAATGGAGAGGTACTGGAGAAGCTCCAGAGGAGATCTGCCTAGATGGAGTTTGGAGTCTCTCTCTAGCACCTGAAGCTGCTGAGCTTCTTTAGTCTGGGGAAGTGGAGGCTCAGGGGTGATGTGCACCTGCTTGAAGGGGCTGTCAGCTGATGGAGCTTTTCTTGCTTATGGGCACAGAAGGAAGCCTTCAGAAGGTGCAACTGAAAGGTTCAGACTGGAGGCCAGGACTAAGAAATGCCACTCAAAGTGTAGAGCTGTGGTGCAAGAGGTGACCCGGAAGGAGTCTGGAGATCCTTTGTGTGTCAAGGAACAGGCAGCAAGAGTGGAGAGGCCTGAGGGAAGGTGTGGAAATGTCAGGGGGAGAGCTGGCTGGGGAAGCCAGATGGATGTCAACAGCATGAAGGCAAAGAGCTGCAGGCATGGGACAGTGAAGCACAGCCTGCAGGAGGGATGGCCAAGGGCTCTGGCAGGGCTGCAAGGCTCAAGAGGGACAAGGTCTTGATCCTCTTCCTTCTGGCAGCAGCTTCTGCCACCATGGCTGCTGAGAGGAAGTTTGAGTTGCAGGCTCTCAGGATCTGCCTTCCCAAGGCCTGAGGCTCAGAGCTTGGCCTTTCTCTTTCAGAAACCAAGGCCAGGGTTTGTTCAGCTGCACTTTGCCTTTGTCTGCCTTCAATCATGGCCTCCATGGAGCTTCTCTAAGCACCCCTGGGAGGCTTTGTTGCTAATGGCCCTCAGTGAGGCCAATTCAGACTTGAAGGAATTTTTGTTCTGCTTCTGACTTCCTGAGCAGATTCCTTCAGTCTCCTCTCAGTGTGTGAGGCTCAGGCAATGATCCCCAAGTGCCCTAAGAGCTCTTTGTGTCTCTGTAGTTTTCTTCAAGGTTTCAAAGTGCTCCTCACAAAGCTCCTTTAGTATTTCTTTCATATCAAAGGGAGAATATTCTGTTAGCTTTCAGCTCAGAGCAGAGATGATGATTCCCCAAGTGACACTGACCCAGGCTGTCTCAGCAGGACATCTGCACTTGCAGGGAAATCTGTCCTTCAGGTCTGACATTGAAGGGACAACTTTGCTCCTCACCCTCCCCAACCTCCCCATTGCTGTCCCTGCCCAATCTCAATCCCATCCAAGACTTCCCAGGCATAGAAGCCTCTGGGTTTTGCCCATATCATGGGCACAGTGCCAAGGCACAGTAGCTTCACTAGTACAGGTTGGGCTATCTGTATCTGTGGTAGGGATTCACTCCTTTGTCCATCAGGGCTATGGGCAGCAGCCATCACTAGTTCCATGGGACTAAATGTTTGAATTTTGGGGCTTCCATATATTCCTCATCAGCTGCTGGCAGTAAAAACTGCTTGTGCCAACCGTGAGTCCCAGCTGTGCCTTGAGCTATCAGCATGACTTGCAATAAGACCATTGGTCTGTTCAGCTACACCATTAGCCTGAGGATAATATGGGCTGTGGAACACTCCTTTAATTCATTCTCCTTGCACCCAGCCTTGCACTGTGCTCACTGTGAAGTGTGATCCATTGGCACTTTGGACACACTCAGGCACAGGAAGAATGCTGAACCATTTCTCCAGAGCTTCAATCCTTTGAGCTCCTGTGGCAGTGCTGAGAGCTGTGGCCATGGCTCATCCTGGAACCACTTCTGCTCCTACCAGGATATAACTTTTCCCAGGAGAGGTCTTCAAAGGGGCCAACATAATCAAATTGCCAGGGGCTCCACAGAGGCTTGTTGTGTCTGATCTGTTGGGCAGAGGCTTGGTTTGGGTGGTTGGCCTTAAGCCTTACCCAACATTGTGGACAAGCTGTAAGAATTGTTTCAAGTGTTTCAAACTGACCTCCCTTGAGCCTGGCACTCAGAATAGAGGTTGGCCTTCCCTGGGTGGCCTCTTCTGGTGTGCAGCCACTCAGCCAATCTTGCTCAATCTTCCCCTTCATTGTTCACCACAGGGAATTCTTGCTGGGTGATCTGCCTGCTGGTTCCATTGTGCAGCAGCTCTTCCCTTCTGTGCATGGCCTTTGACCCCTCCTGCCTTTGAGGGTCTTGAGGGACCTGTTTCTCAGAGTCATTGCCAGTCTCCAGCTCTCCAGATTGATTCCCCCTGACACTTCCATTCAGTGGCACCCTTGGAGGCTGCACAGGCATCAGTGTGAATAGCAGGGGCACCATTCTCTGCTGCCAGCATGAGTGCAGGGCAATCCTCCTACCTGTGCACCACCTTCCTCTGCCACAGTCTTCCCAGTGCCAGCCTCCAGCACTGCAGCTTTCTCTTGCCATTTGCATCCCACACACTGGGTGGATGCAGCTGAGAACCACACTCCTCCTGCACTTGAGTCTGTGGTCAGCTCAGCTGCTGCCTTAGCTGGAGACAGTTCATAGGGCAGGCCTAACAGCACTGTGTCTGCAGTCCCAGGCTGTGGTAGGTTGGAAACTTTTGCTGGAGCCTTTTGCATTTTCCAGTGAGTGTCCAATGAGCAGCATTGCAGCCAAGAAAGACAAGGCAAAAAGAAGACATCAGGAGTCTGATCAAGATCCATTCCTGGCAAGCCCTGGAGCTTGCTTGTCTTGCTTCATCTGGCATGGGTGCAGGGCTCCTTGGCAGGGAAGTGTATTCCTCTCTCCCCACCCAGCCCTCCCCCAGTGCCTGGGGGGACTCCACGGGATCTGAATTGAAACTCTCACACCTCCCATGACAGACTGAATGCTTTTAGCACCTCCCAGTCCAGGCTGGATCCTAGGATGCCCTCCCAGTCCAGCCTGGGCCTCTCCCATCCTCTCTACTCAGTCCCCTGCTCCAATGCAGTGCAGCTGAGCCAAGCCCTCACCTCACCCCCTCCCAAACCCACTCCTGACCCTGACTCTGCCCCCATTGCTCATCCTGGCTCCAGCCTTTACCCTTGGCATTGACCCTTGGGCATTAACCCCAGGCCTCAACCCAGCCACAACCCAACCTCTGCCTTTCAGGACTGGCCCTCAGCTGAGCCCTTCCCAGAACACTCAGCAGGACAGCTGAGGGAAGGAGACTTCTGAACTTTCTCACTAACTGTTAGAAACTCTCCCACTAGTTCAGAGCTTAGCTTTCTGATATCAATAAAATAGTCCTGGAGCTTGGGAGAGGAAATACAGATAGAGCAGCAGATGGCAGCTCTAGACAGAGAGAGAACTAAGGCTGAGTCTGGAAAGCAGGCTGGGTTCTCACAGCCCTGGGCCTCACGAACAAGAGAAGGACAGTTCTGTGGGATTGGCAGAGGACCAACAGGAAAAACACAAGACGACATGGGGACTGCAATGTTGCTAAAAGGACAGGAGGTGGCAGCAAAGACCAAGACATGGAAGGATTTTCTCTATCAAATGATATTTTATCCTTCTACTGCCTGTGTGTGACTGAGTCCTAGGTGTGCACCATGGTTAATCTTGTCAGCACACTTAATTCCCTCATCTATGGTGTTCCAAGTCTTAGGGTTCCATGGAAGGTCATCTCTGGATGGACACCTCCTAAGAGCTGCCAGTCAAAGGCATGTCCACAAAGGAACCTTACCAAGGTACCTGCCTAGATGCCTATCTATTCCACTAGCTTTTGAGAGGGTTCCAAGCTGAGATGCTGTGGTGGGGTGAGAAAGTTCCCTCCCCACACACAAGGAAAGAAACCACAGCTAGCTCAGTCGGAGAAGCAGATGAAAGCTATATTTACAGGCATCAATGGAATGCAATGAATATGTACACAAATATACAATATTTACAATATATACAGAAATACACAGCAATGAACGTAATGCAGAAAAGCCTTTTCCCTCCAGCCGGCCAGGGGGTTCCCTGAACCCCCTCTCTCCTTCCCTAACTCCCCTTTTCCCAAAAGGGTTAGAGAGAGAGAGAAAGGCAATAAGGAAGAAAATTCTGTTAGCTCAAAAGCACATGCAAGAATTAGCTTTCTTATCTGGTTAGCTGTTAACTCAAGCTGTTCCTGCTTCAGAAAGAGAGAAGCCGTCCAGCCACAGGACAGAGAAGCACAGACTGCACCCAGCCTGAACCCAGACCAGACTGAACTAACAGAACCCAAACTTCAAATTGCATTCTACAATCTACAATGAAATTAGTTTAGACTATCTTGGTTGTTCAAATATCAAAAACATTCAGCCAGAGTGTTCAGCAACTGTCTCTTTCTTAAAGGCATAGCCTCAACCGGTCACAGATGCTGACTTGTCCCCCACTACTGAAGCAGGGGTCCCTGTATCGTGGCACCTGCCTAGCCATGTAAGAATTGGCTCATTCTCTCCTCTAACATAATTCTTTCTTACATGCCTGATTTCCTGCCTGGGGGCATTAGCTGCTTGGCTGTTATCTTCATCAGTCTCCTCCTCTTGAAGTGGCTGTCCCCATAATCCTGCTGCTGCCCTCCATAGGACATCTTAAAGTTCAGAAGCACCTCCATTATCTCCTGACTTACCAGAACCTGTATCCTGTCCTGCATCTCCACTCTCCACTGATGGCCTCAGCAATTCAGCTCTATCTTTTAGGCAAACTTTCTCTCCATTTTCAGAAGGATCCTTTTTAGCAGAAGGTCCCTGACCAGCAGAGGGATCTTGCTGTTCTTTCTGTTCTTCTGCATCTGCCTTGTGCCTGCCCCTTTTATCCAAAGTTGTGATTTGTTGAACTGGAGCTGCATTTAAGTTTACAGCAGACTTTGCAGAAGCAGAAGGGGTTTGCAAGGGAACACCACTGGCAGGTGGACTTTGGGACCCAGCAGCTGCTGTGGAACTCACTTCCATTCCTGCTGCTGCAGGTGGAAGAGATTTTGCCTCGTTAATGGCTGCCGGTGGAGCCACAGCCGCTGGCACTGCTGTTGTGAGCTGCGTCTGCCCCCCGCTGGATGAATGCCTGAACTGCTGCCGGTCTCACTCAGAGCTGCTTTCCCATTAACTCCTGTCTTCCTGTTTCTCCCTGCTTGTCCTGTTTCTGTGTCTTCCTCATCACTGGAAATGTCTGCATTTGAGTTAGAACTAGCCCTACGACGTCTGCGTCTGCTGTGTCTGAAAGCAGAACAGCTATTCGCTGCTCGTCTCTCTCAGTGCAGTGCCATCAGTAAAATCATTCTGGGGGCCCAGCTGCTCACATAACTCTCTGCAACAGGAATGCTGAATTGATGTATTCCTGCAGGAACAGTCACAGTCACATTATCATAGCTGTTAAGCCACAGAAATCCCATGCAGCGCTCATACAGCATTTTCAGCTTCTGTTTAAACCAAAGGGACAGTTTATTGCCAAATATCTTCCTCACTTACCAACTTCAAGGCCACACACCATCTGTACAGAATCCCAGTCAGAGCAGAATATATCAAATGCCCATTAACAGCCAAAACAGCTTCATTTTGCTTCCTTACTCTGAGCAGCAATAATCAATCAAGCAATTGCTCCACTTTGAATAGGTAATGAAGGAGAGGAGAGGAGAGGAGAGGAGAGGAGGGAGAGGAGAGGAGAGG
>JAAWVA010000030.1:26450435-26652407 GCA_015227895.2 Colaptes auratus
ACGCTGGAGGGAAGGGATGACATCCAGAGGGACCTGACAGGCTGGAGAGGTGGGCACAGGCCAACCTCATGAGCTTCATCAAGACCAAGGGCAGGGTCCTGCATCTGGGTAGAGGCAATCCCGGCACAAATCCAGGCTGGGCAGGGAGGCTGGGGAGCAGCCCCAGAGGAGAGAGACTTGGGGGTGCTGGTGGCGAGAAGCCAACATGAGTCTCAATGTGCACTTGCAGCCCAGAAAGCCAATCAGACCTGGGCTGCATCAGGAGAAGTGTGGCCAGCAGGGTCAAGGGAGGTGATTCTCCCCTCTACTCAGCTCTGCTGAGACCCCACCTGGAGTACTGCCTCCAGTTCTGGAGCCCTATTACAAGAGGGATCTGGAGGTGCTGGAGCGTGTCCAGAGAAGGGCCACGAGGATGAGCAGAGGGCTGAGCACCTCTCCTATGAGGACAGACTGAAGGAGTTGGGGGGTTCAGTCTGGAGAAGAGAAGGCTCGAGGGGTGACCTCATTGTGGCTTCCAGTATCTGAAGGGGGCTACAAGAAGACTGGGGAGGACATTTCAGAATATCAGGGAGTGATAGGACTAGGGGAATGGAATGAAGCTGGAGGTGGGGAGATTCAGGCTAGATGTGAGGAGGAAGTTCTTCACCGTGAGGGTGGTGAAGGCCGAATGGGTTGTCAAGGGAGGTGGTTGAGGCCCGTCCCTTCGGTGTTTAAGACCAGGCTGGACGAGGCTCTGTCAGCCTGATCTAGGTAGAGTGTCCTGGCCATGGCAGGGGGGTTGGAACTAGATGATCCTTGTGGTCCCTTCCAACCCTAACTGAAACTATGAAACTATGAAACTAAGACCTGGGGACTGCAATGTTGCTGAAAGGACAGGAGGTGGCAGCAAAGACCAAGACATGGAAGGACTTTATCAAATAAGATTTTACCCTTCTCATGCCTGTGTGTGACTGAGTCCTAGATGAGGACCATGGTTAACCTTTTCAGCACAGGTACATTTTGGAGCCATCATTCCCGCTATGCTCCCACATTGGAGCATAGTTTCCTGCTGTTCCAGGAGGCAGTTAGAGATCTTCTCAGCCGCTTGGACCCCCACAAGGCCATGGAGCCAGATGGGATCCATCCTAGAGTGCTGAGAGAGCTGGCAGATGAGCTGCCAAGCCGCTCTCCATCATTTTTCAGCAGTCCTGGCTCACTGGAGAGGGCCCAGAAGACTGGAAGCTGGCCACGAGGGTGCCCATCCACAGAAGGGCCGGTTGGATGAGCCAGGGAATTCTAGGCCTGTCAGCCTGACCTCAGTGCCAGGCAAGAGTGTGGAACAGGTCATCTTGAGTGCGATCACACAGCACTTACAGGATGGCCAGGGGCTCAGGCCCAGCCAGCATGGCTTTAGGAAGGGCAGGTCCTGCCTGAACAACCTGATCTCCTTCTATGATCAGGTGACCCGCCTGGTGGATGTGGGGAGGCCTGTGGATGTGTCTACCTGGGACCTCAGCAAGGCCTTGACACCGTCCCCCACAGCAAACTTATGGCCAAGCTGGCAGCCCATGGCTTGGACAGGAGCACACTGCGTTGGGTTAGGAACTGGCTGGAGGGCTGAGCCCAGAGAGTGATGGTGAATAGTGCCACATCCAGTTGGTGGCCAGGCACTAGTGGTGTGCCCCAAGGATCAGTGCTGGGCCCCATGCTCTTCAACATCTTTATTGATGATCTGGATGAGGGCATTGAGTCCATCATCACTAAATTTGGGGACGACACCAAGCTGGGGGCAGGAGTTGATCTGCTGGAGGGCAGAGAGGCTTTGCAGAGGGACCTTAACAGGCTGGACAGACGGGCAGAGTCCAAGGGCATGAGATTGAACACATCCAAATGCTGGATTCTGCACATTGGCCACAACAACCCCATGCAGTGCTAAAGGCTGGGGTCAGAGTGGCTGGATAGTGGCCAGGCAGAGAGGGACCTGGGGGTACTGGTTGATTGTAGGCTGAACATGAACCTGCAGTGTGCCCAGGCAGTCAAGAAGGCCAATGGCATCCTGGCCTGCATCAGGAAGAGTGTGGCCAGCAGGAGCAGGGAGGTCATTCTGCCCCTGTAAACAGCACTAATTAGGCCACACCTAGAGTCCTGTGTCCAGTTCTGGGCCCCTCAGTTTAGGAAGGATGTTGACTTCCTGGAACATGTCCAGAGAAGGGCAACAAGGTTGGTGAGGGGTTTGGAAGACAAGCCCTATGAGGAGAGGCTGAGGGAGCTGGGGTTGCTTAGCCTGGAGAGGAGGAGACTGAGGGGTGACCTTATTGCTCTCTACAACTCGCTGAAGGGAGGTTGTAGCCAGGCAGAGGTTGGTCTCTTCTCCCAGGCAGGCAGCACCAGAACAAGAGGACACAGTCTCAAGCTGTGGCAGGAGAGGTTTAGACTGGATGTTAGGAGGAAGTTCTATACAGAGACAGTGATTGCCCATTGGAATCGTCTGCCTGGGGAGGTGGTGGAGTCACCATCATTGAAGGTATTCAGGAGGAGACTTGATGGGGTGCTTGGTGCCATGATCTAGTTGTTTAGGTGGGTTGGATTGGTTGATAGGTTGGACGCGATGATCTTGAAGGTATCTTCCAACATGGATTTATTGTGTTGTGTTGAATGCTGCATGAGTGCAGGGCAATCCTCCTACCTGTGCACCACCTTCCTCTGCCACAGTCTTCCCAGTGCCAGCCTCCAGCACTGCAGCTTTCTCTTGCCATACAGTGGGTGCAGTCAGCTGAGAACCACACTGATCCTGCATTTGAGTCTGTGGTCAGCTCAGCTGCTGCCTTAGTTGCAGACAGTTCCTAGGGCAGGCCTAACAGCACTGTGTCTGCAGTCCAAGGCTGTGGCAGGTTGGAAACTTTTGCTGGAGCCTTTTTCATTTTCCAGCGAGTGTCCAATGAGCAGCATTGCAGCCAAGAAAGACAAGGCAAAATGAAGACATCAGGAATCTGATCAAGATCCATTCCTGGCCAGCCCTGGAGCTTGCTTCTCATCAGCTGGTCCTTGTCTTCCTTCACCAGCCATGGGTGCAGGGCTCCTTGGCAGGGAAGTTTATTCCTCTCTCCCTACCCGGCCCTCCCCCAGTGTCTAGGGGGTCTCCTCGGGGTCTGAATTGAAACTCTCACACCTCCCATGACAGACTGAATGCTTTTAGCACCTCCCAGTCCAGGCTGGATCCTAGGATGCCTCCCAGTCCAGCCTGGGCCCCTCACATCCCCTCTACTCAGTCCCCTGCTCCAATGCAGTGCAGCTGAGCCAAGCCCTCACCTGACCCCTTACACCTCAGCCCCTCCCAAACCTACTCCTGACCCTGACTCTGCCCCCATTGCTCATCCTGGCTCCAGCCTTTACCCTTGACCCTTGAGTGTTAACCCCAGGCCTCAACCCAACCTCTGCCTCTCAGAACTGGCCCTCAGCTGAGCCCTTCCCAGAACACTCAGCAGGACAGCTGAGGGAAGGAGACTTCTGAACTTTCTCACTAACTGTTAGAAACTCTACCACTAGTTCAGAGCTTAGCTTTCTGACATCAATCAAGTAATCCTGGAGCCTGGGAGAGCAAATGGAGCTAGAGCAGCAGATGGCAGCTCTAGACAGAGAGAGATAAGGCTGAGTCTGGAAATCAGGCTGGGTTCTCACACCCCTGGGCCTCACGAACAAGAGAAGGACAGTTCTGTGGGATTGGCAGAGGACCAACAGGCAAAACACAAGAAAGAAGACATGGGGACTGCAATATTGTTAAAAAGACAGGAGATGGCAGCAGAGACCAAGACATGGAAGGACTTTATCTATCAAATAAGTTTTTATCCTTCTAATGCCTGTGTGTGACTGTGTCCTAGATGAGGACCATGGTTAATCTTGTCAGCACACTTAATTCCCTCATCTATGGCATTCCAAGGCTTAGGGTTCCATGGAAGGTCATCTCTGGATGGACACCTCCTAAGAGCTCCCAGTCAAAGGCATGTCCACAAAGGAACCTTACCAAGGCACCTGCCTAGATGCCTATCTATTCCACTGGCTTTTGAGAGGGTTCCAAACTGAGATGCTGACTTGTCCCCCACTACTGAAGCAGGGGTCCCTGTATCGTGGCACTGGCCTAGCCATGTAAGAATTGGCTCATTCTCTCCTCTAATGTAATCCTTTCTACATGCCTGATTTCTGCCAGGGGCATTAGCTGCTTGGATGTTATCTTCATCAGTCTCCTCCTCTTGAAGTGGCTGTCCCCATAATCCTGCTGCTGCCCTCTGTAGGATGTCTTTAAGTTCAGAAGCACCTCCATTATCTCCTGACTTACCAGAACCTGTATCCTGTCCTGCATCTCCACTCTCCACTGAGGGCCTCAGCAATTCAGCTCTATCTTTAAGTCAAACTTTCTCTCCATTTTCAGAAGGATCCTTTTTAGCAGAAGGTCCCTGACCAGCAGAGGGATCTTGCTGTTCTTTCTGTTCTTCTGCCTCTGCATCTGCCTTGTGCCTGCCCTTTTATCCACAGCTGTGATTTGTTGAACTGGAGCTGCATTTAAGTTTACAGCAGACTTTGCAGAAGCAGAAGGGGTTTGCAAGGGAACACCACTGGCAGGTGGACTTTGGGACCCAGCAGCTGCTGTGGAACTCGCTTCCACTCCTGCTGCTGCAGGCGGAAGAGATTTTGCCTCGTTAATGGCTGCCTGTGGAGCCACAGCCGCTGGCACTGCTGTTGTGAGCTGCGTCTGCCCCCCGCTGGCTGAATGCCAGAACTGCTGCCAGTGTCACTCAGAGCTGCTTTCCCATTAACTCCTGTCTTCCTGTTTCCTCCTGTTTCCCCCTGTTTGTCCTCTTTCTGTGTCTTCCTCATCACGGGAAATGTCTGCATTTGAGTTAGAACTAGCCCTACGACGTCTGCGTCTGCTGCGTCTGCAAGCAGAACAGCTATTCGCTGCTCGTCTCTCTCGGTGCAGTGCCATCAGTAAAATCATTCTGGGGTCCCAGCTGCTCACATAACTCTCTGCAACAGGAATGCTGAATTGATGTATTCCTGCAGGAACAGTCACAGTCACATTATCATAGCTGTTAAGCCACAGAAATCCCAAGCAGTGCTCATGCAGCATTTTCAGCTTCTGTTTAAACCAAGGGACAGTTATGTGCCAAATATCTTCCTCGCTTACCCAACTTCAAGGACACACCATCTGTACAGAATCCCAGTCAGAGCAGAATATATCAAATGCCACAAAACCCAAACCAGCTTCCTTTTGCTTCCTTACTCTGAGCAGCAATTAATCAATCAAGCAATTGCTCCACATGGAATTTTTTATAGTTTTTTGTGATGGGTGATCAGCACAGGAACCTTTTGGAGCCATCATTCCATGTCCATGCAGGTTAGTGAAGGATACTGCTGAATGGCTATGGCAGGCACTGAGTTTGATTTCCTCACTTCACATTCAAGACTCTCCCAGGACCCCTCAAGGACACCTCCCTGAAGTGGGCACATGGCTTCATCCATGGCCCTGGGGAAGAAATGTCCCCAGAAGTGGCCTTTTGGGACAGAAGTGTCAAAGAAAAAACATATACTTCATCCTTGCTGTCCTCAGCCCAGTCTCCATCAACCACTGCTCCTCTTCCTCAAGGCTGAGATTTGGCTCCTTCAGATTATACTCCAAGAAATTCTTCTCCTCCCAGATCTTGTCCAGGTCTTTCTGGGAGGCCATGATGCTGAGAGGAATGGTCACCCCCGAATGCTTTTATCACCTCCCAGTACAGGCTGGATCCTAGGATGCCCTCCCAGTCCAGCCTGGGCCACTCCCATCCTCTCTACTCAGTCCCCTGCTCCAATGCAGTGCAGCTGAGTCATGGCCTCGCCTCACCCCTTACAGTTCAGCCCCTCCCAAACCCACTCCTGACCCTGACTCTGCCCCCACTGCTCATCCTGGCTCCAGCCTTTACTCTTGGCATTGACCCTTGGGCACTAACCCCAGGCCACAACCCAACCTCTGCCTCTCAGAACTGGCCCTCAGCTGAGCCCTTCCCAGAACACTCAGCAGGACAGCTGAGGGAAGGAGACTTCTGAACTTTCTCACTAACTGTCAGAAACTCTCCCACTAGTTCAGAGCTTAGCTTTCTGACATCAATCAAGTAATCCTGGAGCTTGGGAGAGCAAATGGAGATAGAGCAGCAGATGGCAGCTCTAGACAGAGAGAGAACTAAGGCTGAGTCTGGAAAGCAGGCTGGGTTCTCACACCCCTGGGCATCACTAACAAGAGAAGGACAGTTCTGTGGGATTGGCAGAGGATCAACAGGAAAAAGACATAAGACATGGGGACTGCAATGTTGTTAGAAGGACAGGAGGTGGCAGCAAAGACCAAGGCATGGAAGGACTTTCTCAAATAAGTTTTTGTCCTTATCACTGTGTGTGACTGAGTCCTAGATGAGGACCATTAACCTTTTCAGCACAGGTACATTTTGGAGCCATCATTCCCGCTATGCTCCCGCATTGGAGCATGATTTCCTGCTGTTCCAGGAGGTAGTTAGAGATCTTCTCAGCTGCTTGGACCCCCACAAGGCCATGGGACTGGATGGGATCCATGCTAGGGTGCTGAGAGAGCTGAGAGATGACCTGCCAAGCCGCTCTCCATCATTATTCAGCAGTCCTGGCTCACTGGAGGGGTCCCAGAAGACTGGAAGCTGGCCAACGTGGTGCCCATCCACAAGAAGGGCCGGTTGGATGAGCCAGGGAATTATAGGCCTGTCAGCCTGACCTCAGTGCCAGGCAAGATTATGGAACAGGTCATCTTGAGTGCGATCACACAGCACTTACAGGATGGCCAAGGGATCAGGCCTAGCCAGCATGGCTTTAGGAAGGGCAGGTCCTGCCTGAACAACCTGATCTCCTTCTCTGATCAGGTGACTGCCTGGTGGATGTGGGGAGGCCTGTGGATGTAGTCTACCTGGACCTCAGCAAGGCCTTTGACACCGTCCCCCACAGCAAACTCCTGGCCAAGCTGGCAGCCCATGGCTTGGACAGGAGCACACTGCGTTGGGTTAGGAACTGGCTGGAGGGCCGAGCCCAGAGAGTGGTGGTGAATGGTGCCACATCCAGCTGGCGGCCAGTCACTAGTGGTGTGCCCCAGGGATCAGTGCTGGGCCCCATGCTCTTCAACATCTTTATTGATGATCTGGATGAGGGCATTGAGTCCATCATCAGTAAATTTGCGGACGACAGGAAGCTGGGGGCAGGAGTTGATCTGCTGGAGGGCAGAGAGGCTTTGCAGAGGGACCTCGACAGGCTGGACAGATGGGCAGAGTCCAAGGCCATGAGATTGAACACATCCAAGTGCCGGGTTCTGCACATTGGCCACAGCAACCCCATGCAGTGCTACAGGCTGGGGGCAGAGTGGCTGGAGAGCGGCCAGGCAGAGAGGGACCTGGGGGTGCTGGTTGATGGTAGGTTGAACATGAGCCTGCAGTGTGCCCAGGCAGCCAAGAGGGCCAATGCCATCCTGGCCTGCATCAGGAAGAGTGTGGCCAGCAGGAGCAGGGAGGTCATTCTGCCCCTGTACACTGCACTGGTTAGGCCACACCTTGAGTCCTGTGTCCAGTTTCTGGGCCCCTCAGTTTAGGAAGGAGGTTGACTTGCTGGAACGTGTCCAGAGAAGGGCAACAAAGTTAGTGAGGGGTTTGGAAGACAAGCCCTATGAGGAGAGGCTGAGGGATTTGGGGTTGCTTAGCCTGGAGAAGAGGAGACTCAGGGGTGACCTTCTTGCTCTCTACAACTACCTGAAGGGAGGTTGTAGCCAGGCAGAGGTTGGTCTCTTTTCCCAGGCAGGCAACACCGGAACAAGAGGACACAGTCTCAAGCTGCGCCAGGGGAGGTTTAGACTGGATGTTAGGAGGAAGTTCTTTACAGAGAGAGTGATTGCCCATTGGAATGGGCTGCCCAGGGAGGTGGTGGAGTCACCATCATTGGAGGTATTCAGGAGGAGACTTGATGGGGTTCTTGGTGCCATGATCTAGTTGTTTGGGTGGGTTGGATTGGTTGATAGGTTGGACGCGATGATCTTGAAGGTCTCTTCCAACCTGGATTTATTGTATTGCAACACCAGAACAAGAGGACACAGTCTCAAGCTGCACCAAAGGAAGTTTAGGCTGGAGGTGAGGAGAAAGTTCTTCACTGAGAGAGTCATTCACCATTGGAATGTGCTGCCCAGGGGAGGTGGTGGAGTCACCGTCCCTGGAGGTGTTCAAGAGGGGATTGGACGTGGCACTTGGTGCCATGGTCTGGGCATGAGGTCTGTGATGACAGGTTAGACTCGATGATCTTTGAAGTCTCTTCCAACCTTAGTGATACTGTGATACTGTGATAATCCTTACCTTCAAGCAAAGGCAAACCTTCCCTAGAGTCTTCTAAAGCTATCCAAAACCAATCCTTCTCCTACACAGAAACATAGAATCACAGATCTGTTGTGATTGGGAAAGACCTTCAAGGTCATCCAGGGCAGCCTTTACCTAAGCCTACCAAGTCTGCTGGCAAAGCATGGCCAGGGGCTCTGGCAAGGCTGAAAGCCCAACAGGACCAAGGTCTCGATCCCTGAGCTCTGGCAGTTGTCTCTGCCACCCAGGCCTGGGAGCAGATCCTTTATTTGGAGGCTTTCAGTCTCTACTGTCCCCAGGGACTGTGCTCAGGGCTTGGCCTTCCTGCTCCATAACCCAAACCCAGGGTTTTTCAGCATCACAGACTCTGCATTTTACTTTTTTGGTCTAGAAATCACAGCCTCCAATTACCTGCTCTAAGGAGCCCCTGGGGAGGCTTTGTCAGTAACAAGCCCCAGTGGGGCCAATCAGTGCTTCAAGCTACTTTGGCATTTGCTGCTGACTTCTAGAGCACTTTCTTCAATCTTCTCTCAGTCCCTGACACCTGGAGTCAGCCCCAAATCCTCCATGGGGCTCATTAGAACACAGAAGTCCCTCAGGAGCTGTGGCTCTGCCTGGGATTTCCTTCAGGTACTGAAGACTTGTCCAGCTCATTGGAGCTTTTTCACAGCTAATTGAAGTTGTTTCAGAGTGCAGTTAATGAGGAAGATTTCCCCACTGGGCCTCATAACCCCTGGGTTGTTTTTAAAGGATGTTTTAATTAGCTGCATTTGAGAGAAGGGAGCTGACAGCAGCACTCTCCATGTCACTTGATCCACAGAGTCTCCTCAAGCGGCCTGGAGTCGGTGTGAAAAAGCTCTCCCTCGGGAACTGACACTGTATGAACAACTTTGTTCCTCACCCACTCCACAACTTCCCCATACCTGTCACTGCCCACCTGGGGCTTGCATCATTTCTCCACTGCTCTCTGCATCTACAGGTCACATCTCCATGGCACTAGATTCCCCCTGCTCTCCATAGAGATCTGTCTGCACAGAGCCACAGGAGAATTGTTCCTGTTTAGAAGGAAAATAAAATAAAGTCTGATAAAGTTGCATCAGCAATCAAAGCCCTCTGGAACCAGCTGCTCAACACAAGATGTCTCTCAGCAGGTTGTCTCTCTCCAAGGCATGATCTGAGAAGCAAAGTTTTAGGCAAGTAGATACAAGAGGTAGAGAGCAAAAACAATCACAGAGGTTGCCCAGGGGACAACTGCAGCTTTGCCTCCCTAAAGGTCAAAGCAGCCTAGGAGAGAGGAACCTGAATGAACAAAGAATAAGTGCAGAAGCAAATTGGAGAATGATGGAAAGGGCCTTGGGCTGTCCAGTCTGCCCCGGGAAAGGTGACTCCAGAGATGGTCACTGTGTCCTGGAGAGGACGGTACATGACATCTTAATGAAGCAGATGGTCTAAGAGGTAGTCACACCCCTACCCCCCCTCCTTTTCTGGTAAGACTCTAGTCTACCAAAGCTCTGCTCTGATTTAAAGCAGCAGTGCTAATTTCATCACTCCTGATTGCAATGTCTCTCAGATATTTGTTATTTAGAGGTTTGCTAAGTCTTCCTAGTAAGCATAATGAGTAGTAAGCATTTGGTATCTACAGGTACTCAGTACACAGTAATTGCAGTAAGGCATAAGCACTTAGTAATGAGTTCACATTGTAAGTTCTTCTTTTGGTTGGAACCTTCTTAGCTGTGTGCCTCGGCATTGCAAAGGAGCTCTGTGTAATATAGTTAAGGTCTGTAGTAAATAGGTATTCATTCTTAAAAGTATTCCTTAGCTAATGTGACATCTTTCTAGTTCCTTCTTAGACATTGAGTAGAAAACATACAATAATACAAAAAATACCAAAAAAAAAGGTAAAGAAAATAAAAATACAAATATATATAACAAAACAAAACCAAAATTCTACAACTTAGATACAAAAAGTACAATAAAAATAATAAAATAATAACAAAAAATAATGATAGAGAACAAATTAAAAACAAACAACAAAAAACTCATAAGGATTGCTAACAAAAATAGTATAAGAAAAAATATAAGGATTATAGCAAAAAAAAATAAGGATTATCAAGAGTACTAGATTAAAACAAACAAAAAACCTTATAAAGAAAAATTCAAGAAAATTAAAATGAAAAATAATACTAAAAAAGAATTAATAGAAAAGAAGGTTTAAACTGAAAAAGCAAAAAGCAAAATTAAAATAGAAAATAGATTACATACAACAAACAGAAAATAGAAAATTAATTAAAATAAAAATATAAGATCAAAACTTAAAAATTGAAAACTAAAAAAAAAACTAAAAAAAACCCAAATGCTTACAAATTTTTTTAAAAATTAACAAAACATTAAATTACAATAACAACATAAAAATAATTAAAAATAAAAAATACAAAAATAAAAAAAAAACCAAAAATAGATTAAAATGACAAAAAATATTAAAAATTATAGATCATGTCAAATACATACAAAAAATACATCAAAACATTATAAAAATAATTAAAAAACAAAATATAAAAAAAATTTAAAATAAAATAAATTAAAATAAAATATAATAAAATAAAATAAAATAACAAATTTAAAATATTAAAAATATAAAAATAATTTTAAAGTAATTAAAAACTAAATTTTTAAAAAGCAACCGAAATTATAATAAAAGAAAAATTAAATAAATAAAAAATAAATTAAAAATATTTTAAAATGAAAAAATATATTATACAAAATAAATAAAATGACAAAAAAGAGGAAAAAAAATAAAGAAATTTGAGAAAAAAGTAATTAAAAAAATAAAATAAAAATAAATTAAAAATAAAAAAATTAAAAAGAGTGTAAAAATAATGTAAAAAATTTGAAATTACAAAGGAGTAATAAAATAAAAAAAGTGAAAACAAATTTATTAAAAATGAAAAAAATAAAAATAGATTATATTAAAACCAAAAAACCCCAAAATTGATTAAAAAATATATGGAGTCATAGTCTCATAGAATGTCAGGGTTGGAAGGGACCACAAGGATCAGTTAGTTCCAACCCCACTGCCATGGGCAGGGACACTTCACACTAGATCAGGCTGGCCAGAACCTCATCCAGCCTGGGCTTAAACACCTCCAGGGACAGGGCCTCAGCCACCTCCCTGGACAACCCATTCCAGGGCTTCACCACTCTCTTGGTGAAGAACTTCCTCCTCACGTCCAGCCTGAATCTCCCCACCTCCAGCTTCATTCCATTCTCCCTTGTCCTGTCACTTCCTGACACCCTAGGAAGTCCCTCCCAGCCTTCTTGTAGGCCCCCTTCAGATACTGGAAGGCCACAATAAGGTCACCTCGGAGCCTTCTTTTCTGTCAACTGCAATCATCACAATGAACAATGGCAGAAGGATCAAGACTATGAGGAAACAGCATTTCCCATGGAGTCCAACATTGATCACAATAACTGTTATGATAATCTGAGATCAAAAGCATCAATCAGAAGAATGTACCACAGCACCATGTGAATTAGGACTGAATATTATGGTGGTTTGATTGTTGTGTGATTAGAGAAAACGTTCATATGGACTTAAATGTTATCTCACCAGTTTGCCATAATTTTACATAGTTAGAGGGAAAATCACAATTCCTTATAACACAAAATGCATTTCATGCATAAGTGCAAAAGTGGCTAGCAGTGTAGCAAAGCAGTGCTGTGCCTGCAGCATGTAGCTAAAGCAGGGCACTGGAAGCTATAAACCCAGAGAGTTATCTGGGAATAACAGGACACACACCTGCATCAACAACCTCGCGTGGTGTTAGGAGTGTGACCAATAATCTATACCAGTGCCATGTGTGGTCACTGGTGGGGAGCCAATGAAGCTGTGCCAACGATGCTCCCCGAGTCTGTATAAGCTGTAGAGGTTCCCTTAATAAACAAACAACACTGGATCACATTGGTTGTCCATAGTGACTCCATTCTCTGTCACCAACAGCCAGCTATTAAATATTAATAACAGCCATAACAGGACTCCTTCCCAGGACAGAATGTGCCCACACCCAGTAAAGGCTACACCACCTGAAGCCTTCCAAACACTCATCTGTGTCTCTTTCCCGTACAGCCTATATCCCCCTTCCCACTCCCTGACAGACTGGGCCCCGCCCCACTACAAACTCTCTGCCTGTTCTTTGGAGCTGGAGGTTCTGGTGTGTCCCATCCCCAGTCAGAAAGACACCACAGCATCTGGGAGAAACCATTCCAAATACCCTGGGATGGAGCAGACCCTGCACACAGGAAAGAAGGCCAACTGCAGCTGGGCTGTGGCAGGAGCAGTGTGGACACCAGACACATAAATTGTCCTCCCCAGACTCAGCACAGCTGTGACCACATCTGTATGCTTGATGTCTAGGTGTGGGGTTCTGCAGACAGACAGAGAAGGGAGGAACTTCAGAGACTGAAGAAGAGATCTGCCAGGACAGGAGTTGACATCTCTGTGGAGAGGCTGAGGGTCCTGGGCTGCTTCAGCCTGCTGAAGGGAGGCTCAGGGCACTGCCATAGTAGTGTGAACATGGCTGAAGGGTGGTTTCAGAGAGGATGGAGCTCTTCTGGGGAGTGGGAAGAGACAAAAACCTTCACACAGTGCAGTTTGGAAGGTTCAGAGTGGAGATGAGGCCAAAGAAATATCCCTCAAAGGGCAGAGCTGCTATGCAGGAGGCCATCCAGAGGGGTCAGGAAATGGCAGGGAGAGCTGAGACAGCTCAGGGAAGGGATGGAAATGGCAGGGGGAGAGCTGGGGGGGAAGCAAGATTGGTGCCAGCAGCCTGAAGGGAAAGAGCTGCAGGCATGGGACAGTGGAGGAGAGGCTGCAGTAGGGATGGCCAAGGGCTCTGGCAAGGTGAGAGGCCCAACAGGATCAAGGCCTTTGTGTCCTGGCTCTGGCAGTTGCCTCTGCCACCAAGGCCTGGGAGGAGAAACTTGGCTTTGAGGCTTTGAGGCTCTACTATTGCAAGGGCAGTGGTCAGGGCTTGGCCTTTCTGCTTCACACATCAAAGGCAAGTTTTTCTCCCCTGTACTTTGCCTTTGTCTCCCTGCAATCCTGGCCTCTAACAAGCTGCTCTAAGGAGTCCCTGGGGAGCCTTTGTCAGGAACAAGCCTCAGGGAGGCCAATCAGTGCTTCAAGGCACTTTGGAGTTTTCTTCTGCCTTTGACTTGTTGAGAGGTTCTTGGCAGTACCTTGGCAGAGTCTGCTGGCAGTACCTGAGGATGATGTAATCAGCCCCAAATACTCCATGGGGCTCATTAAATACTGCTAAACCTCTCATTCTTGCCAAGGTTTCTGCAGCTAATTGGAGAGGTTTTTAGTGCACAAAGCATCTGATTTTTAAAGGCACCTTTCATTCCTTTTCAGCAGGAGTTGTCTCTTTGCAAGCAAACCACAGTAAAACCTGACAAGGTCCTACCCTACTCACTGCTCATCCTCACTCCCCACTGCCCCCAGCAGAGCCCAGAGCCACAGGTGAGGGACAGGATCTGCCTTGCCAGGGGCTGGGGGTCAGGCCTTGGCCCTTTGGATCACTGAAACCCCTCCAGGTTTGCTCAGCAGCAGAGCCACCTTGAGCTGCTTGTCCTGACCTCTCAGCACTGCCTCAGTTCTCTGCTCTCACCACAGCCTGGAGATGTTTCAGTGCCTCCAGTGTTGCTTCCCTTGCATCCACTGTCTCCTTCTGCTCTAACCAGGCCCTGGGGACCCTTTCCCAGTATGCTTCACTGGGACCCATTAAGAGTAGAAGAAACTTCAGAGTTTGAATCTGACTGACTTCTGGAGAGGTTTCATCATCTTCTCATTCTCGTAGGTTCATGGGCTCAGCAGCAAAGCCACCAGAGGGCTCCTTTAAAACACCTGGGCTGGTTGTGTTCTGCTAAGTCAGGCCAGGCTCCTGGGCTGGAAGGAGCTGCTGGCAAGCAGGCAGCGCTGCAGGAGACAGCTTTGGCCAGGAGCAGCTCCTCTGCACAGCACAGCAGGGCTGAGGACACTGCCAGAGGATCTCAGGGAGATGAGAAAGGCAGAGAGAGCTTCAAGGTGTCCAGGACTGGGAGGATGACTGACAGGTCACTGGAGGAGAAGTCACTGCAAACCCTGACACAGTGAGGCTGTGGGTGCAGGACACTGCAGCTGGAGCTCCTGGAGGCATCTCCATCTCAGCAGCTGACGCTCAGCTGAAGGCTCCTGGAGTGTGCACACAGAAGGAGGAGCAAAGCCCTTCAGTTCCATCCTGTGAGCAGCAGTGAGCAGAGCTGGGGAAGGAGAAGGCTTCACCCCCGGCCCCTCTGCCTTTCTCTCTTCCCTTCACTGTCTCTGCAGCACTGCAGGCCTGCTCCCTGTTTCTCCCCCTCTCCATGGGTGTGGTGGTTTTAGGCAACGCCTTTAAAATTTAGTTACAGATTTTGAGCAGAAAAGTAGAAACACAATAAATAGATCACTCTTGGGTGTAGAAAGGAAAAGAAAAGATTATTCTAAGAAAATTCATTGGATAAATCTCTGGAATCAGAGGAGCTGTACCATAACAATTCTCTCTCTTCTCTTCTGATCTCAGCTGTTTTGCTTTGCTGGGGAGAGCTCACCTGCTTTGGCTGCCCTTGGCTAAGTCTAACCCACTGCTTTTTTTCTCTCTCCACTCCTCCTTTCTCTATTGGTACAGGGGGTTAGAGGTTAGGGGCAGTGAAACAGCTTCCCTGGTCTCTGACCAAGGGGGTTTCATGTCATTTGCTACTTGTAAATAGTTGTCTAATATTGTCACTCCTGTATGTTCTGTACCTGTTCATTGCATTCCATTGTGGAGTGTAGCTCTTGCTTTTCAATACAGCTTCATTTGCTTCTAACTGAGCTGCTCTGAAAAGGTAATGCTGGGGGGAAATTTCAACCCAACAATGGGACTATTGTTCTCTTGGATTAGGCTCTTGGTCACTTTCTGTTCTGACTCCAGAGGAATCATTATAGTAATTCTGGTTCCCTGCTGCATTTGAAGCTGTGAGGAACTCTGCCATGGGTTTGGTAGTGATGGGGACTGAGCTAATCCATTCCTCATGCTGCTCAGGGAAGGAGGTTACAATGAGGCTGAGAGAAATGTGCCCTAACTTGCCACTGCCTTTCCCTCCTTGCACAGGTCTCCACAGCCAGAGGCAGCAGATAGCCAACAGCAGCTCCATCACCCACTTCCTCCTCCTGCCATTCCCAGGCACAAGGCAGCTGCAGCTCCTGCACTTCTGCCTCTTCCTGGCCATCTACCTGGCTGCCCTGCTGGGCAATGGCCTCATCATCACCACCATAGCCTGGGACCACCACCTCCACACCCCCATGTACTTCTTCCTCCTCAACCTCGGCCTCCTGGACCTGGGTGCCATCTCCACCACTGTACCAAAATCCATGGCCAATTCCCCTGAGGGACACCAGGGACATCTCCTATGCAGGATGTGTTGCTCAGGTCTTTCTCTTTCCCTTTTTCATGACAGCAGAGTATTTTCTCCTCACCACCATGTCCTACGATCGCTACGTTGCCATCTGCAGACCCCTGCACTATGAGACCCTCCTGGGCAGCAGAGTTTGTCACCACATGGCAGCAGCTGCCTGGGGCTGTGGCTTTCTCAATGCTCTGCTGCACACAGCCAATACATTTTCCCTGCCCCTCTGCCAGGGCAATGCTGTGGAGCAGTTCTTCTGTGAAATCCCCCAGATCCTCAAGCTCTCCTGCTCCACATCCTACCTCAGGGAACTTTGGCTTCTTATGGTCACTGCCTGTTTCTTCTTTGTCTGTTTTGTGTTGATTGTGGTGTCCTATGTGCAGATCTTCAGGGCAGTGCTGAGGATCCCCTCTCAGCAGGGACGCCACAAAGCCTTTGCCACCTGCCTCCCTCACCTGGCTGTCGTCTCCCTGTTTACTGGTACCTCTTTTTTTGCCTACCTGAAGCCCTCCTCCATCTCCTCCCCATCCCTGGACCTGGTGGTGTCAGTTCTGTACTCAGTGGTGCCTCCAGCACTGAACCCTCTCATCTACAGCCTGAGGAACCAGGAGCTGAAGGCTGCCCTGAGCCAACTGATCCCTGGATGCTCTCACAAGCAATAAACTCTTTGTCTTCTCCTGCAGAGCATTTCTGATGTCACTCAGTGAAGGCCTAGTCTGGCTGCTTGAGTTCCGGCTGCTGCTGGTGCTGTTCCCCTTGTGAGAATGTTGTTCCCACACAAATTACTTTTTTCAGACCATTTCTGGTTCAGTGTTGTTCTGCCTGGTGTGACCCAGAGACTGCAGACATGATGAGCTGTGCCCGTGTGCAGAGGTGGAGGGGCAGAGTCCCAGCACAGCAGCAGTGCCAGGCAGCCCCACAGCTTGGGCTGTCCTCTGCTGCTCCTTCTTCCTTTCCACCCTATCCTGCTGAGCCTCTGTGCTGGGGCAAGGCCTGAGTGCTCCGGCACCTTGGGCACTGTGCTGCTGGGTGGCAGTGCTGGGACTGCAGGCAGGGAGAGGCCAGGGCTGCTTGTGGGACAGAGCTGTGCTCCAGAGCAGCACTGCCATCAGAACAGGAGGTCTCCTCACACCTTCATGCCCCAACCCTCTCCCATTACAGACTGCACCTACTGAGAGTCTAAACTGGATACCCTGACCTCCTTCCAGTATAGACTCAGTGTAGACATAGTTCCTCTAACCCCTCCCAGTACAGATGTGGCCTCATCCCAGTACAAACTGGATCCTGCTGTCTTCTTTCTCTAAAGTCTGGGTCCCATCCCAGCACAGAATCCATCCCCTGGCTCCCTTCCCAATACCATTTGTATCCATCCCAGCACAAACTGCACATCCTCATGCCCTCCCAGTACAGCCTAGGCCCTGTCCCAGTCCAAACAGTGTCCCTTCAGTCCCTCCAGGTACACATTAGGCCTTGTCCCCAATAAAATCTGGATCCCATTATCACCTCCCAGTACAGCCTGGATCCTGTTCCAGTACAAACTGGATTCTAGTACGGTCTGGTCCCACACCGTGCAATCTGGATCCTCTTAACCCCTGGCAGTACAGACCTGGTCACATCTCAGGACAAACTGCATTTCCTGAACCCCTCCCAGCTCAGATGTGGTCTTAACCCAATACAAACTGCATCCCTTTGCCATCTCCCATTCAGTTTCCTGTGCCATTACTAAGTGCATCCCTTGGACCCATTCTCAGCCCCAGCTGCACCCAGCACAGCACAAAGTGGATATCCTGATCCCAGGGCAGCTGTGGCCTGATCCTGGTACAAATGGGATCCCATTGCCATCTCCCAGCACAGTCTGAATCTCATCCCAGTACAAAGTGCATCTCCTGAAACCCTGATTCCATCCCAGCACAGACCAGGACCACCCCTGTAAACTGATCCCCTGATGCCATCCCAGTTCAGACTGGGGCCCCCTCCAGGTACAAACTGAACCTCTCTGAGCTCTCCCAGTACAGACTGGGCCTTGTTCCAAAGCAAGCTGAATCCCCTGGTCCCCTCCCAGAGCAGACATGGCCTCATCCCAGCACAAACTGCATCATCTTGCTCCATCCCAGTGCACTCTGGGTCCCATTCCAGTACAAAGTGGATTCCCTGCTGCCTTCCCAGTAGCTACTGCATCCCTCCACCTTAACTGTGTACTCTGTTTCCAACCCAGTACAGACTGGGCCCCCCTCCCAGTACAAACTGCATCTCCTGACTCCCTCCTAGTACATAGTAGGCCCTGTCCAAGTGCAAACTGTTGTCTTCATCCCATCCCAGTATAGTCCAAGACCTGTCCCAGAAACTGGATCCAATGGCATCCCCCAGCACAGTCTGGGCACCATCCCAGTGCAAACTGCATCTCCTGATCTCCTCCCAGTACAGACAGAGTCTCATCCCAGAGCAAAGTTGAAGCCCTGGCCCCCTCCCAGTTCCAGCTGCTTCCCTCCCAGTGCAAACCAGATATGAGGACTCCATCCCAGTACAGACTGTTCCTGCTCCCAGGAATATCTGCACTACCTGAACCCTTCCCAGGACCAGACTTGGACCCCTCCCAGTACAAACTCTATCCCTTTACCCCCTCCCAGGCAGACTGGGAACCATCCCAGTACAACCTGAGTCCCCAGGCCACATCCCAGTATAGTCTGGGTCTCATCCCAGTGTACACTGGGTTCCTTTAAACCCTTCCACCACAGGCTGGGCCCTGTCACAGTCACAACTCCATACCCTAAGCACACCAGAGTCCAGTCTGGGCCATCTCCCATTTCAAACTGGCTCCCATTAACATCTCCAAGTACAGCCCAGGCCTTGTCCCAGGCAAAATTGATTCCACTCATCCCATCCTGTGCTGTTTCATATTTTTATCAGTGCTATAGGCAGAGGGATGGAGACTCCATCAGCAAGTGTGCAGATGGCACCAAGCTGAGTGGTGCTGTTGAGATGCCAGAGGGACAGGATGGCATCCAGAGGGCCCTGGGCAAGCTGGAGAGGTGGTGCCCAGGTGACCCTCATGAGGTTCACCAAGAGCAAGAGCAGGGTCCTGCAGCTGGGCTGGAACAATCCCTACTATCAATACAGGCTGGGGGAGGAGAGGATAGAAAGCAGCCCTGAGGAAAAGGCCTTGGGGGTGGTGGTGGGGGAGAAGCTGGCCAGGAGCAGGCAGTGTGAGCTTGCAGCACTGAAGGCCAAGGGCAGCCTGGGCTGCATCCAAAGCAGCATGGCCAGAGATGGAGGGAGAAGATCCTGGCAATTTATTCTGCTCTGGTGAGACCTCCCCTGGAGAACTGCATCCAGCTCTGAAGTCTCAACACAGGAAGAACATGGAGCTGATGCAGCATGTCCAGCAGGGGCTTGGAGCAACTGTGGTATGAGGACAGGCTGAGGGAGCTGGGGTTGATCAGCTTTGGAGAAGAGAAGGCTCAGAGGAGACCTAATAGCTGCTTTCTAGTGCCTGAAGGGTACTGGATGGAAAGAGATTGTTTGCAAAGGCCTGCAGGGACAGGACCAGGGGCAATGGCTTCAAACTAGATCAGAGGAGATTGAGATTGGATGTGAGGAACAAATTCTGCACAGTTAGGGTGGTGGAACACTGGAACAGCTTGCCTGAAGTTGAGGCCTCATCCCAGCAGATATTCAAGGTAAGGCCAAGCAGGGCTCTGGGCAACCTGATGTACTTGAGGATGTCCCTTTCTGTCTGCAGGGGGTTGGACTGGATGACTTTTGGAGGTCCCTTCCAACCCCAGAGCATTCTATGATTGGACCATTCTATGATTGGATTGCTGTACAGACTGGGCCTCAATGAAGTAAAAGTGGATCCTCCCACCCCCTCCATCTGGATCCCACCTACTGCAAAATGGATGCTCTGAGCCCCTCCCAGGACAGACTGAACGCCCTCCCAGGACAGAAGGCATCCACAGACCTCCTCTCAGCACACACTGTGCTCCCTCCCAGCACAAACTGGACCCATCCCAGTTCCCTCTGCAACCTCTTCTTGTAGAAATCAGATCTCATGGTCCCCTTCCAGTCTAGACTGGGCCATGTGCCAACACAAACTGCTTTGCTTTTGCCCCTCCCAGTTCAGACTTGGCTCTCAGCCACAGCTAACTTGCTCCTCTGTCCCACTCCCAGTACAGTCTGAGCTCCCTCCCAGTACTAACAGGAGCCCCTGCTGCCTCCTAGTAAAGTCTTGGACACCTCCCAGTAAGAGCTGACCCCATGGCCTCTCCTAGTCACACTGGGCCTTGTCCCAGTGCACTCTGAAACCCTAATCCTGTCCCAGTACAGCCTGGGCCCTTCCTGTCCAAACTGGATCCCTGCAGTTTGGGGCTGCCCAGGTCAAGAGAGACAGAGATCTGCTGGAGAGAGTCCAACAGAGGCTGGGAGGATGAGGAAGGGACTTGAACATCTCTGTGGCCAAGCCACTCTCCATTACTGACCTGGAGCCCTGGCTCACTGGGGAGGACCCAGGGTATTGGAGAGGAGCAAATGTGACACCCAGCTGCAAGAAAGGAAGAAAGGAGGATCCAGGAAACTAGAGAGCTGGCAGGGTGAGCTGGGTAGCAGGGCAGGGCCTGGAGCAGAGCATCTCCAGCACCGTTACATGACCTGGAGAGGACAAGCAGGGGATCAGGCCCAGTCAGCATGGGTTTAAGAAGGGCAGGTGCTGCCTGACCCACCTGATCTCCTTCTCTGACAGGATGAGTGACTGTTGGATGAGGGCAAGGCTGTGGCTATTGTCTGCCTAGACTTTCCAAAAGCCTTTGGCACTGCTCCCCACAGAATTCTCCTGGGCAAAGTGGCTGCTCCTGGCTTGGATGAGCAATGCTCTGCTGGATACAGCCCTGGCTGGGTGGAAGGGCCCAAAGAGTGGTGGTCTGTGGAGTTCAATCCAGCTGGTGGCAACTGTGAGTCCCAGCTGTGCCTCGAGCTATCAGCATGTCTTGCAATAAGACCATTGGTCTGTTCAGCTACACCATTAGCTTGAGGATTATATGGGGTAGGGAACACTCCTTTAATTCATCCTCCTTGCACCCAGCCTTGCACTGTGCTCACTGTGAAGTGTGATCCATTGGCACTTTGGACACACTCAGCACAGGTAGAATGCTGAACCATTTCTCCAGAGCTTCAATCCTTTGAGCTCCTGTGGCAGTGCTGAGAGCTGTGGCCATGGCTCATCCTGGAACCACTTCTGTTCCTACCAGGATGTAAATTTTCCCAGGAGAGATTTTCCAAGGGCCAACATAATCAACTTGCCAGGGACTCCACAGAGGCTTGTTGTGTCTGATCTGTTGGGCAGAGGCTTGGTCTGGGTGGTTGGCCATCTCTCAGTGCAGGGCAATCCTCCTACCTGTGCACCACCTTCCTCTGCCACAGTCTTCCCAGTGCCAGCCTCCAGCACTGCAGCTTTCTCTTGCCATTTGCATCCCATACAGTGGGTGGAGTCAGCTGAGAACCACACTCCTCCTGCACTTGAGTCTGTGGTCAGCTCAGCTGCTGCCTTAGCTGGAGACAGTTCATAGGGCAGGCCTAACAGCACTGTGTCTGCAGTCCCAGGCTGTGGTAGGTTGGAAACTTTTGCTGGAGCTTTTTTCATTTTCCACTGAGTGTCCAGTGAGCAGCATTGGAGCCAAGAAAGACAAGGCAAAAAGAAGACATCAGGAATCTGATCAAGATCCATTCCTGGCAAGCCCTGGAGCTTGCTTGTCTTGCTTCACCTGGCATGGGTGCAGGGCTCCTTGGCAGGGAAGTGTATTCCTCTCTCCCCATGCAACTCTCCCCTGGTGCCTGGGGGTCTCCTCGGGATCTGAATTGAAACTCTCACAGCTGCCATGACAGACTGAATGCTTTTAGCACCTCCCAGTACAGACTGGATCCTAGGATGCCCTCCCAGTCCAGCCTGGGCCCCTCCCATCCTCTCTACTCACTCCCCTTCTCCAATGCAGTGCAGCTGAGCCAATCCCTAACCTCACCCCCTTACAGTTCAGCCCCTCCCCAAAGCCACTCCTAACCCTGATTCTGCCCCCTTTGCTCATCCTGGATCCAGCCTTTACCCTTGGCATTGACCCTTGGGTGTTAACCCCAGGCCTCAACCCAGCCACAACCCAACCTCTGCCTCTCAGAACTGGCCCTCAGCTGAGCCCTTCCCAGAACACTCAGCAGGACAGCTGAGGGAAGGAGACTTCTGGACTTTCTCACTAACTGTTAGAAACTCTCCCACTAGTTCAGAGCTTAGCTTTCTGACATCAATCAAGTAATCCTGGAGCTTGGGAGAGCAAATGGAGATAGAGCAGCAGGTGGCAGCTCTAGACAGAGAGAGAACTAAGGCTGAGTCTGGAAAGCAGGCTGGGTTCTCACACCCCTGGGCCTCACTAACAAGAGAAGGACAGTTCTGTGGGATTGGCAGAGGACCAACAGGCAAAACACAAGAAAGAAGACATGGGGACTGCAATGTTGCTAATAGGACAGGAGGTGGCAGCAAATACCAAGACATGGAAGGAATTTATCAAATAAGATTTTATCCTTCTAATACCTGTGTGTGACTGAGTCCTAGATGAGGACCATGGTCAATCTTGTCAGCACTCTTAATTCCCTCATCTATGGTGTTCCAAGCCTTAGGGTTCCATGGAAGGTCATCTCTGGATGGACACCTCCTAAGAGCTGCCAGTAAAAGCTGTGTCCACAAAGGAACCTTACCAAGGCACCTGCCTAGATGCCTATCTATTCCACTAGCTTTTGAGAGCATTCTAAGCTGAGATGCTGACTTGTCCCCCACTACTGAAGCAGGGGTCCCTGTATCGTGGCACCTGCCTAGCCATGTAAGAATTGGCTCATTCTCTCCTCTAATGTAATCCTTTCTTACATGCCTGATTTCCTGCCTGGGGGCATTAGCTGCTTGGATGTTATCTTCATCAGTCTCCTCTTGAAGTGGCTGTCCCCATAATCCTGCTGCTGCCCTCCGTAGGACGTCTTTCAGTTCAGAAGCACCTCCATTATCTCCTGACTTACCAGAACCTGTGTCCTGTCCTGCATCTCCACTCTCCACTGATGGCCTCAGCAATTCAGCTCTATCTTTAAGGCAAACTTTCTCTCCATTTTCAGAAGGATCCTTTTTAGCAGAAGGTCCCTGACCAGCAGAGGGATCTTGCTGTTCTTTCTGTTCTTCTGCCTCTGCATCTGCCTTGTGCCTGCCCCTTTAATCCAAAGCTGTGATTTGTTGAACTGGAGCTGCATTTAAGTTTACAGCAGACTTTGCAGAAGCAGAAGGGGTTTGCAAGGGAACACCACTGGCAGGTGGACTTTGGGACCCAGGGGCTGCTGTGGAACTCGCTTCCATTCCTGCTGCTGCAGGCTGAAGAGATTTTGCCTCGTTAATGGCTGCCTGTGGAGCCACAGCCGCTGGCACTGCTGTTGTGAGCTGCATCTGCCCCCCGCTGGCTGAATGCCAGAACTGCTACCGGTCTCACTCAGAGCTGCTTTCCCATTAACTCCTGTCTTCCTGTTTCCCCCTCTTTGTCCTGTTTGTCCTCTTTCTGTGTCTTCCTCATCACGGGAAATGCCTGCATTTGAGTTAGAACTAGCCCTACGACGTCTGCGTCTGCTGCGTCTGCAAGCAGAACAGCTATTCGCTGCTCGTCTCTCTCGGTGCAGTGCCATCAGTAAAATCATTCTGGGGTCCCAGCTGCTCACATAACTCTCTGCAACAGGAATGCTGAATGGATGTATTCCTGCAGGAACAGTCACAGTCACATTATCATAGCTGTTAAGCCACAGAAATCCCATGCAGCGCTCATGCAGCATTTTCAGCTTCTGTTTAAACCAAAGGGACAGTTTATATGCCAAATATCTTCCTCGCTTACCCAACTTCAAGGCCACACACCATTTGTACAGAATCCCAGTCAGAGCAGAATATATCAAATGCTATAAAACTCAAAACAGCTTCATTTTGCTTCCTTACTCTGAGCAGCAATTAATCAATCAAGCAATTGCTCCACATGGAATAGGCACCAGTTTTTTACATTTTTTTTTGTGATGGGTTGAAGTTTTCCCCCAACATGGACTTTGCCAGACCAACTCAGTTAGAAGCAAATGAATCTGTATTTACAAGCAAAACCTGCACTCTACAATGGAATGCAATGAATGTGTACAAAATATACAGGATTTACAGTACTACACAGATCCTTACAACTAATAAACAGCACAAGGACCCCCCCCCAGGCAAGGACCAGGGGAAGCTACTGGCTTCTCCCTCCTTGGGTCCCCCTTATCCCCCTGCACAAAAGGGACAAGAGAAAGGAGCAGAGAAGTTAGACTTAGCCAAGGTCAGCCAGAGCACATTATCGCTCCTGAGTGAAGCAAAACAGCCAAGAGAAGAGAAGAGAAGATGAGAAGAGAAGACGAGAAGATGAGAAGAGATGAGAGGTTCAGAGAGGAGAGGTTCGGAGAGGAGAGAGAGGAGAGGTTTGGAGAGATATGTAGAGGTTCAGAGAGGAGAAGTTCGGAAGAGAGGAGAGGTTTGGAGAGGAGAGGTTTGGAGAGGAGAGGAGAGGTTTGGAGAGGAGAGGAGAGGTTTGGAGAGGAGAGGTTTGGAGAGGAGAGGAGAGGTTTGGAGAGGAGAGGTTTGGAGAGGAGAGGAGAGGTTTGGAGAGGAGAGGAGAGGTTTGGAGAGGAGAGGTTTGGAGAGGAGAGGAGAGGAGAGGTTTGGAGAGGAGAGGAGAGGAGAGGTTTGGAGAGGAGAGGTTTGGAGAGGTTTGGAGAGGAGAGGTTTGGAGAGGTTTGGAGAGGAGAGGTTTGGAGAGGAGAGGTTTGGAGAGGAGAGGAGAGGAGAGGTTTGGAGAGGAGAGGTTTGGAGAGGAGAGGTTTGGAGAGGTTTGGAGAGGAGAGGTTTGGAGAGGTTTGGAGAGGTTTGGAGAGGAGAGGTTTGGAGAGGAGAGGTTTGGAGAGGAGAGGAGAGGTTTGGAGAGGAGAGGAGAGGAGAGGTTTGGAGAGGAGAGGTTTGGAGAGGAGAGGAGAGGTTTGGAGAGGAGAGGAGAGGTTTGGAGAGGAGAGGAGAGGAGAGGAGAGGAGAGGAGAGGAGAGAGGAGAGGAGAGGAGAGGAGAGAGGAGAGGAGAGGAGAGGAGAGGAGAGGAGAGGAGAGGAGAGGAGAGGAGAGGAGAGGAGAGGAGAGGAGAGGAGAGGAGAGGAGAGGAGAGGATGGAGTTTTTATAACACAGCCCATTTTATTCTTGATATTTATACAATGAATTTGCCTTGAATAACCTTTTGTTCTCCATTTAACACTCAACAGTGATTTATTTCTATTTTTCTACTTTTCTGCTCAAAATCTGTCACTAAATTTTAAAGGCATAAAACCACCACACATGCATGCCAACACCATCCTTACATCCTTTGACTGGAACAGGCTGCAGGAGACACCTCCTTGACACACTGGCACCTCTTATTGGGAAATGCTTTTTAGCTTCTACCTGTGGTTAGGTTTTATTGTTAAGTGATAGATAAGAAAGATAATTTAAGCAGCTCCTTGGAGCACTACTGGAGAGTGGGGGTTAGACATGTACTGCTAGGGAATATTTGGGACTTAGGCTTTGCTTAGCTACTTTGCAAAGGCCTTCTGGGACTTCATCTGTTAAAGACACTCTGAAACTCTGTAATGCTGGGCACTCTACAACACAGTAATAAAGAACTTCTGGGAGGACTTCTGAGATTCTCTGCATTTCTGGAATTCTGCTTGAAGCAGCAGCAGGGTTCCTGCCCCTACATCCATCACCCTAAGAGACCTTGTTATAAGGGGCTACTACTACAGCTGTGGAAACAGGGGGAGCAATAACCACACCTCCCAATACAGACTGAATATCTTGAGCACCTCCCAGTGCAAGACAGATCCCATGAGGCTCTCCAAGTCCAGCCTGGGCCCCTCCCATCCTCTCTACTCAGTCCACTGCTCTAACAGTGAAACTGAGCCCATGTCTCACCTCACCCCTTACAGTTCAGCTCCTTGCAAACCCACCCCTGACCCTGACTCTGCCCCCATTGCTCATCCTGGCTCCAGCCTTTACCCTTGGCATTGACCCTTGGGTGTTAACCCCAGGCCTCAACCCAGCCACAACCTCTGCCTCTCAGAACTGGCTCTCAGTTGAGCCCTTCCCAGAACACTCAGCAGGACAGCTGAGGGAAGGAGACTTCTGAACTTTCTCACTAACTGTCAGAAACTCTCCCACTATTACAGAGCTTAGCTTTCTGACATCAATCAAGTAAACCTGGAGCCTGGGAGAGCAAATGGAGATAGAGCAGCAGGTTGCAGCTCTAGACAGAGAGAGAACTAAGGCTGAGTCTGGAAAGCAGGCTGGGTTCTCACACCCCTGGGACTCATGAACAAGAGGAGGACAGTTCTGTGGGATTGGCAGAGAACCAACAGGAAAAAGACATGACAGAAGACATGGGGACTGCAATGTTGCTAAAAGGACAGGAGGTGGCAGCAAAGACCAAGACATGGAAGGACTTTATCAAATAAGATTTTACCCTTCTCATATCTGTGTGTGACTGAGTCCTAGATGAGGACCATGAATAACCTTTTCAGCACAGGTAGATTTTGGAGCCATCATTCCCGCTATGCTCCCGCATTGGAGCATAGTTTCCCGCTGTTCCAGGAGGTAGGTAGAGATCTTCTGAGCCGCTTGAACCCCCACAAGGCCATGGAACCAGATGGGATCCATCCTAGGGTGCTGAGAGAGCTGGCAGATGAGCTGGCCAAGCCACTCTCCATCATTTTTCAGCAGTCCTGGCTCACTGGAGACGTCCCAGAAGACTGGAAGCTGCCAACGTGGAGCCCATCCACAAGAAGGGCCGGTTGGATGAGACAGGGAATTCTAGGCCTGTCAGCCTGACCTCAGTGCCAGGCAAGGTTATGGAACAGGTCATCTTGAGTGCGATCACACAGCACTTACAGGATGGCCAAGGGATCAGGCCTAGCCAGCAGGGATTTAGGAAGGGCAGGTCCTGCCTGACCAACCTGATCTCCTTCTATGATCAGGTGACCCGCCTGGTGGATGTGGGGAGGCCTGTGGATGTGGTCTGCCTGGACCTCAGCAAGGCCTTTGACACCGTCCCCCACAGCAAACTCCTGGCCAAGCTGGCAGCCCATGGCTTGGATGGGAGCACACTGCATTGGGTTAGGAACTGGCTGGAGGGCCGAGCCCAGAGAGTGGTGGTGAATGGTGCCACATCCAGCTGGCGGCCAGTCACTAGTGGTGTGCCCCAGGGATCAGTGCTGGGCCCCATGCTCTTCAACATCTTTATTGATGATCTGGATGAGGGCATCGAGTCCATCATCAGTAAATTTGCGGACGACACCAAGCTGGGGGCAGGAGTTGATCTGCTGGAGGGCAGAGAGGCTTTGCAGAGGGACCTCGACAGGCTGGACAGATGGGCAGAGTCCAAGGGCAGGAGATTGAACACATCCAAGTGCCGGGTTCTGCACATTGGCCACAGCAACCCCAGGCAGTGCTACAGGCTGGGGTCAGAGTGGCTGGAGAGTGGCCCGGCAGAGAGGGACCTGGGGGTGCTGGTTGATTGTAGGCTGAACATGAGCCTGCAGTGTGCCCAGGCAGCCAAGAAGGCCAATGGCATCCTGGCCTGCATCAGAAACAGTGTGGCCAGCAGGAGCAGGGAGGTCATTCTGCCCCTGTACACTGCACTGGTTAGGCCGCACCTTGAGTCCTGTGTCCAGTTCTGGGTCCCTCAGTTTAGGAAGGATGTTGTCTTGCTGGAGCGTGTCCAGAGAAGGGCAACAAAGTTGGTGAGGGGTTTGGAAGACAAGCCCTATGAGGAGAGGCTGAGGGAGCTGGGATTGCTTAGCCTGGAGAGGAGGAGACTGAGGGGTGAGCTTCTTGCTCTCTATAACTACCTGAAGGGAGGTTGTAGCCAGGCAGAGGTTGGTCTCTTCTCCCAGGCAGCCAGTACCAGAACAAGAGGACACAGTCTCAGGCTGCGCCAGGGCAGGTTTAGACTGGATCTTAGGAAGAAGTTCTATACCGAGAGAGTGATTGCCCACTGGAATCAGCTGCCTGTGGAAGTGGTGGAGTCACCTTCATTGGAGGTGTTCAAGAAGAGGCTTGATGGGGTGCTTGGTGCCACGGTTTAGTTTTTCAGTTGTTTAGGTGGGTTGTATTGTATTGTATTGTATTGTATTGTATTGTATTGTATTGTATAGGGGTTACAATGAGGCTGAGACAAGTGTGCCCTAACTTGTCACTGCCTTTCCCTCCTTGCACAGGTCTCCATGGCCAGAGGCAGCAGATGGCCAACAGCAGCTCCATCACCCACTTCCTCCTCCTGCCATTGCCAGGCACAAGGCAGCTGCAGCTGCTGCACTTCTGCCTCTTCCTGGCCATCTACCTGGCTGCCCTGCTGGGCAATGGCCTCATCATCAGCACCATAGCCTGGGACCACCACCTCCACACCCCCATGTACTTCTTCCTCCTCAACCTCGCCCTCCTTGACCTGGGTGCCATCTCCACCACTGTGCCAAAATCCATGTCCAATTCGCTGAGGGACACCAGGGACATCTCCTATGCAGGATGTGCTGTCCAGGTCTTCTTTGTAGTTTTTTTCCTTACTGCAGAGTATTTTCTCCTCACCACCATGTCCTACGATCGCTACGTTGCCATCTGCAGACCCCTGCACTATGAGACCCTCCTGGGCAGCAGAGTTTGTGTCCACCTGGCAGCAGCTGCCTGGGGCTGTGGCTTTCTCTATGCTCTGCTGCACACAGCCAATACATTTTCCCTGCCCCTCTGCCAGGGCAATGCTGTGGAGCAGTTCTTCTGTGAGATCCCCCAGATCCTCAAGCTCTCCTGCTCCACATCCTATCTCAGGGAACTTTGGCTTATTGTGGCCAGTGCCTGTTTAGACTTTGTCTGTTTTGTGTTGATTGTGGTGTCCTATGTGCAGATCTTCAGGGCAGTGCTGAGGATCCCCTCTCAGCAGGGACGCCACAAAGCCTTTGCCACCTGCCTCCCTCACCTGGCTGTGGTCTCCCTGTTTATCACCACTGCCTCATTTGCCTACCTGAAGCCCTCCTCCCTCTCCTCCCCATCCCTGGACCTGCTGGTGTCAGTTCTTTACTCAGTGGTTCCTCCAGCAGTGAACCCTCTCATCTACAGCCTGAGGAACCTGGAGCTGAAGGCTGCCCTGAGCCAACTGATCCCTGGATGCTCTCACAAGCAATAAACTCTTTCTTCTCCTGCAGAGCAGTTCTGATGTCACTCAGTGCAGGCCCAGCCTGGCTGCTTCTGGGCCTTTTCCCCTTGGGAGAATGTTCCCACACCAATGTCTTTCTTCAGACCATTTCTGCTTCAGTGTTGTCCTTTCTGCTGTGACCCAGAGTCTGCAGACATGAGGAGCTGTGCTCCCTGTGACCCAGAGGCTGCAGACATGAGGAGCTGTGCTCCCTGGGTGTTCAACACAAGAAAGGACCCTGCAGGGAGTTGTTTCTCTGAGTTGCTTCCTCCAAGGCTTCTGTGGAGCTGCAGGGCAGTGCCTGTGTGCAGAGGTGGAGGGGCAGAGTCCCAGAACAGCAGCAGTGCCAGGCAGCCCCACAGCTTGGGCTGTCCTCAGCTGTTCTTTCTGCCCTTCCACCCTCTCCTGCTGAGCCTCTGTGCTGGGCAAGGCCTGAGTGCTCTGGCAGCTTGGGCACTGTGCTGCTGGGTGGCAGTGCTGGGACTGCAGGCAGGGAGAGTCCAGGGCTGCTTGTGGGACAGAGCTGTGCTGCAGAGCAGCACTGCCATCAGAACAGGAGGTCTCCTCATGCCTTCATCCCCCAACCCCCTCCCATTACAGACTGCACCTACTCAGAGTCCAACCTGGATACCCTGACCCCCTTCCAGTATAGACTCAGTCCAAACATGGTTCCTGTATCCCCTCCCAGTACAGATGTGGCCTCATCCCAGCACAAACTGGATGCTACTGTCCTCTAGCACTGCAGCCTTGGTCCCATCCCAGCACAGAATGTATCCCCTGGCTCCCTTCCCAGTACCATCTGCATCCATCCCACTACAAACTGCACACCCTCATGCCCTCCCAGTCCAGTCTGGGCCCTGTCCCAGTCCAAACAGGATCCCTTTCATCCCTCCAGGTACCCATTAGGCCTTTTCCCAGTAAAAAGTGAATCACCTTATGCCCTTCCAGTGCAGCCTGGACCCTGTTTCAGTACAAGCTCTGTTCCCTGGGCACATTCCAGTACAGTCTGGTCTCCACATAATACAATTGGGAAACATTTATCCCCTCCCAGTACAGACCTGGTCACATCTCAGGACAAACTGCATCTTGTCCCAGGAAAAAGTGATTCCACTCATCCCATCCTGTGCTGTTTCATATTTTCATCAATGTTATAGGCAGAGGGATGGAGACACCATCAGCAAGTGTGCAGATGGCACCAAGCTGAGTGATGCTGTTGAGATTCCAGAGGGACAGGATGGCATCCAGAGGGTCCTGGACAAGCTGGAAAGGTAGTGCCCAGGTGACCCTCATGAGGTTCAACAATAGCAAGAGCAGGGTCCTGCAGCTGGGCTGGAACAATCCTCACTGTCAATACAGGCTGGAGGAGGAGGGGATGGAAAGCAGCCCTGAGGAGGAGGGTGCTGGTGGATGAGAAGCTGGCCAGGAGCAGGCAGTGTGAGCTTGCAGCACAGAAGGCCAGTGGCAGCCTGGGCTGTATCCAAAGCAGCATGGGCAGAGATGGAGAGAGAGGATCCTGCTACTTCACTCTCCTCTGGTGAGAACTCCCCTGGAGTACTGCATCCAGCTCTGAAGTCTCAACACAGGAAGGACATGGAGCTGTTGGAGGTGTTCCAGGCGATGGCCACAAAAATGATCAGGTGGTTCAGGTGCTCTGCTATGAGGACAGGCTGAGGGAGCTGGGGTTGATCAGACTGAAGAGCAGAAGGCTCTGGGGAGACCTCATAGCTGCTTTCTAGTGCCTGAAGGGTACTGTATGCAGGGAGACTGTTTACAAAGGCCTGCAGGGACAGGACCACAGTATCACAGTATCCCCAAGGTTGGAAGAGACCTCAAAGGTCATTGAGTCCAACCTGTCACCACAGACCCCATGACTAGACCATGGCGCCAAGTGCCAGGTCCAATCCCCTCTTGAACACCTCCAGGGACGGCGACTCCACCACCTCCCTGGGCAGCATATTCCAAAGGCGAATGACTCTCTCAGTGAAGAACTTTCTCCTCACCTCCAGCCTAAACTTTCCCTGGCACAGCTTGAGACTGTGTCCCCTTGTTCTGGTGCTGCTTGCCTGGGAGAAGAGACCAACCTCTTCCTGGCTACAACCACCCTTCAGGTAGTTGTAGAGAGCAATGAGGTCTTACCTGAGCCTCCTCTTCTCCAGGCTAAACAACCCCAGCTCCCTCAGCCTCTCCTCACAGGGCTGTGCTCAAGGCCTCTCCCCAGCCTTGTTGCCCTTCTCTGGACACCTTCAAGTCTCTCAATGTCCTTCCTAAACTGAGGGGCCCAGAACTGGACACAGGACTCAAGGTGTGGCCTAACCAGTGCAGAGTACAGGGGCACAATGACCTCCCTGCTCCTGCTGGCCACACTATTCCTAATGCAGGCCAGGATGCCGTTGGCCTTCTTGGCCACCTGGGCACACTGCTGGCTCATGTTCAGGCGGCTGTCAGCCAGCACCCCCAGGTCCCTCTCTGTTTGGCAGCTCTCAGCCACTCTGACCCCAGCCTGTAGCTCTGCATGGGGTTGCTGTGGCCAAAGTGCAGCACCTGGCACTTGGAGTTGTTGAATGCCATCCCATTGGACTCTGCCCATCTGTCCAGTCTGTCGAGGTCCCTCTGCAGAGCCCTTCCACCCTCTAACTGACTAACACCTGCCCCCAGCTTGGTGTCATCTCTAAATTTGCTGATGACTGTCTCAATCCCCTCATCCAGATCATCAATGAAGATTTTAAAGAGGATGGGGCCCAGCACTAATCCCTGGGGGATGCCACTGGTGACTGGCTGCCAGCTGGCTGTGGCACCATTCACCACCACTCTCCGGGCTCGGCCCTCCAGCCAGTTCCTAACCCAGCACAGAGTGTTGCGGTCCAAACCACGAGCTGACAGTTTAGCCAGCAGTTTACTGTGGGGGACGGTGTCAAAGGCTTTGCTGAAGTCCAGATAGACTACATCCACAGGCCTCCCCACGTCCACCAGACGGGTCACCTGATCATAGAAGGAGATCAGGTTGGAGAGGCAGGACCTGCCCTTCCTGAATCCATGTTGGCTGGACCTGAGCCCTTGGCCATCCTTCAGGTGTGCAGTGATTGCCTCCAGGATAATCTGTTCCATCACTTTCCCTGGCACTGAGGTCAGGCTGACTGGCCTATGGTTTCTGGGTTCCTCCATCAGACCCTTCTTGTGGATGGGGACCACATTGGCCAGTTTCCAGTCATCTGGGACCCCACCAGTGAGCCAGGACTGGAGGAAAATGATGGAGAGCGGCTTGGCCAGCTCATCTGCCAGCTCTCTCAGCACCCTAGGGTGGATCCCATCTGGCCACATGGACTTGTGGGTGTCCAAGTGGCTCAGCAGGTGCAATGGCTTCAGGGGCAATGGCTTCAAACTAGAGCAGAGCAGAATTAGATTGGATGTGAGGGTATTGCAACACTGGAGTATGTTGCCCAGGGAGGTGGTTGAGGCCCCATCCCTGCAGATATTCAAGGTGAGGTTCGACAGGGCTCTGGGCAACCTGATCTAGTTGAGGATGTCCCTTTCTGTCTGCAGGGGATTGCACTGGATGATTTTTGGAGGTCCCTTCCAACCCAGACCATTCTATGACTCTATGATCCCAGTACAGATCTGGCCTCAATGAAGTAAAACTGGATCCCCTCACCCCCTCCCAGTACTGCCTGGATCCCTCCTAGTGCAAAATGAATGCTCTGAGCCCCTCCCAGGACAGACTGAACTCCCTCCCAGGACAGAAGGCATCCACAGACCTCCTCTCAGCACACACTGTGCTCTCTCCCAGCACAAACTGGACCCATCCCAGCTCACTCTGCAACCTCTTGTAGAAATCAGATCTCATGGTCCCCTCCCTGTCTAGACTGGGCCATGTGCCAACACAAACTGCTTTGCCTTTCCCCCTCCCAGTTCAGACTTGGCTCTCTCTCACTACTAACGTGCTCCCCTGTCCCACTCCCAGTACAGTCTGCGCTCCCTTGCACTACTAACAGCAGCCCCTGCTGCCTCCTAGTAAAGTCTTGGACACCTCCCAGTAAAAGCTGAGCCCATGGCCTCTCCCAGTGACACTGGGCCTTGTCCCAGTACACTCTGAAACCCTAATCCTGTCCCAGTACAGACTGGGCCCTTCCTGTCCAAACTGGATCCCTGCAGTTTGGGGTTCCTAAGGTCAAGAGAGGCAGAGACCTGCTGGAGAGAGTCCAACAGAGGCTATGAGGATGAGGAAGGGACTTGAACATCTCTGCTGTGAAGAAAGACTGAGAGCCCTGGGGCTATTTAGTCTGGAGAGAAGCCTGAGAGGGGATCTGATCAATGGCTATCAATATCAGAGAGGGGTGTCAGAGGAAGGTGCCAGGACAAGGAGCAATGGGTGCAAGATGGAACACAGCAAGTTCCACCTCAGCATGAAGAGACTGTTCTGTGCTGTGAGGGTGCTGGAGCCCTGGAGCAGGCAGCCAGAGAGGTTGTGGAGTCTCCTTCTCTGGAGACCTTCAGACCTACCTGGATGCATTCCTGTGTGACCTGCCCTAGGTCACTTGATCTGGGTGATCCTGCTTTGGCAGTGGGGTTGGACTGAAGGATCTCTGGAGGTATCTTCCAACCCCTCATATTCTGTGAGTCTCTGATTTAAGCCCTCCCAGTGCCAGCTGGGCCATAGCCAACACAAACTGCATCCTCTTATCCCCTACCAGTACATACTGGACCTTATTCCAGTGCAAACCGCATCCACTTGCTCCTTCCCAGCACTAAATGGATTGCTTTGGACTCTCTAGGTATCTGCTTACCCCATTCCCAGTACAAACTGGATCCTCTGACTCCTCCCAGCAAATAGTGGGCACCTTTAAAGTGCTAAACTCTATCCACAGTTCCCCTCCCAGTACAGCCTGGACACCTCACACTCTCTCTAACCAGTCCTCAAGAGCCATACCCCTATGCCCTGTTCCTGCCTTGAACCCAGTCCCCTGCTCCACCCTCTTAGTTCTGAGCCCAAGCTTCAGCCCTCCCAGCTCAGCCTCTACCCTGATTTTGGCCTTGATTTTGCCATTATTAATCAACCTGGCCCCAGACTTTACCCTCAGGACTGACCCCTTGGCCATAACTCCAGCCCTCAGGGTGGCCCCAAGCCTCCTGCCTGTGCTCTGACCCCTCACCTTCAGCCTGTCCCACCCTTGGATGAATCTGCTTGGCCCCTGGCACAGGGCAGGGGCTGGGAGCTGCCAGAGCAGCCTTGGAAGAGGAGCTGGTGGTGACCTGTGGCTGAGCAGCTGATGGACACCAGGAGCAGAGGGGTGGCAATGCCATGGGCAGCTCAGCTGTGCCTCAGGATCTCCTGCACAGCAGCAGCCACAAGGCTGGGCAGGGGCTGGGAGGTCAATGCTGGCTCAGCAGCTGAACGGGCAGTAGCAGGAAGAGGACAGGAAAGAGACTGGGAGGTCACTTCTTGCTGCAGCACAAGAGAGGGCAGCCCCTGACTCCTGCCTGGCCTCTGTGCCTTTGGCCTCCAAGCTGCCAGAGTCCCCAGCAGGCAGCAGAAGGCCTCTGGTGGGCAAGGGACTTGTGTGACTCCCTGTCCCTAAATATCTTGTGACCCCTGCAGGAAGAGCCTTGGATCTGGGTTGTCACCTCCCTGCCACCTGAGTGACTGAGGGGACAGCAGCAGGGACAGGGCTTGGCTGTGGCTGCTGGAGAAGCTGTGAGGCAGCAGCAGGGACCTGCCTTGGAAGGCCCTGCAGAGGGTTCTTGAGGCTGCTCAGCTGCCAGGCCACAAGCTGGCTGAGGCCTTGGGCCAGCATTGGGACTTCAAGGGTGGCTGAGAAGCAACTAGGGCCGGAGGAGATACATGGCCATGGGGTGAGTGTGAGCTCACTGCAGACTCCAATCCCTTTGTGTCACTAGCTAGCAGCAGGCCTCAGGCAGATACCATTGGCAATGGCCAGGGATGGAGCAGAGCCTGAGCAGAGTGCAGAAGGCCAAGTGCAGCTGAGCTGTGGTAGGAGGAGTGTGGCCACCTGGACACAGAGGTTGTCCTCCCCTGCACTCAGCACTGCTGTGACCACATCTGCAATATTGGGGTCTGGCTGTGGAGTTCCTTAGTCTGCAGGAATGGAGAGGTACTGGAGAAGCTCCATAGGACATCTGCCTGGATGGAGTTTGGAGTCTCTATCTAGCACCTGAAGCTGCTGAGCTTCTTTAGCCTGGTGAAGTGAAGGCTCAGGGGTGATGTGCACCTGCTTGAAGGGAGGTGTCAGCTGATGGAGCTTTTCTTGCTTGTGGACACAGAAGGAAGCCTTCAGAAAGTGCAACTGAAAGGTTCTGACTGGAGGCCAGGACTAAGAAATGTCACTCAAAGTGCAGAGCTGTGGTGCAAGAGGTGACCCAGAAGGAGTCTGGAGATCCTTTGTGTGTCAAGGAACAGGCAGCAAGAGTGGAGAGGCCTGAGGGAAGGTGTGGCAATGTCAGGGGGAGAGCTGGCTGGGGAAGCCAGATGGATGTCAGCAGCCTGAAGGGAAAGAGCTGCAGGCATGGGACAGTGAAGTACAGCCTGCAGGAGGGATGGCCAAGGGCTCTGGCAGGGCTGAAAGGCTCAAGAGGGACAAGGTCTTGATCCTATTCCTCCTGACAGCAGCTTCTGCCACCATGGCTGCTGAGAGGAAGGTTTAGTTGGAGACTCTCAGGATCTGCCTTTCCAAGGCCTGAGGCTCAGAGCTTGGCCTTTCTCTTTCCTAACCCAAGGCCAGGGTTTGTTCAGCTCTACTTTGCCTTTGTCTGCCTTCAATCATGGCCTCCATGGAGCTTCTCTAAGCACCCCTGGGAGGCTTTGTTGCTAGTGGCCCTCAGTGAGGCCAATTCATACTTGAAGGAATTTTTGTTCTGCTTCTGGCTTCCTGATCAGATTCCTTCAGTCTCCTCTCAGTGTGTGAGGCTCAGGCAATGATCCCCAAGTGCCCTAAGAGCTCTTTGTGTCTCTGTAGTTTTCTTCAAGGTTTCAAAGTGCTCCTCACAAAGCTCCTTTAGTATTTCTTTCCTATCAAAGGGAGAATATTCTGTTAGCTTTCAGCTCAGAGCAGAGATGATAATTCCCCAAGTGACACTGACCCAGGCTGTCTCAGCAGGACATCTGCACTTGCAGGGAAATCTGTCCTTCAGCTCTGACATTGAAGGGACAACTTTGCTCCTCACCCTCCCCAACCTCCCCATTGATGTCCCTGCCCAATCCCAATCCCATCCAAGGCTTCCCAGGCACAGAAGCCTCTGGGTTTTGCCCATATCATGGGCACAATGCCAAGGCACAATGGACAGTAGCTTCACTAGTACAGGTTGGGCTCTCTGTGTCTGTGGTAGGGATTCACTCCTTTGTCCATCAGGGCCATGGGCAGCAGCCATCACTAGTTCCATGGGACTAAATGTCTGAATTTTGAGGCTTCCATATATTCCTCATCAGCTGCTGGCAGTAAAACCAACTTCTGCCAACTGTGAGTCCCAGCTGTGCCTCGAGCTATCAGCATGACTTGCAATAAGACCATTGGTCTGTTCAGCTACACCATTAGCCTGAGGATAATATGGGCTGTGGAACACTCCTTTAATTCATTCTCCTTGCACCCAGCCTTGCACTGTGCTCACTGTGAAGTGTGATCCATTGGCACTTTGGACACACTCAGGCACAGGGAGAATACTTAACCATTTCTCCAGAGCTTCAATCCTTTGAGCTCCTGTGGCAGTGCTGAGAGCTGTGGCCATGGCTCAGCCTGAAACCACTTCTGCTCCTACCAGGTTATAACTTTTCCCAGAAGAGGTCTTCAAAGGGCCAACATAATCAACTTGCCAGGGACTCCACAGAGGCTTGTTGTGTCTGATCTGTTGGGCAGAGGCTTGGTTTGGGTGGTTGGCCTTAAGCCTTACCCAACATTGTGGACAAGATGCAAGAATTGTTTCAAGTGTTTCAAACTGACCTCCCTTGAGCCTGGCACTCAGAATAGAGGTTGGCCTTCCCTGGGTGTCCTCTTCTCATGTGCAGCCACTCAGCCAATCTTGCTCAATCTTCCCCTTCATTGTTCACCACAGGAATTCTTGCTGGGTGATCTGCCTGCTGGTTCCATTGTGCAGCAGCTCTTCCCTTTTGTGCATGGCCTTTGACCCCTCCTGCCTTTGAGGGTCTTGAGTGACCTGTTTCTCAGAGTCATTGCCAGTCTCCAGCTCTCCAGATTGATTAGATTCCCCCTGACACATCCATTCAGTGGCACCCTTGGAGGCTGCACAGGCATCAGTGTGAATAGCAGGGGCACCATTCTCTGCTGCCAGCATGAGTGCAGGGCAATCCTCCTACCTGTGCACCACCTTCCTCTGCCACAGTCTTCCCAGTGCCAGCCTCCAGCACTGCAGCTTTCTGTTGCCATTTGCATCCCATACAGTGGGTGGAGTCAGCTGAGAACCACACTCCTCCTGCACTTGAGTCTGTGGTCAGCTCAGCTGCTGCCTTAGTTGCAGACAGTTCATAGGGCAGGCCTAACAGCACTGTGTCTGCAGTCCCAGGCTGTGGTAGGTTGGAAACTTTTGCTGGAGCCTTTTTCATTTTCCAGCGAGTGTCCAATGAGCAGCATTGCAGCCAAGAAAGACAAGGCAAAAAGAAGACATCAGGAGTCTGATCAAGATCCATTCCTGGCCAGCCCTGGAGCTTGCTTCTCATCAGGGGGTCCTTGTCTTCCTTCACCAGGCATGGGTGCAGAGCTCCTTGGCAGGGAAGTGTATTCCTCTCTCCCCACCCAACTCTCCCATGGTGTCTGGGGGTCTCCTCGGGGTCTGAATTTAAACTCTCACAGCTCCCATGACAGACTGAATGCTTTTAGCACCTCCCAGTCCAGGCTGGATCCTAGGATGCCCTCCCAGTCCAGCCTGGGCCCCTCCCATCCTCTCTACTCACTCCCCTGCTCCAATGCATTGGAGCTGCGCCAATCCCTCACCTCACCCCTTACACCTCAGCCCCTCCCAAACCCACCCCTGACCCTGACTCTGCCCCCAGTGCTCATCCTGGCTCCAGCCTTTACCCTTGGCATTGACCCTAGGGTGTTAACCCCAGGCCTCAACCCAGCCACAATCTGACCTCTCAGAACTGGCCCTCAGCTGAGCCCTTCCCAGAACACTCAGCAGGACAGCTGAGGGAAGGAGACTTCTTTACTTCCTCACTAACTGTTAGAAACTCTCCCACTAGTTCAGAGATCATCTTTCTGACATCAATCAAGTAATCCTGGAGCTTGGGAGAGCAAATGGAGCTAGAGCAGCAGATGGCAGCTCTAGACAGAGAGAGAACTAAGGCTGAGTCTGGAAAGCAGGCTGGGTTCTCACACCCCTGGGCCTCACGAACAAGAGAAGGACAGTTCTGTGGGATTGGCAGAGGACCAACAGGAAAAAGACATGACAGAAGACATGGGGACTGCAATGTTGCTAAAAGGACAGGAAGTGGCAGCAAAGACCAAGACATGGAAGGACTTTATCAACTAAGATTTTATCCTTCTCCTGCCTGTGTGTGACTGAGTCCTAGCTGAGGACCATGGTTAACCTTTCCAGCACAGGTACATTTTGGAGCCATCATTCCATGTCCATGCAGGTTAGTGAAGGATACTGCTGAATGGCTATGGCAGGCACTGAGTTTGATTTCCTCACTTCACATTCAAGACCCTGCCAGGACCCCTCAAGGACACCTCACTGAAGTGGGCACATGGCTTCATCCCTGGCCCTGGGGAAGAAATGTCCCCAAAAGTGGCCTTTTGGGACAGAAATGTCAAAGGACAAGCAGCAAGAGACAATGCTTTATTAGAGTTGGGGTTTCCATTCTAATCAGGCATTATCCTTGGGATGATGTTTTTCTTTTCCCTCTAGGAAACCCAAAGTGCTGAGGAACAAAGAGCCAAATCCCAGCCCAGCTGCACTGGTGGCACAGGCTGTGCTGACTCAGCACTGTCATTCCTCTCCTCAGCACTGGCTGGTGCAGAGAAGGGCAGGGGCACATTTGCTTCTGAGGAAAGAAGGTGTAAAAGAGGAGATTGCAGTTCAAGCTGCTGGAGAAGGCCCCCCCGGGGGGGGTCACGTTTGGCCTGGCAGTGCCGGGGTCAGTGTATTGCTGTGTCCCCTGGGGCACGCTGGTCACCAGCGTGGGGGTGACTATGCCAGGTGAGGGAGGAGCTGCGGATGAAACCCTTGCTGCAGCCCATGCAGGGGAAGGGCTGGCACCGGTGTGGATGCAGCGGTGCTGGCTGAGGGTGGCCATTTGAGTGCAGCTCTTGCCTCAGGCATCTCAGAGGTGCAGCTGCTTCTGGCTGTGGACGCAGCAGTGCCGGCTGAGGTTGGAGCTAAGGGAGAAGCTGTTGCCGTAGTCCCCACAGACAGAGGGCTGGGCACTGGGCTGGGGCAGTGGGGCTTCAGCAGCTCCAAGCTGGGTGGAAAGCTTTGCCCACCCTCAGGGCACTAATGCTTGGGTGGCACAGAGGGGGTGATATGGGTTTCCCATCTTCCTCCTCTTTCTCTTTATTTGTCTCCTATTCCATATCATCCTCCTCTTCTTCCACATCATCCCCTTTGTCCACCTTGTAATTACTGGCATCCTCCTCCTCCTAATCCTCATACACTTCATCCTTGCTGTCCTCAGCCATGTCTCAATCAACCTCTTCTACTATTGCTCAAAGCTGAGATTTTGTTCCTCCAAACTATTCTTCAGGTGATTCTTCTCCCAGATCTTGTCCAGGTCCTTCTGGGAGCTTTGACTCCTCCAAATTATTCTTCAGGTGATTCTTCTCCCAGATCTTGTCCAGGTCCTTCTGGGAGGCCATGCTGCTGAGAGGAATGGTCACCCCTCTGCTCTTGGGCAAATCCTTGGGGACCAAGTGACTGAGAATTAGGACACTGTGTGTGACTCCTTGCAATGGAGGGATCAGAGCCCTAACTCCTCTGCTGAGTCCCCTGGTTGTAGTGCTGATAGGGATGACACCCCCAGGACGTAGCCATCCCAACCATCCCCCTCTGGCCATGCAACTGATACCTGACCACTTGGGGCTCAGGCAGGTGAACTCCTACATTCCCATCACAGCCAATGACCCTCAAAGCTCCACAAGTGGTGAAGTGTGGTTAGGGAGGAGGTCTGGAGGGGGTTGAGAGGTGCTCAGGGGACAGCTGGAGCCTGGGATCTTGCTGCTGTCCCAAAGTTGGATTCTTTCCCTTCTGGCCTGTTCCAAGGAGCAGATCTGCAAACTTTGCTCCTCCCCAGCACAGAGGAGCAGGGCTGATGGAGAGAAGAGAAAGATATGAGCCCAGGCAGAGAGAAGCAAAGGGTTCAGAGGAGAGGACTGACCTGCAAGGAATGGCTCAGCCCTGACCAGGGCTCTCCCAGCCTTGCATTTCCCTCCCTATGGCTTGGGGGTTTGTCACCTCCTGCCAGCTCAGTGCATCTGTGCTTGGATCACAGCCAACAGGGAGACGAGAGAAAACTTTGGAGGTCAAAAGCTTCAGGGTCTGTGCAAGTGGCAAAAGATCCCAGGATGATTCAGCATCCAAGCTGCTCCAGATCAGAGAAGCACCTGATGGAAGTCAATGATTTCCACCTCTCAAAACAGTGACCCTAAGCCAGAGCCTTGGAGCTCTCCTGGATCCCAGCAGCTGTGTCCAGCATCTCCCCCACTCAGACATCTCTCAGGCACAGCCTGCAGCAAGGACCAGCACCAAGTCAGACTTTTCAAGGCTCAGGTCTTGAAGGGTTAAATCTTGGAGAGCCGATCTCCAAGCACTGCTGGCCTGATAAGAGGGGACAGTGTTGGCCTTGATGGCTTGTGAACTACGGTCCAGCAGTGTGGTTGGAGGAGGGCATACATTTGATGACAAACGGTTGTTATGACTGGAGTGTGTAAGACTTGAGACATGCCAGATTGTTGTAATGGGGTCCCTGTTCCAGTAGTAGGCTGCTTTTGTATTGTATAAGCTTTTATAAAGAAGGATTTTGTGTAATAAACTGGACACCTGGCCTGCATCAGGCTGAGTCCCATCTCTTAATCGCGGCAAATGATGATCCCCAGTGTGATGGGGGCGATGAAACGCTAAGCTGCATCCTGCCGCGTATTCCCTCGGAACTTTGAATGAGCTGCTGAAAGGAAGCAGGAAAAACCGGCCAGAGCAATCCCTCCCGCTGGATGAGAGGTGAGCTGTGGGAAACATGGGGAACCAGGAGAGCTCCTCAGAAAGAGACATTTATGAATTAATGCAAGAACTCCTTAGAAAGCATGGCAAAGCTATCTGTGCTGTGATCTTAAGGAGATGCTGGAGTGGGTGCAGGAGAACATCCCGACAGTTACAATATCTAGAATGTTTACGAGTAAAATCTGGGATCAAGCGGGGGTGAAGTTATGGGATGCTGCTACCACAGGGAATGTTGAGGCGCAGCGTATGCTCCCGTGGTGGCGAATTATATTCGAGATGCTTAGAGTGCAAGAAGGGAATTTGGAACAGAGTATTGAGGAAGCTCAGACTCCTCCTCCGTTACCCTCTAAGCTGCCACCAAAGCTGAAGCTGCGGACTAAGACTCTGGGTACATACACAGCAGAACAACCCCCCAAGGACGACCTTCTAGATCCAGGTCCTGTCGATCCTGAATGGGAACCAGACCTTTTACCCCGGGATCCTCACGATGTGTGGGCTTCTATTAAGCGTCAAGCTTAAGACACTGAGGTTGCCGCAAGAATTGTAGCCCCTGTACTGTATCACCTCATGGGCACAGGTCAGCACACCGACCCGGCAGCGCAAGCCCGCGACTGTCCATGGAAGCCCTGGAAGCATCGCGAGAAGAGGCACGAAAGGCTTCTCTTAAAGTCCCAGACTTTCAAAAGCCGCAAAAAGCTTTTATGAATATCGTTCAGGAACCGTGGGAACCTTATATGCAATTCATAGGTAGGCTTAAATTGGCCTTAGAACGTGAAATTGATTATGGGGAGGCAAGGGAAATATTACTGTTGAAATAGCTGTGGAGAATGCAAATGCAGATTGTAAGAAGCTGTTAAAATCTTTGCCTAATCAAAATCCCACCTTGCTAGAAATGGTTGAAGCATGTAATAAGATAGGTACAATGGAATATAAGTATGAAGCTATGGCTGCAGCTTTTGCAGCTCTGAATGGTCCAATGGTGTGAGAGTCTAAAGCTTGTCTCTCCTGGTGTGACTCAACAAAGATAAAATCACTTGCTGCTTGCCCAGACAATAGCTGATGTGCGTTGGGCAGAGCCACTGGAAGGACTCTTGGAAGGTGCAAAGATAACATTGCTCACTGAACTGCAGCTGGCCTACAACAATGGTCCAAGGGCCCAGCCATCATGCCTTCAGGACAAGATCATTTCCAGCCATCAGATACCCCAGGAAAGGACAATGGATTCCCTGATGTGTAAAGGGTGTGTGGGTAGGTAGATGGAGCAGGAGGAGGTGGAGGCCTCCCCCCCTTCCATCCAGACGGCTGCCCAAACTCACCTGAGTACACAGAAAGATTTCCTGGGGAATGATACCTGGACACTTACCTAAGGATGATTTCCCAGAACGATATCCTGGGGAACAATGCCTGGACACTTGCCTGAGGACTAAAAAACTGTATAAAAGACTGGAGCAACTACTGGTTTTGTGTGAAGAAAAACGGAGAAGAAAACTGGAGAAGCAAAATGCAGCACCACACGCTGGAAACATCACGGGGCCAACACAACGGACCTTGGACTCTGTAAACCCTTTCTCCGTGCCCTAAGTTCCGGCTGCTGCAACTCATGGAGCTGAAGAAGCTGCCCAGAGGACCACATCCCTTCTACAGCCAAAGCCTCAGCACCCTTCCTCTACAGACCCGACATCTCCTGCAGCACCATTTCTCTACAGACCCAACATCTCCTGCAGCACCTTTCCTCCACAGACTCAAATTGTCTTGGGGGGTGAGGGGTGTGGTAATATAATTCCTTTCCTCTTCTCTCTTCTCTCTCTATTCTCTCTCTCTCCTCTTCTGATCCATCCACTTTATTTATGTCCATCCACTGTATTTATGTAATAAATAGTCTAGCTGTTGATATTTTGGCCTCGTTTGTGCCTCTAATTTCACAACACGGGAATATTCATTAAAAACCTGAATCTCTTTCCCTCTCCGGATCGAGACATTAGACCTTTACAATTGGCGTAGTCGGCAGGATACCCGTGCAGTGAAAGTATCACAGCAAGACTATTGCATTTCTGAGAACCCCAAAATGTGTGTGTGTGTGAGACGTACTCCGAGTACGAAGTGAGTGCGGAGTCCAGATTCGCGTTTTCACTCTCCCGAGAGGGAAGTGGCCGGAGAAGGACGAAGTGGAAGTTTTCAGAGAGACTGTGTGGTATCTCAAAAGCTTTAAACGTGTGTGCTTTCTCGGGGACGATTATCTGGGGTACAAATGCTGATTTCATAGTGTGACCTCCTCGAGAATCCTCTGTACCCTGCTTTAAATGTGTGTGTTTTCCCGGGGAAGATTAACTGGGGTACAAATGTTGATTTTATAGTGTGACCTCCCCGAGAATTCTCAGTACCCTGTTTTGACAAGCCCAGTTTTGGGAAACCCAGTGTTGGTGATATTTGTGAAGTGTGTATTGTCTCGGGCTTCCCGAGAAGCCCAGTATTGAAGTAGAAGTTGAGAAGTGTGTGCGTTCTCTAAGGGTAGCAGAGTAACTCCTCCTTAAGAAACATAAGGTTCTTGTCCTGTTGTAACGGAAAATTTGATGAACAAAAGCTGAGAAGCTTTTGCAAGTGTGGGTTCTCTCAGGGAAATATGTGACTTTCTCTTGAGAAGCCCAGGTTGGTTGTTTTTCGCGTGTGACCTCTCCTGAAAAATCTACTGTGCATTTTTCCTGGAGAAGATTATTGTGGAGTAAGCCTTTTAAAAGTGTACATTTTTACAGGGAAGATTTTGTTGGTACAAACAGTGTTTTGATTCGAATTCCCCGTGAACTTAGTGCTCTATTAAGAAATGCTTTGTGAAACAAAAGGGATGGCCCGGAGTGAGAGGCTTTTTAACCTTTTAGAAGCTCACGGTGCCCGCCCATCTGTACAGGTACTTGACTGGGCCCGTGAAAACTGGAATAACTTCCAGAGTGTGGCTGATCGTATTGTGGCCCTGCAGAAAGGTGCAAGAGCCAAAGCCGGAAAAGGCAAAGCTTTTGTTTGTGCGGTTTTAGGTGCCTGTTTAGCCGCTTCAGTGAAGGAGAAAGAGGTATGGCATGAGCAGGAGAATAAAACTATTTCCTCTTTGCAGGACTTAGTTTCGTCACTACAAAGCCATGTTGCCACTTTGAAAGACGTAGTGGCAGATCTTAAAATTCAATTGGAAAAGGAGAGGAGGCAAAATTCGTATTTGGACTCCAAACAGGGTGTGAAAGACCTGGAGTCTGCCGCTATGTACCCTCGGGCAGAACTGACAACAGCTAAGAAAGCTGCTGTGCATGTCAGACCTCTCATTAAAACTGAAGTTTTATATGAGGATGGGGAAACTACCCCCACTATCACGACTAAAGATGCACCTTTCTCCTACACTGTGCTGGCCAAAATTCGTAAAGAATTTGCACGCGCTGCTGGGGAATCGGAGGTGGAATATGTATGGCGAGTTTCAAAAACTGGAGGTGATCAGATTATGTTAACAGAAGCTGAAGCCATGGGCTATTGGGGTGATAATGTTTTTCTAACCACGAAAAACAGAAGTGGACCCTGGAGTCTTACCCAGCGAGCTGCCTATTGGGCAGGGGGGTTTGATCCAAAGGAGAGAGGGGAACCTGTAGTTCTGCAGGGAGGGATGAATCAGATAATGGAGAATGTGCAAAAGGCTGCATGCCTGCAAATGATATATGAAAGAGAACTAAAACATCATTTTGAATCCCCCCTTTCTCTCCTGGTGGATGCAAACAGAATGACTCCTTTGATCAGGGGTCTCCCTGACTCGCTTAAAATAAGAGGTATCCAGCTCCAAAAAGAAATAGCTGATACCCCACTCTCTTCTAGGATGCAAGCTGCTCTAAGGGAAAATTCAACACCTGGAGGGAGCCAGCCTGACTTGAAGCCTTGGACATGGGAAGAAGTGGGAAGGGAGTTACTAGACTATGCCAGGCAGTATAGTATCCCTGAGGAAATTAAAAAACCTCAAACTAGAGGCTTGAGGCATGTGAAAATGATTCACCCACCAAGCCCCCAGGGCCAGTTGCGCTGTATTCCTAGTAGGCACCTGGCTAGGGGCAGGGAACACTTGAATACCCGGCAATATTGGTGGGGGGTGGGTCAGAAGAAAGGTATTCCAAAAGAAGTGGTTGATGGGGTACCCACGAGACAATTAGAAACCATTGTGAAATGCTGGCCCGAGCCTAAAAAGAGGTCTGAGGCCACTGCTCCTCTCATGGTGGGACCATTTGGTGAGGGGAGGGGTATGCCCCCCCAGGGCAACTAAGGGCTTCACTTCTCAGTGGTGAGTGGGGGGTGAAGCATGATTCAGGAGATCACCAAAAAAATTGTACATGGTTTGGGAAAAAGCTTTTGTTTATGCTTAGCTTGGCTTTGAGAGAACCTGAAACAATCAACGGTACTTACAGGAAGACCTCTCAAGTTTTGCATCACAGAAGACATCTCTTCAAGGACTGTACTTTCCATAGCCCCGCAGATGCATTCAGATGTGGAAGGAAGCTCTCACTTCAATTCCAAACTGAAGGACTGACGGGGTGGGGGGGTATGGGTTTGTTCTCCTGGCTTCCAGGAGGAACAAGGATGCTTTCAACTTGTGTAATTATCTGTTTTAATTTTGTTCTATTTTGTTAGTATGGTACTTTTTCACCTTGTGCAAGTCCCTGTTGTATACAGTGATTCAACATGTGTCCAATATGCAATTTGTGTCTCATGATGGTGTACAACAGATTTGTGCCATTAGACAATCAAAACTTATGTCTATTGTAAAAATGGTTTAAAACTTCTTTCCTTTCTTTTCTTTCTTTCTTTCTTGCTTTTATCTTTGATTGACGGGGTGGTGTGAGAGTCTAAAGCTTGTCTCTCCTGGTGTGACTCAACAAAGATAAAATCACTTGCTGCTTGCCCAGACAATAGCTGATGTGCGTTGGGCAGAGCCACTGGAAGGACTCTTGGAAGGTGCAAAGATAACATTGCTCACGGGACTGCAGCTGGCCTACAACAATGGTCCAAGGGCCCAGCCATCACGCCTTCAGGACAAGATCATTTCCAGCCATCAGATACCCCAGGAAAGGACAATGGAATCACCACCTGTTTCCTGATGTGTAATGAGTGTGTGGGTAGGTAGATGGAGCAGGAGGAGGTGGAGGCCTCCCCCCCTTCCATCCAGACGGCTGCCCAAACTCACCTGAGTACACAAAAGATTTCCTGGGGAATGATACCTGGACACTTACCTAAGGATGATTTCCCAGAACAATATCCTGGGGAACAATGCCTGGACACTTGCCTGAGGACTAAAAAACTGTATAAAAGACTGGAGCAACTACTGGCTTTTAGAGAAGAAAATTGGTGAAGAAAACTGGAGAAGCAAAATGCAGCACCACACGCTGGAAAGATCACGGGCCAACACAACGGATCCTGGACTCTGAAAACCCTCTCTCCGTGCCCTAAGTTCCGGCTGCTGCAACTCATGGAGCTGAAGAAGCTGCCCAGAGGACCACATCCCTTTTACAGCCAAAGCCTCAGCACCCTTCCTCTACAGACCCAACATCTCCTGCAGCACCTGTCCTCCACAGACTCAAACTGTCTTGGGGGGTGAGGGGTGTGGTAATATAATTCCTTTCCTTTTCTCTCTTCTCTATTTTCTCTCTCTCCCCTTCTGATCCATCCACTTTATTTATGCCCATCCACTTTATTTATGTAATCAATAGTTTAGCTGTTGATATTTTGGCCTCATTTGTGCCTCTCATTTCACAACACGGGAATATTCATTAAAAACCTGAATCTCTTTCCCTCTCCGGATTGAGACATTAGATCTTTACAGCTGCTGGTGCTGTTCTCCTTAGGAGAATGTTGTTCCCACACAAATGTCTTTCTTCAGACCATTTCTGGTTCAGTGTTGTCCTGTCTGCTGTGACCCAGAGGCTGCAGACATGAGGACCTGTGCTCCCTGTCTGTTCAACAGAATAAAGGACCATGCAGGGAGTTGTTTCTCTGAGTTCCTTCTTCCAAGGCTTCTGTGGAGCTGCAGGGCAGTGCCTGTGTGCAGAGGTGGAGGGGCAGAGTCCCAGCACAGCAGCAGTGCCAGGCAGCCCCACAGCTTGGGCTGTCCTCAGCTGCTCTTTCTTCCCTTCCACCCTCTCCTGCTGAGCCTCTGTGCTGGCACAAGGCCTGAGTGCTCTGGCAGCTTGGGCACTGTGCTGCTGTGTGGCAGTGCTGGGACTGCAGGCAGGGACAGTCCAGGGCTGCTTGTGGGACAGAGCTGTGCTGCAGAGCAGCACTGCCATCAGAACAGGAGGTCTCCTCATGCCTTCATACCCCAACCCCCTCCCATTACAGACTGCACCTACTCAGAGTCCAAACTGGATACCCTGACCCCCTTCCGGTATAGACTCAGTCTAGACATAGTTCCTCTAACCCCTCCCAGTACAGATGTGGCCTCATCCCAGTGCAAACTGGATCCTACTGTCCTCTAGCACTGCAGCCTTGGTCCCATCCCAGCCCAGAATCCATCCCCTGGCTCCCTTCCCAGTCCTGAATGCATTCATCCCAGTACAAACTGCACACCCTCATGCCCTCCCAGTACAGTCTGGACCCTGTATTGTTCCAAACAGGATCCCTTTCATCCCTCCAGGTACATATTAGGCATTGTCCCAATGAAAAGTGGATCCCCTTATCCCCTCCCAGTACTGTCTGGACCCCATTCCAGTACAAGCTGCATTCCCTGGGCTCATTCCAGTTACAGCCTTGTCCCTACATACTACATTTTGGGATCCTTTTAGCCCCTCCCAGTACAGACCTGGTCACATCTCAGGCATAACTGCATCTCCTCAACCCCTCCCAGCTCAGATGTGGTCTTATCCCAGGACAAACAGCATCCCTTTGCCATCTCCCATACAGTTTCCTGTGCCAGTACAAAGTGCATCCCTTGGACCCCTTCCCAGTCCCAGCTGCACCCAGCACAGCACAAAGTGGATATCCTGATCCCAGGGCAGCTGTGGCCTGATCCTGGTACAATGGGATCCCATTGCCATCTCCCAGCACAGTCTGAGTCTCATCTCAGTACAAAGTGCATCTTCTGAGCCCCTGATCCCATCCCAGGTCAGACTGGGTCCCCCTCCAGCTACAAACTGAACCTCTCTGAGCTCTCCCAGTACAGACAGAGCCTTGGTACAAAACTAGCTGAACCCCCTAGTCCACTCCCAGAGCAGACATGGCCTCATGCCAGCACAAACTGCATCATCTTGCTCCATCCCAGTACACTCTGGGTCCCATTCCAGTAAAAAGTGGATTTCCTGGAGCCTTCCCAGTACCTACTGCATCCCTCCACATGTTAACTGTGCACTCTGGTTCCAACCCAGTACAGACTGGGCCCCCTCCCAGTACAAACTGCACCTCCTGACTCCCTCCCTTTACAGACTGGGCCCTGTCCAAGTACAAACTGCTGCCCTGATCCCATCCCAGTATAGTCCAAGACCTGTCAGAAATGGAAATGGATCCAAAGGCATCACCCAGTACAGACTGGAGACCATTCCAGTGCAAACTGCATTTCCTCATCTCCTCCCAGTACAGACAGGGTCTCATCCCACAGCAAAGTTGAAGCCCTGGCCCCCTCCCAGTTCCAGCTGCTTCCCTCCCAGTGCAAACCAGAGATCAGGACTCCTTCCCAGTACAGACTGTGCTTGCTCCCAAGAAAAGCTGCACCACCTGAACCCCTCCCAGAACCAGACTGGGACCCCTCCCAGTACAAACTACATCCCTTTACAACTTCCCAGGCAGACTGGGAACCACCCCAGTACAACCTGAGTGCCCTGGCCACATCCCAATACAACGTGGGACTCATCCCAGTACATACTGGCTTCCTTTAAACCCTCCCACCACAGACTGGGCCCTGTCACAGTCACAACTCCATACCCTAATCACACCAGACTCCAGTCTGGGCCATCTCCCATTTCTAACTGGGTCCTATTAACATCTCCAAGTACAGCCCAGGCCTTGTCCCAGGAAAAACTGATTCCACTCATCCCATCCTGTGCTGTTTACCACTCTTATCTCTGCTGTAGACAGAGGGATGGAGACACCATCAGCAAGTGTGCAGATGACACCAAGCTGTTGAGCTGCCAGAGGGATAGGATGGCATCCAGAGGGCCCTGGACAAGGTGAAGAGGTGGTGCCCAGGTGACCCTCATGAGTTTCAACAAGAGCAAGAGCAGGGTCCTGCAGCTGGGCTGGAACAATCCTCACTAGCAATACAGGCTGGGGGAGGAGGTGTTAGAAAGCAGCCCTGAGGAAAAGGACTTGGGGGTGCTGGTGGGGGAGAAGCTGGCCAGGAGCAGGCAGTGTGAGCTTGCAGCACTGAAGGTCAAGGGCAGCCTGGGCTGCATCCAAAGCAGCATGGCCAGAGAGGGAGAGAGAGGATCCTGCCACTACTCTGCTCTGGTGAGACCTTCCCTGGAGTCTTGCATCCAGCTCTGAAGTCTCAGCACAGGAAGGACATGGAGACGATGGAGCACATCCACAGGAGCGCCACAGAATGATCAGAGGGTTGGAGCAGGTCTGCTATGAGGACAGGCTGAGGGAGCTGGGGGTGTTCAGCCTGCAGAAGGCTCTGGGGAGACCTTATAACAACTTTCCTGTGTCTGAAGTATACTGGATGGGGACAGACTCTTTGGAAAGGCCTGCAGTGACAGGACAAGAGGCAATGGCTTCAAACTAGAGCAGAGCAGATTTAGATCAGTGTGCACCTGCTTGAAGGCTGCTGCTGCTGAAGCTTTTGGTGCTGGTGGGAAGGGAAGAGAAGACCTCCATAATGTGCAACTTGTAAGGTTCTGACTGGAGGTGAGAAGAAAGAAAAGTCACCCAAAGGGGATCCTTGTGGTCCAAGAGGTCCTGGCTCTGGATTTCAAGAAGTGGCCATGAAGAGTAGAGAGAGAGAAGAGAGGGAACAGAAATGTCATGGAGAGAGCTGCTAGGAAAGCAAGATGGGTGTCAGGAACTGGAACAGAAAGAGCTGCAGTAGGGAAGGCCAAGGGCTCTGGCAAGGCTGAGAAATCCAAAATCTCTGTCCATTTTTCTCTGGCACTTGCCTCTGCCACCAAGGGAGGCAGGGAGAGGAAACTTTAGCTTGAGCCTCTCTGGATCTGACTGCCCAGGCTCTGTGGTCAGGGCTTGGCCTTTCTGCTGCAGAAACCAAAGCCAGTGTAGGGGACAGTGTAGGACAACCTGTGGTGGGGATGGCAATGGGCACTGGCGAGGCTGGAAGTCATCAGGAGAACCCAAGGCTTTGCCTTCTTGGCTGTGGCAATCATCCACCACCAAGGGCTGTGAGGAGACTTCCTAAGGCACCAGGGGGTCCTCAATGCTTCCTTAAACACCCCCAGGAAGGTTGGGGACTCTCATCCCCTTGTCCTTCCCTCAGCATCACACACCCCACAGCCCACAGCACCTTAGCAGCCCTGACCCATACAGGAGGGACAGGATCTGCCTGCCCAGGCACTGTGCTCAGGGTTTGGCCTTTCTGCTCCATAAACCAAATCCAGAGTTTGCTCTCCTGCACTTTGCCTTTGTCTAAGCAGCCCTTGGGAGGCTTTGTTGGTAATGGCCCTCAGTGGGGCCAATCAGTGCTTCAAGGCACTTTGTGCTTTCCTTCTGACTTCTGAAGAAGTTTCTTCAGTCTTCTCTCAGTACCTGAGGTTCCTGCAATGAGTCCCAAGTGCCCTAAGGAGATGTTTGTGTCTCTGCAATCTTCTTCAGGATTTCAAAGTGCACCTCACAAAGCTCAATTTTGTATCTCCAAGATAAAATATTTTACTCCATTTCAGTTTAGCTCAGAGATGAGAATTCCCCAAGTGACACTGACCCAGGCTGTCTCAGCAGGACATCTGCACTTGCAGGGAAATCTGTCCTTCAGCCTGACATTGAATGCACAGCTTTGCTCCTTACCCTCCCCAACCTCCCCATTGCTGTCACTGCCCACCTGGGGCTTACAAGGCGATTCAGCAGAATGTGTTCTAATCCAAGAGCCTCTGAAGGACAGAGTGGATAAGGACAAGGCTGACCCTGACTGACTGCAAGGGATCCTGAAGTCAAAATCTATTTCTATGGCTGTGCCTGGAGAGAAGCACCAAGCACAAAGATACAGGGACAGAGCTGGCTGGGTTCAGTACAAGATAGAAACCTTGCCCCTGGTGACAGCAAAGGTGTCTGTCCAAAGACACAGAGAGGTGGAGAGGAGGCTGGCAGAGGGTGCCCTGGAGTTCAGTTTCCTTCTGCTGGAGCTCAGGGCACACAATCACAAAGCTTTGGCACTCTTAGGGCACAAGAACTGAGCCTGGAGAAGTCTGACTTGGTGCTGGCCCTTGGCGCAGGTTGTGCCTGAGAGATGTCTGAGTGGGGGAGATGCTGGACAGAGCTGCTGTGATCCAGGAGAGCTCCAAGGCTCTGGCTTTAAGGTCACTGTTTTGAGAGGTGGAGATCATTGACTTATAGTTTCAGTCAGGGTTGGAAGGGACCACAAGGATCATCTAGTTCCAACCCCCCTGCCATGGGCAGGGACACTCTACCCGAGATCAGGCTGGACAGAGCCTCGTCTAGCCTGGTCTTAAACACCTCCAGGGACGGGGCCTCAACCACCTCCCTGGACAACCCATTCCAGGCCTTCACCACCCTCACGGTGAAGAACTTCCTCCTCATGTCCAGCCTGAATCTCCCCACCTCCAGCTTCATCCCATTCCCCCTAGTCCTATCACTCCCTGATAGTCTGAAAAGTCCCTCCCCAGCCTTCTTGGAGGCCCCCTTCAGACACTGGAAGGCCACAATGAGGTCACCTCGGAGCCTTCTCTTCTCCAGACTCAACAGCCCCAACTCCTTCAGTCTGTCCTCACAGGAGAGGTGCTCCAGCCCTCTGATCATCCTCATGGCCCTTCTCTGGACACGCTCCAGCACCTCCAGATCCCTCTTGGAATAGGGGCTCCAGAACTGGACGCAGTACTGCAGGTGGGGTCTCACCAGAGCTGAGCAGAGGGGGAGAATCCCCTCCCTTGACCTGCTGGCCACACTTCTCCTGATGCAGCACAGGATCTCATTGGCTTTCCGGGCTGCAAGTGCACATTGAGAGCTCCTGTTGAGCTTCTCGTCCACCAGCACCCCCAAGTCTCTCTCCTCTGGGCTGCTCCCCAGCCAGTCACTGCCCAGCCTGGATTTGTGCCTGGGATTGCCTCGACCCAGATGCAGGACCCTGCACTTGGTCTTGTTGAAGCTCATGAGGTTGGCCTGTGCCCACCTCTCCAGCCTGTCCAGGTCCCTCTGGATGGCATCCCTTCCCTCCAGCGTGTCTGCTGCACCACACAGCTTGGTGTCATCAGCAACCTTGCTGAGGGTGCACTCAATGCCACTGTCCATGTCACCCACAAAGATGTTGAACAAGACCGGTCCCAGGACTGATCCCTGAGGGACTCCGCTTGTCCCTGGCCTCCACTGGGACGTGGAGCCATTGACAGCCACTCTTTGGGTGCGGCCATCAAGCCAGTTCCTTATCCATCTGGTGGTCACCCATCAAACCCTTGTGTCACCAGCTTGGAGACCAGGATGTGGTGTGGGACAGTGTCAAAGGCTTTGCTCAGGTCCAGGTAAACGACATCAGTTGCTCGCCCCTCATCTATTAATGCTGTCACCTGTTCATAGAAGGCCACCAGGTTTGTCAGGCAGGATTTGCCCTTGGCAAAGCCATGCTGACTGCTCCCAATCACCTCTTCACTACTCTTCTGAGTCAGTAGTGCCTCCAGGAGGATCTGCTCCATGATCTTTCTGGGCACAGAGGTGAGACTGACCGGCCTGTAGTTGCCTGGTTCCTCCTTCTTACCCTTTTTGAAAATGGGAGCAATATTTGCCCTTTTCCAATCTGTGGGGACTGCCCCAGGCTGCCATGACTTTTGGAATAGAATAGAGAGGGGCTTAGCAACCTCATCTGCCAGTTCTCTCAGCACCCGTGGGGGTATCCCGTCGGGTCCCATGGACTTGAACACTTTCAGGTTCTTCAGGTGATCACCAACCTGAGCTTCACTTACCATGGGCAGTTCTTCCTCCCCGTCCCTGGCATCGTCTGCCATGACTCCAGGAGTGTGGCTGGAGGCCCTTGCAGTGAAGACTGAGGTAAAGAAGTTATTGAGTACCTGTTGTGAAGCTGGTTATTAATTTTATGAATATGAAATATGAATTATGAAAATATTAATTTTATTAATTATCAAATTATTAATAACCAATGAATCAACAACTTATATATATATTCTAGTGCACGTTCGTGAAATACATTCCATAAATGGCATAGTGTTATGATCAGAACTTAATTAAACTATCTACAAACTATTTGTATGTTTGTATAATGAAGAGTGCAGTTCCGCCGCTTGGCCACTAGTTGGCGACTCAGCGGAACGCGGGCGGCTTCTGGCTATGTACAACAATATTGCAATCTTTCTGTGCGTCAGCGATGACTGCTACACGCGGATGCTTTGAACTGAGTGCTAGTGGGTGGGAAGCACATGGGAGATACTCTGTAGCTGTTGTTTGTAGCAAGGTGGGGGTCCGGCTGACGACTGCCGCTGGACTGATTCCTAGTAGACTTGAAACGGTGGACTCAGTCGCTTCCCTCCGGACAATGGGGATAGGTCCTGGTCGGGTCGGCCCTGGAAGTCGGCTCGCACGGCAAGGCGGGGCGACGGTTGCCGGTAGGCGGGTTCAGAGGTTCCCGGTCAGACAACAATAGCTATGGGGTCGGCCTTGTGGCGACGGATCTCAGGGCTGAGGTAAACAGCCTCGGAGAGAGAAAGCAGCTGCGCTGAGCTGCGGCTTCTCCGGTTTTGGACTTAAAGAAACAGCGGGACGATCGGGGCAGTCCCGGGCTTGGTGCAGTATAGGCACCACCAATGCTTTAGTCTTCCCTGCGGTTACAGGGCTTGGAGCGGCACACGTGGCGGCTCTCCTCCCGCTATGGCGGGGCTAGGTATATGTGGACTTAGTCTCTAGTACTAAAGTCCCTTCTCCCCGACAACTGGGCAGATCTTACCCTCGGGGGCTGGTCCAGTCCTCCGGTAGCACGGTGGGCTTTCCCGGTCGGTACGACTGACTGTAACGACGCTGGCTTCTCGGGCTCAGCGAAGGTCCTCCCTCTGGGGTGATCCTCACGATCAAAGTGCTTCTCACGATGCAGAGGCTTCAGTATGCGTGCACGTATGATGGAAGCTAACAACAATAAGCTCAATGGCAGAGGCTGTGGCTCGAGAGCTGCTCTCTCGAGCTAGTGCAGAGACAAAGTGAACGAGGGGGCAAGTTGTTTACCCACAGGGGTAATACTTATAGATTCCTTGAGGCTGGGTTTGACCAATGGGCACTCTCATAGGCAACTGGCTTCAGCCTATAGAAAGCGTGAAGCTGGAATTATGCCCATACTTGGTGATCACACAAGCACTCCATGCACTGGGTGCGTGCTGGCCTGGCTAATGCCTTGGCCTTTGTCTTCCTCCTGAAGGAGGGGAAACTTGTCCACATGCAGGGACCAGATAGGCAGAATGTGCCTTCACCACAGTACCTCAGCCTTTTCCACATCACTTGTGACCAATTCACCAGTTTCCTTTCTGAGGGGGCCCACACCTTCCCTACTCTTCTTCTTACCATTAATATACCTGTAGATGTAGATTATGACGAGATACAATAGTGACATCAGCTCCTGATAGTCACAATCTGTTCTAGTTTTCCCTTAGCCTTCTTATCCTCAAATCCTGTTAAAAGTTTTAGGCACTCAGGACTCAAATTGTATTAGCTGAACAATCTCTGTCCCAACAAGAGTGCTAACAGGAGGGGTAATGCTATAGAGCATTACTTTTTTAGCCCAATCATAATCAGAATCTATTGAACCAGGAATTATAAGGATGCCCTGTCTAGAGGTAGACTATCTGCCAATGAACAGAGCACAGGGTTGGTGACCCAGAGGACCGTGTTGATGGGACTCGACAACAACATTTTGTGGACTCAAGAATGACCTATTGGTAAAATGCTGAGAACCTGTTTAGCTTTTTCGTTAGCATTGTCAAATGCCAGAATAATACCACAGGAGATGCATGTAGAGGAAAATCTACAGATTCCCTTCTATTACTGCATTTCTCACAATACCTTTCCAGCAGTGCAGCAGGACAGTTCCCCGTCCCTCCCACCTCCCGATCCCTTACACTATTGTCCCATTGGAATTCGATTGTAGCCTCCGTCGTAGTGATGTTTTCTGCTGACAATGTCTGGGACGTAGGAGGCGGGGGGATGGTGAGGTGACCGCTGGTGCTGGCCGCTGCCGGGCTGCCGCCGGGCCGCCGCCATGGGGACGGCCGCTGGGGCCGCTGCCGTGGCTGCTGCCGTGGGGGCCACCGTGGGGGCCACTACAGTCCGTGCTGCCGGTGTCGGTGGTGCATCGGTCGGTGCCGCCTCGGTCGGAGCCATCAGTGCCCGTAGGGGCCGTCGGGGCTCGCGGAAGGGGTGCGGTCGTAAGAATGCCATAACCGCGAGCCTCCAAGCGCTCCATTTTTCTAAGAGGGACTGTGAAACAAAGTTGGCACTGTTTGATTTCTCAGCGTCGGTGTTGTCTCTTCCGAATCCGAGCTGTCGTTGGCGATATTAGAAGGAGATGTTGATGAATGGGATCAAACACGCTGAACCACAAGTTTCGCTGCCTTTTTATCGCTTCCTCCCTGCTGGGATGGTGGCTGGTGTTTAGCACCTCATCCCACAGCTGGGCTCCAGTTTTGTCCCGTGCTTCGGTAGTAAAAGCTTCAGTTGCTCTGGGATAAAATCATGATTCCGGGCCCATGCTAATAGCCCTTTCAAAATCCCAGTAATCTCAGTAACACCTCTCACGGAGAGGATAGTTAGCCCGTTCAAAATGCCAGAATTGTCAGGAATACCTCTCTCGGAGAGGACAGTTTGGAGGGCGTTTAGCACAGCTCTTCTGTTTCGCGGAGTGCTTCACCGTGCCTCTCCCCGGCCGCTTTTGCAGCTTTACGGCACTTTTGTCACCATCTATGATCAAGTCCCACAGTTTGTTTCCATATTCTCTCCAATACATCAACACTAAACACATCTTCTGACGACTTGAAAAAAACATTCTCTCTACCCAACTGTAATAAACGTTCAGAATACTTCTTTAAATCCACATCCTCTACACTGTGTCTCACAAGGGAACTTAAAAATAAGTCAAGAGCTACATCACTTTTCTAAAAAGCTCATCATTATAGGTGGCCTGCCTATCCATTTTCTCAGCCTTAATACCTGTGCGCACAGTCCAATAGCAGTCTGGCTCACCACGTCTTCGGCTCCTCAGGTCGTCCTTATCCTGCGACCTCCGGTACTGCTATCCCGGGCCGGCTTCTTGCCCACATCACCGAACGAACCCCTTCGTCCCCGCGGAACGCTGCTACAGACATTTTCCAAAGCTTTTATCCTGTTCGGGTGCCACTTGTTGCAAGAAGGGGCTGGCACCTAATCAATATGATTAACCAAGTCCAACTTTATTAAGGTAACACTTCAGCTTATATACAGTTGCTGTTAATTATGCACACTAGTCAAGATGCTATTGGTTGTTTACTATACATGAACACCTCCCCTAACAAGTTATCAGTTCCACATTCTTTAGCCACATTCCTTAACCACAACGTCCTGTTATTCAGCACCCGGGGACTTTCCACTCCACTGCTCTTCAAGGATATAAATAACTCCAAGGCTATTCATCTGCTCCTTACGCTCAGCTCTCTTCTCTTGCAGGTCCTTGGTTGTAATCTGAGTGACCATGTCCAGACCCCGTTTTATAGCCCAGTCATCCACACCTCTTCAAGAACACCAAACTGGAGGGTGGGGAACATTGCAGGCTGGTCACCCTCAGCACAGTCCCTGGGAAGGTGAAGGCTCAAACACCTCTGCAGCAAGAGAGGTAGTGCTGAAGCCATATGGGTAGGGGCAAGAAGGGGATGTTTTGTGCCTGAACCTTAGCCAGTGCTTTGCCATGGTCCCCCATAGTCTCTTTAGAGCCAGACTGTTGAGAGCTGGAGTGCAGGAATGGGTGAGGTGGTGGCTGGATGGTGGCTGAAGCCCAAATGTCACCAGTGGAGAGTCCTCCTGGCAGACACTTCCCAGTGGCATCCCTCAGGGCAAGCCCTTGGGCCAGCACTGTGCAATGTCTTCATGAACTCCCTGCACCATCTGAGCCAGGGCCTTTGCAGCTCCTCTGGAGATGAAGCCAAACTGGGCAGAGACCTTGAGGGACCTCATCTGCTGAACCGTGCCCTGAGCAGGCTCATTGGACAAGAGGATGTGCAGGAGTCTCCTCCACAACTGCAGCAGGACAGAGCCAGCAGCTTCTCCATTCAGAGCCTTGGTAGGAAATCTGCCAGATGGATCTGGTGAAACTTGGATCTGCTCAGGCTCTGGCCACAAGGAGGCTGAGGGCTGAGTGTGCAATCCTGTGCTCAGGTGTGTCTCAGGAACTCACCATTCAGTAGGAAGCCAAGGACTGGGAAGGGGGAGGTGAGGCCACTTCTGCCTCCTGAGAGGATTGGCCACCAGCAGGAACACAGCTGGGAAAGGGACTGTGAGGGCAGGTGTGTCTGCAGGAGCTGCTAGGGCAGCCCTGGGCTCCTGGCTGGCAGATGGGCAGAGTGATCTGTCAGATGGCCTCTGCCAAAGGGCCTGGGCTGACTGCAGGAAGGAGCTGATGGGTTGGTTGCTGTGTCTCTGCTGCCTGAGGACCTGATGGGACAGCTGCTGGCACAGGGCTTGGTGCTGTCTATGCAAGAGACTGCAAGGCCAGCAGCCTTGGGAGCTCCTGCTGAGGTAGGCAAGAGCAGGAGAGAGGAACACTGCCAGATGGTGCAGCCTGGCCATGAGGAGCAAGAAACCTCTCTCAAAGGGCAGTGCTCTGGCCTGGGAAGTTCTGCAGAAGGAGTCTGGGATCAGCCCTTCTCTTTGTGTCCCCAGGAGCAGAGGGTGAGTGTGGGCAGGTTTCAGTGAAGGCATGGGAAGGCCAAGAGGGGGAAGTGAGATGAGTGTCTGCAGCCTGCAGGGCAGGAGAAGCAGCTGTGAGACAGTGCAGGACAAAGCTGTGGGAGAGCTGGCAAAGGGCAATGGCAGTGGTGGGAGTGATGAAGAGAAGCCAAGGCTGTGCCCTCTTGGCTCTGGCAATTCTCTGCCCCCGAGGCCTGTGAGGAGATGTTGTCCTAAGGCACTGGGAGGGCCTAACTGCCTCTTTCCACAGCCCCAGGAAGGCTGGGGACTGTCAGGCCCTTGTCCTCCACTCAGCATCACAAACCCGACAGGGATGCTAAAGGAAGGCTGGAGAGGGACTTTCCATGAGGGTGTCTGGTGACAGGACAGGAGGGAAAGGTTTGAAGGTGAGGAAAAGGAGGTTTAGACTGGGTCTTAGGAAGAAGTTCTTCTGTATGAGGGTTTTTGGACTCTGGAATAGGCTGCCCAGGTAGGATGCCCTCTCCTGAGGGTGTTGAAGGCCAGGCTGGATGAGGCCTTGAGCAGCTGAGTCTATAGGAGAGGCATCCTTGCCTATGGCAGGGAGGTTGGAGCAGATGAGCTGAGGTCCCTTCCAACCTAGGCCCTGCTATGCTGCTATGAAACCCACCCCCCACCCCCACTGCGCCTGAAGAGCCTTGACCCACACATGAAGGACAGGATCTGCCTGCCCAGGGGCTGTGCTCAGGCCTTGGCCTTTGTGCTGCAGAACCCAGAGCCAGAGTTTGTTCTCCTGCACTTTGCCTTTGCCTGCTGCGATCACAGCCTCTCCTGAGCTGCTCTAACCAGTCCCTGGGGAGGCTTTGGCAGTAACAAGCCTCAGTGGGGCCAATAAATGCTTCAAGGGACTTTGTGTTTTGCTTCTTGCATCTTGCACAGTTTCTTCACTCTTCTCTCAGTACCTGAGGTTCATGGAATGATCCCCAAGTGCCCTGAGGAGCTCTTTGTGTCGTTGTTGTTTACTTCCAGATTTCAAAGTGCACCTCACAAAGCTCAGCTTTTGAGGGTAAACTATTTGGTTCTTTCTCAGATGAGGGCAGAGGTGACAGCAGCATCCACCAAGCCAGAATGATGCAGGCTGTCTGCTCAGATTGTCTGGACTGGGAGGAGAAGCTGTCCTTTGAGGAGTGACATTGAGTGGACAACTTTGCTCCTCACCCTCCCCAACCTCCCCATTGCTGTCACTGCCCACCTGGGCCTTCCATCCCTGCTCCTTGCATCAGACTTCTCCAGTGCTCTCTGCAGCTGGAGCTCACAGCTCCATGGCACCAGCTGCCCCCTGCTCTCCTTAGACAACTGCCTGCACACAGACACAGAAGAATTGTTGCTCTTTGGAAGCAAAGCAAACTAAGCCTGAGAAAGTTCCCTCAGCAATCCAAGGCTTCTGGAACCATCTGCTCAGCACACAATGTTGCACACAGTGTCCTTACTTTTCAGTCACTTGGTCCCCAAGAATTCGCCCAAGAGCACAGGGTGATCAGGAGAGCAAGGATGAAGTACATGAGAATTAGGAGGAGGAGGATGAAAATAATTATGAGGAGGACAAAGGGGATGATGTGGCAGAGAGAGGTTGGTCTCTTCTCCCAGCAGCAGCCAGTACCAGAACAAGAGGACACAGTCTCAAGCTGCACTAGGGGAGGTTTAGGCTGGATGTTAGGAAGAAGTTCTATACAGAGAGAGTGATTGCCCATTGGAATGGTCTGCCCAGGGAGGTGGTGGAGTCACCATCATTGGAGGTGTTCAGGAGGAATCTTGATGGGGTGCTTGGTGCCATGATCTAGTTGTTTGGGTGGGTTGGATTGGTTGATAGGTTGGATGCGATAATCTTGAAGGTGTCTTCCAACCTGGATTTATTGTATTGTATTGTATTGTATTGTATTGTATTGTATTGTATTGTATTGATTCAAAGAAGTGGAGGATGATATGGAATAGGAGAAGAATGGTGAGAAGGAGGAGGAAGATGAAGAGGAGAAAGAGGAGTGCCCTGAGTGGGGAAAAATAGCCCCACTGCCCCCAGCCCAGTGCCCAGCCCTCTGCCTGTGGTGACTACGGCAACAGCTTCACCCTAAGCCCCAACCTCAGCCCCAACCTCAGCCGGCACTGCTGCATCCACAGCCAGAAGCAGCTGCAACTCTGAGCTGGCTGAGGCAAGAGCTACACCCAGATGGCCACCCTCAGCCAGCACCGCAGCACCTACACCTGTGCCAGCCCTTCCCCTGCACAGGCTGCAGCAAGGGCTTCAGACTCAGCTTTTTCCTCACCTGGCATAGTCACCCCCACGCCGGTGACCAGCGTGCCCCAGGGGACACAGCAATACACCGACCCCGGCACTGCCAGGCCAAACATGAGCCCCTGGGGCGCCTTTTCCAGCAGATTGAACTTTTAAACCATCTTTCCTCAGAAGCAAATGTGCCCTTGCCCTTCTCAGGACCAGTGCTGAGGAGAGTAATGACAGTGCTGAGTCAGCACAGCTGGTGCTACCACTGCAGCTGGGCTGGGATTTGCCTGTTTGTTCCTTAACACTTTGGGTTTCCTAGAGGTAAAAGAAAAACCTCATCCCAAGGCTAATGCCTGATTAGAATGGAAACCCCAACCCTAATAAAGTATTGTCTTTGGTTGGTTTTTCTTTGACATTTCTGTCCCAAAAGGCCACTTTTGGGGACATTTCTTCCCCAGGGCCAGGGATGAAGCCATCTGCCCACTTCAGGGAGGTGTCCGTGAGGGGTCCTGGGAGGGTCTTGAATGTGAAGTGAGGAAATCAAACTCAGAGCCCCCCCATAGCCATTCAGCAGTATCCTTCACTAACCTGCATGGACATGGAATGATGGCTCCAAAATGTACCTGTGCTGGAAAGGTTAACCATGGTCCTCAGCTAGAACTCAGTCACACACAGACAGTAGAAGGATAAAAACTTATTTGATAAAGTCCTTCCATGTCTTGGTCTTTGCTGCCACCTCCTGTCCTTTTAGCAACATTGCAGTCCCCATGGCTTCTGTCCTGTATTTTTCCTGTTGGTCCTCTGCCAATCCCACAGAACTGTCCTTCTCTTGTTAGTGAGGCCCAGGGCTGTGAGAACCCAGCCTGCTTTCCAGACTCAGCCTTTTTCTTCTGTCTAGAGCTGCCACCTGCTGTTCTATCCCTGTTTGCTCTCCCAAGCTCCAGGATTACTTGATTGATGTCAGAAAGCTAAGCTCTGAACTAGTGGGAGAGTTTCTAACAGTTAGTGAGAAAGTTCAGAAGTCTCCTTCCCTCAGCTGTCCTGCTGAGTGTTCTGGGAAGGGCTCAGCTGAGGGCCAGTTCTGAGAGGCAGAGGTTGTGTTGTAGCTGAGTTGAGGCATGGGGTTTACACCCAAGGGTCAATGCCAAGGGTAAAGGCTGGAGCCAGGATGAGCAATGGGGGCAGAATCAGGGTCAGGAGTGGGTTTGGGAGGGGCTGAGGTGTAAGGGGTGAGGCGAGGGCGTGGTGTGGTGAAGGCACATTCTGCCCAGATACTAGATCTTGTCCCAGCATGTGGACAGGTTTCCCCTCCTTCAGGAGGAAGATAAAAGCCAAGGCATTAGCCAGGCCAGCACACACCCAGCGCATGCAGTGCTTGTGCAATTACCAAGTATGGCATAATCCTAGCTTCACGCTTTCTATAGGCTGAAGCCAGTTGTCTATGAGAGTGCCCATTGGTCAAACCCAGCCTTGAGGAATCTATAAGTATTACCCCTGTTGGTAAACAAGTTGCCACCTCTTTCACTTTGTCTCTGTACTTGCTCGAGAGAGCAGCTCTTGAGCCACAGCCTCTGCCATTGAGCTCATTGTTGTTAGCTTCTATCATCCATGCACGCATACTGAAGCCTCTGAAGACAGCTGGGAAAGGGACTGTGAGGGCAGGTGTGTCTGCAGGAGCTGCTAGGACAGCCCTGGGCTCCTGGCTGGCACATGGGCAGAGTGATCTGTCAGATGGCCTCTGCCAAAGGGCCTGGACTGACTGCAGGAAGGGGCTGATGGGTTGGTTGCTGTGTCTCTGCTGCCTGAGGACCTGATGGGACAGCAGCAGGCACAGGGCTTGGTGCTGTTTAGCCAAGAAACTGCAAGGCCAGCAGCCTTGGGAGCTCCTGCTGAGGTAGGCAAGAGCAGGAGAGAGGAACAGTGCCAGATGGTGCAGCCTGGCAGGTGCAGCCCGGCCATGAGGAGCAAGAAACCTCTCTCAAAGGGTAGTGCTGTGGCCTGGGAAGTTCTGCAGAAGGAGTCTGGGATCAGCCCTTCTCTTTGTGTCCCCAGGAGCAGAGGGTGAGTGTGGGCAGGTGTCAGTGAAGGCATGGGAAGGCCAAGGTGGGGAAGTGAGAGGAGTGTCTGCAGCCTGCAGGGCAGGAGAAGCAGCTGTGAGACAGGGCAGGACAAAGCTGTGGGAGAGCTGGCAAAGGGCAAAGGCAGTGGTGGGAGTGATGAAGAGAAGCCAAGGCTGTGCCCTCTTGGCTCTGGCAATTCTCTGCCCCCGAGGCCTGTGAGGAGATGTTGTCCTAAGGCTCTGAGAGGGCCTCACTGCCTCTTTCCACAGCCCCAGGAAGGCTGGGGACTGTCAGGCCCTTGTCCTCCACTCAGCATCACAAACCCTACAGGGATGCTAAAGGAAGGCTGGAGAGGGACTTTCCATGAGGGTGTCTGGTGACAGGGCAGGAGGGAGAGGTTTGAAGGTGAGGAAAAGGAGGTTTAGACTGGGCCTTAGGAAGAATACAGTACAATACAGTACAATACAATACAATACAATACAATACACCACCAGGTTGGAAGAGACCTTCAAGATCATCGTGTCCAAACCATCAATCAATCCAACCTACCTGAATACAATACAATACAATACAATACAATACAATACAACCCACCTAAATAACTAAACCATGGCACCAAGCACCCCATCAAGCCTCTTCCTGAGCACCTCCAATGAAGGTGACTCCACCACCTCCCCAGGCAGTCCATTCCAATGGGCAATCACTCTCTCTGTATAGAACTTCTTCCTAACATCCAGTCTAAACTCCCCTGGCACAGCCTGAGACTGTGTCCTCTTGTTCTGGTACTAGCTGCCTGGGAGAAGAGACCAACCTCTGCCTGGCTACAACCTCCCTTCAGGCAGTTGTAGAGAGCAAGAAGGTCACCCCTCAGTCTCTTCTCCAGGCTAAGCAACCCCAGCTCCCTCAGCCTCTCCTCATAGGGCTTGTCTTCCAAACCCCTCACCAACTTCATTGCCCTTCTCTGGACACCTTCCAGCAAGTCAACATCCTTCCTAAACTGAGGGGCCCAGAACTGGACACAGGGCTCAAGGTGCGGCCTAACCAGTGCAGTGTACAGGGGCAGAATGACCTCCCTGCTCCTGCTGGCCACACTGTTTCTGATGCAGGCCAGGATGCCATTGGCCTTCTTGGCTGCCTGGGCACACTGCAGGCTCATGTTCAGCCCACCATCAACCAGCACCCCCAGGTCCCTCTCTGCCTGGCCGCTCTCCAGCCACTCTGACCCCAGCCTGTAGCACTGCCTGGGGTTGTTGTGGCCAATGTGCAGAACCCAGCACTTGGATGTGTTCAATCTCCTGCCCTTGGCCTCTGTCCAGCCTGTTGAGGTCCCTCTGCAAAGCCTCTCTGCCCTCCAGCAGATCAACTCCTGCCCCCAGCTTGGAGTCGTCTGCAAATTTACTGATGATGGACTCGATGCCCTCATCCAGATGATCAGTAAAGATGTTGAAGAGCATGGGGCCCAGCACTGATCCTTGGGGCACAACACTAGTGACAGGCCACCAGCTGGATGTGGCACCATTCACCACCACTCTCTGGGCTCGGCCCTCCAGCCAGTTCCTAACCCAACACAGTGTGGTCTGGCAGATTTCCTACCAAGGCTTTGAGTGGAGGAGCTGCTGGCTCTGTCCTGCTGCAGTTGTGGAGGAGACTCCTGCACATCCCCTTGTCCAACAATCCTGCTCAAGGCAGGGGTAAGCAGATGAGGTCCCTCAAGGGCTCTGCCCAGTTTGGCTTCATCTTCAGAGGAGCTGCAAAGGCCCTGGCTCAGATGGTGCAGGGAGTTCATGAAGACATTGCACAGTGCTGGCCCAAGGGCTTGCCCTGAGGGATGCCACTGGGAAGTGTCTGCCAGGAGGACTCTCCACTGGTGACATTTGGGCTTCAGCCACCCCCCAGCCACCCCCTCACCCATTTCTGCACTCCAGCTCTCAGCAGTCTGGATCTAAAGAGACTATGGGGGACTATGGCAATGCCCTGGCTAAGGTCCAGGCACAAAACATCCCCTTCTTGCCCCTACTCATATGGCTTCAGCACTACCTCTCTTGTCCTGCAAGGGCCTGCAAATGGCTGCAGAGGTGTTTGAGCCTCCACCTTCCCAGGGACTGTGCTGAGGGTGACCAGCCTGCAATGTTCCCCATCCTCCTGTTAGGTGTTCTTGAAGAGGCCTTTTCCAGGGAGCCCAGAATCTCTGGGATGGCTCTGTGCACATCTCAGCGCACAGTCCAGCAAGGCTGTTGTGAGCAGACAGGAGCCTGCCCAAGCCATCTGAGATGAATCTGCCTGGGCCAGTAGGGTTTGTTCTGGAGTGGCACCCAGCAATGTCCCAGCTCTGCCAGGTGTCCACATCTGAGCTGGCCTCATGTGCCCCAGCCCTGCACACTCACACGCTTTAGCTGTTCCTTTGGTCTCTCACACCTGCTCTTTGCATCTGTTGGACAATTTCTTGGGCATGTTTTTGAAGGAAACTTTGGAAGAAGATCTAAGCCTTCAGATACTGCCCAAGCAGATCACCCGTCTGGGTGCAACTGCTCTTGTGGAGGCCATCTGAGCCAAAGAGGTTCCTATGGCCTGTGTCTGCTTGTGGTCATGGGACTGCCACACAGCAGGATGGTGCCCAAGCTGCCAGAGCACTCAGGCCTTGCCCCAGCCCAGGGGCTCAGCAGGAGAGTGTGGAAGTGGTAAAAGAACAGCCCTGGAAAAACAAGTGTGGGACGGACCCTATCAGAGGGGTCCTGGCTTTGGAGCACAGGGCATGAACAGTGCTCTGCATTCCCCTGGGGTTCACAGGGCAGGGAGCAGGGGAATCAGCAACTCCTCTCCTGCAGTGGCAGGGTCATGCAGGCTTGTGGCTAAGCATTGCTCCTGCTTTCTGAGCTGACACACAGGGTTGTGCAGCTCCTCAGTCTGCTGCTTCAGGCTGAGGCAGACGTTTGCACTGACTCGGCTAAGTCCCTTCCCCAGCAACTGGGCAGATCTCACCCTCGGGGCTCCAGTCCTCCTGAAGGCACGTCAGGCTCTTCCGACCGGTGAGGCTGGCAGCGCAATGCTGCAGCTTCTCAGGCTCTCAGCATTGGTCCCTCATCTGGAGATCCTCTCAGGGCTGAGACTCAACAGGCCTGCCTGGATGCTGGCTTAATAGCAAAGGCTACGGCATGAGCTCAGTGTCATGTTGCCCCAACAACAGCTGCTGCTCTGCAGGCAGGACAAGCCCAGCTCCCTCAGCTCTGATCACAGCCAAGGCCTTGAGCTTCTGCTCAGCTTCTGCTGGCACAGGCTGTCCCTGAAGGGGCCATGACACCTGTAAGCCTTCCCAGTCAGCTCTGTGCCAGGCTCTGCCAGGGTGTGTGCCAGGAGAGAGGCTGGGCAGGGTATCTCCTCTGGAGATATTCTCAGGGCTGAGGCTCAACAGGCCTGTCTGGATGCTGGCTTCTCCTCGCCTTGCAGAGGCCACTAGTTTGCTTGCATCTAGGAGAGAGAAGACTTAATAGCTATGAGCTTAATTACAAAGGCTATGGCAGGAGCTTAGCAGCTCGGGCAAGGAGAGAGGACAAAGATGGATGTTAGGAAGAAGTTCTTCACAGAAAGAGTGATTTGCCCTTGGAATGTGCAGCCCAGGGAGGTGGTGGAGTCACCATCACTGGAGGTGTTTAGGAAGAGACTGGATGGGGCACTTGGTGCCATGGTTTAGTTGATTAGATGGTGTTGGGTGATAGCTTAGACTCAATGATCTTGAAGGTCTTTTCCAACCTGGTTAATTCTATTCTATCCTATCCTATCCTATCCTATCCTATCCTATCCTATCCTATCCTATCCTATCCTATCCTATCCTAAGAGAAAGAGGACAAGGAATTTACAAGCTGGGGCAATACTGATAGGTTCCTGGGGGCTGGATGTGGCCAATGGGCACTCTCGTAAACAACCGGCTGCAGCCTATGGGAGGCGTGAAGCTGGAATTATGCCATGCTTGGCATCAGCACCAGCATCCCATGCCATGGGCGTGTGCAGGGGTCTGTGCTGCCTCAGCCTTTGTTTCCCTCATGAAAGGAGGGGGAACTTGTCCAGGTGCTGGGACAAGTTTCAGTATCTGGGCATAATTCTGGGCATAATGTGCCTTCACCACAAGTAACTCCACCTGTGAGTGCAGCAGTGCCAGACAGGATGGAACTCCAGTAGGAGCTGGAATCCAAAGAGGCCAAATGGTTATGCTTTAGATTTTCTTTTCTTTCTTTGCCTCCAAGTTCTTCTCTTTGATCTTCCTCAGACATTCCTCTCCCAATAGCCCAGCTCTGCTCTCTCCCCACTGCCCATGGCTTCACTGCCTTTGTGTCCCCACTTGGTGTTTCCAAGAGGCTTGTCATGCTGACTCCTGCTCTGGTCAGCACAGATCCAGGGACTCCTTTCATTAGCTGTAGTGCCCTGCAGTTTCTCAGCTTGTGGCCTTGTGGTGATGGCTCAGCACAGTCAGGGGGAGCCACCTGCACCCAAACATTAACAGCTGGTGGAAAGAGATCAGGCAAGGCAGGCAAGAGACTGGCATGGCTGAGTCATGGAAGCATAGAATGATAGAATCCTTTCTGCTGCAACAGACCTCTGAGAACTGACACCACCATGGCCATGAACCCCTGTCCTGCAGTGCCAGGGCTGCACAGATTGGAACACCTCTAGGGATGAGGATTCCACTGCTCCCCTGGGTGGCCTGCTCAAGACCTGCTGGTCAAAGTGAAGGGCAAGAAGTAACTGCACAGGCAGTGGAAGCAGGGAGAGGGATGCTGGGAAGAGCCCAGGGACACTGCCCTGTGGTGTAGGGATGGGGTCAGGAAGGCCAAGCTATGGCTGGAGCTGAACCTTTCTAGGCATGCCAAGAACAAGAAGCAGCTTCTGTAGGCCTGCCAGCCAGAGAAGGAAAGTCAAAGGAAGGATGTCCTCTGTGATGAGCAAGGCTGGACAGCTGGTAACAATGATCAGATTTAAAAAATTTTTAAAATCTAAAACGGATTAATTAAAAAAAAAATTAAAATTAAAAATGCATTAAATAAGACAAACCTTAAAAATTAAATAATTAAAATTTAAAAATCGAAAAAATATAAGATCAAAAATAAAAAATGTCTAAAAAATTAAACTAAAATTTGATTAAATAGTAATTAAATTAAATTAAAAACCATTATTAAGGAAATAATTGAAATTTAAAAATACCCAAAATATTTTTAATTAATTAAAATAAAAATTAAAAAAAGAAAATAACAAAAATTTTAAAGAGAGTTAAAAAATATATCAAGAAAAAATAAACAAAAAAGGCTAAAAGACTGTATATTTTTTAGCTAAGGGGGTTTAGTGATACCAGCAAGAAATAACTAACCCATGTCAACTGCAATCATCACAATGAACAACGGCAGAAGAATCAAGACTATGAGGAAACAGCATTTCCCATGGAGTCGAACATCGATCACAATAACTGTTATGATAATCTCAGATCAAAAGCATCAATCAGAAGAATGTACCACAGCACCATGTGAATTAGGCCTGAATATTATGGTGGTTTGATTGTTGTGTGATTAGAGAAAATGTTCATCTGGACTTATATGTTATCTCACCAGTTTCCTGTAATTTTACACACTTAGAGGGAAAATCACAATTTATTATAACACCACATGCATTGTCATTGTAGGCTGGAAACAACAACAAACAAATAAATAAATACCTAAAAAAAAAAAGAGGAAAGAGAGAGTAGTCCATAGCAAAAAAAAGTTTTTTAATGGTACCAACAAGAGATAGTTAGCTCATGTCAACACCTAGAAACATCAACCTTGCAAAGTGCTGCAACCCTCTCACCACAAGACAGCACGAACACGGCACAACTGTCATGAAAAAGACAGACAGCAAACCTGCCTAGCACTGACCTTAAAAACTGTCACAATAATCCAAGAGGTCAAAAGAAAGCATCTAACTTATAACTGAGTGTCATGACTGCTATTGTATTCTATTCTATTGCTTAACTGTTGTGTGAACATTAAGAGATCAGTATTACTAGGATGAGCAAAAACACATTATTATGGGTAATTTTCTATTGGGCAAAGCAATGAAGCTCCTTTGCTCTTGCTGTTTGCCTGCAAGTTTTCTGTCTGTGAAGCTAGAGCCTGGCCAGATCTACCTTTACAGATGAAAGAAATCTTGCTACCATTAAACAATTCATGATTTTTGACCATCCTAGAGAAAATAAAGATGCAACATACCCCTAAAGCAGATTGTAAAAGACAATGCAGAGGATTGGATTTGTGTCTTAATCTCTGTGTGCAATGTGTTCAGGCATAATCAAGTCTTCTCTGTCCATAAGAGGAGTAAAATGTAAAGGTTAAAACTAGTAAGATCTAAGTTCTTCTTTACAATGTTTGCTATCTTTGACCATGTATTATGCCAGCTCTGCTAGAACATTCTAACTAGCTCAACCTAAGCATTGTGCCTTGTATGGGTTACATCAGTCTGTCAGACATGCTGCGCTACAGGACTTTTGCTTTTGCTATCCAGCTTAGCTTTAACTCACTTGCTTCTGTGTATGCAAAGAGTATCTTGTATGGGATGGGAACAACTCCCATGAGCTCCCATGGCCAACAGCAGATTGCTCCCAAAAACAAAAAGGGGAATTTGTGGAAATGGTAGCAATAAGCAGTGTGAGCAATCTGGCAGTGTAGGCTTAGAGCCTGACATGGTGGTAGGCCATGCTCAGCATAAGTGCAGAAGTTGCTATCAGTGTAGCAAAACAGCGCTGTGCCTGCACCGTGTAACTAAAGCAGGACACTGGTAGCTACAAACACAGCAAGTTATCTTGTTGGTCAGCTAAACAGGCTAATGTTACTACTGTAATTTTAGATCAACTGCTTTTAGATCAAAATAGTTTAAGGCATGCATACTTACAGAATAGAGCTGCTGTTGATTTTTTGCTTTTAGCTAATGGTCATGGCTGTGAGGATTTTGAAGGCATGTGTTGTTTTAATTTGTCTGATCACAGTCAATCAATTTATAAAAGGATTGCTTGGTTGGAAAACCATACTCAATTGTTAAAGATGTAAATCCTTTAGATCAATGGTTTCAATTTTGGTTTGGAAATATGTCTCCTTGGTTGTTGGATCTGCTTAAGGATGCTTTACGCTGGATTAGTATTGTTTCATTGATTTTGCTTGTTTTGCGTATTGCATATGGATGTATTATGTGAAGTGTAAATGAGGTAACATCTTGTGGTGGGTTAACACCCTTTTCTGAGAACAAAAGAACAAAGCAGGGGGGAGGGCTTGCAGATACTTTTCACTCCCTGCAGGGCATTTTTCGCCTGGGAGACTGAGTCTGTTCCAATCCCCCCTCCCTGCCCAGCTAGGGTATAAAAAGCAGGAAATCCTAGCTGTTGGCCCTGGCTTTTCTGGCTTCTGCCTCTGCTGGATGAGAGCTACTGCAGCTACCCTCTGCTCTTCTGCCACGCGGTTGGACCTGATCCTTCTCCCTGCTGCCTCCACGCTTCCTCAGAGAAAGGCTGGTTTTGTATTATTCTCTTGGTTTTGTCCCCCTCCCATCCATCCTTGTTTCTTGTCCTTGTGAACCTTTTTTTTTCTCCTGTTATTGTTATATATATATATATACTGCTTAAAGACAACTCTTTACCTCTCTACTTCCAAGCCAACTCCAAATTATTGTTTGGTGGGTTTGCTCCTTCCTTTTCTCCCCTTTCTGTTGGGAGGGAGGAGGGGGGGACTGGGGGAGAGATTCTCAGCCTTGCCCCCCACCTGAGCTCTTAACTTCCAGTTAAGGCTCAAACCACTACACACCTCGAGCGTTCCTTGTGCAGAAGAAAAAGGGTGGAATTGCTGAGGAATGTCTTGAATCTAAGGGACATGATTCTGAGGGACAGCTACTTGAACAGAATGTGTAGGCCGCACTCCATCGTGTTGTTTACTGCCCATAGTTAGCTGGCATGTGTGGTGAAGGCACATTCTGCCCAGATACTAGATCTGGTCCCAGTATGTGGACAGGTTTCCCCTCCTTCAGGAGGAAGACAAAAGCCAAGGCATTAGCCAGGCCAGCACACACTCAGCGCATGCAGTGCTTGTGCAATTACCAAGAATGGGCACAATTCCAGGTTCACGCTCTCTATAGGCTGAAGCCAGTTGTCTATGAGAGTGCCCATTGGTCAAACCCAGCCTCGAGGAATCTATAAGTATTACCCCTGTGGGTAAACAAGTGGCCCCTTCTTTCACTTTGTCTCTGTACTCGCTCGAGAGAGCAGCTCTCGAGCCACAGCCTCTGCCATTGAGCTTATTGTTATTAGCTTCTATCATACATGCACGCATTCTGAAGCCTCTGCATCGGGAGAAGCGCTCTGATCGTGAGGATCATCCCAGAGGGAAGACCTTCACTGAGCCCGAGAAGCCAGCGTCGCCGCAGCCAGTCGTACCGACCGGGAGAGCCCACCGTGCTACCGGAGGACTGGATCAGCCCCCGAGGGTAAGATCTGCCCAGTTGTTGGGGAGAAGGGACTTACTAGAGACTAAGTCTGCATATACCTAGCCCCGCCATAGCGGGACAGGAGCCGCCACGTGTGCCGCTCCGAGCCCTGTAACCGCAGGGAAGACTAAAACATTGTTCGTGCCTATACTGCACCAAACCCGGGACTGCCCCGATCGTCACGCTGTGCCTTTAAGCCCAGTAACGGAGAAGCCGCAGCTCAGCGCAGCCGCATTCTCTCTCCGAGGCTGTTTACCTCAGCCCCGAGATCTGTCGCCACGAGGCCGACCCCATAGCTATTGTTGTCCGACCGGGAACCTCTGAGCCCGCCTACCGGCAACCGTCGCCCCGCCCTGCCGTGCGAGCCGACTCCCAGGGCCGACCCCACAGGCCGAACCCGACCAGGACCTATCCCCATTGTCGGGAGGGAACCGACCGAGTCCTGAAGGGAACCTGCGTCCGAGTTAAGCCCAGGTTCCAGCATTCCTTCTCCACTGCTGAGGAGAGAGGAGATAATACCCAACACCACCGTTTCAAGTCTACTAGGAACCAGTCCAGCGGCAGTAGTCGGCCGGACCCCCACCTTGCTACAAACAACAGCTACAGAGTATCTCCCACGTGCTTTCCACCCACTAGCACTCAGCTCAAAGTATCCGCGTGTAGCACAGTTATCGCTGACGCACAGAGAGATTGTAATATTGTTGTACATAGCCAAGAGCCGCCCGCGTTCCGCCGAGGCGCCATCTAGTGGCCAAGCGGTGGAACTGCACCCTTCCTTATATAAACATACAAATAGTTTGTAGATAGTTTAATTAAGTTCTGATCATAACACTAAGCCATTTATGGAATGTATTTCATGAACGTGCACTAGAACATGTATATAAGTTGTTGATTCATCGGTTATTAATAATTTGATAATTAATAAAATTAATATTTTCATAATTAATATTTCTTATTCATAAATTTAATAACCTCTTCACAACAACTGCTGAGGGAACTTTCTCAGCCTTGGCTTTGCTCTGCTTCCAAAGAGCAACAATTCTTCTGTGTCTGTGTGCAGGCAGTTGTCTAAGGAGAGCAGGGGGAAGCTGGTGCCATGGAGATGTGAGCTCCAGCTGCAGAGAGCACTGGAGAAGTCTGATGCAAGGAGCAGGGATGGAAGGCACAGGTGGGCAGGGACAGCAATGGGGAGGTTGGGGAGGGTGAAGAGCAAAGTTGTCTACTCAGTGTCAGCCCTCAAAGGACAGCTTCTTCTCCCAGTCCAGATCTCCTGAGCAGACAGCCTGCATCATTCTGGCTTGGTGGATGCTGCTGTCACCTCTGCCCTCATCTGAGAAGGAACCAAAGAGTTTACCCTCAAAACCTGAGCTTTGTGAGGCGCACTTTGAAATCTGGAAGTGAACAACAAAGACACAAAGAGCTCCTCAGGGCACTTGGAGTCATTCCATGAACCTCAGGTACTGAGAGAAGAGTGAAGAAACTCTGCAAGAAGCAAGAAGCAAAAGACAAAGTCCCTTGAAGCACTGATTGGCCCCACTGAGGCTTGTTACTGCCAAAGCCTCCCCAGGGACTGGTTAGAGCAGCTCAGGAGAGGCTGTGATTGCAGCAGGCAAAGGCAAAGTGCAGGAGAGCAAACTCTGGCTCTGGGTTCTGCAGCACAAAGGCCAAGGCCTGAGCACAGCCCCTGGGCAGGCAGCTCCTGTCCCTCATGTGTGGGTCAAGGCTCTCCAGGTGCAGTGGGGTGGGGGGTGGGTTTCATTGCAGCATAGCAGGGCCTAGGCTGGAAGGTACCTCAGAGCTCATCTGCTCCAACCTCCCTGCCATAGGCAAGGATGCCTCTCCTATAGACTCAGCTGCTCAAGGCCTCATCCAGCCTGGCCTTCAACACCCTCAGGAGAGGGCATCCTACCTGGGCAGCCTAGTCCAGAGTCCCACAACCCTGACCAACTGAAGAACTTCTTCCTAAGGCCCAGTCTAAACCTCCTTTTCCTCACCTTCAAACCTTTCCCTCCTGCCCTGTCACCAGACACCCTCATGAAAAGTCCCTCTCCAGCCTTCCTTTAGCATCCCTGTAGGGTTTGTGATGCTGAGTGGAGGACAAGGGCCTGACAGTCCCCAGCCTTCCTGGGGCTGTGGAAAGAGGCAGTGAGGCCCTTCCAGTGCCTTAGGACAACATCTCCTCACAGGCCTCGGGGCAGAGAATTGCCATAGTCAAGAGGGCACAGCCTGGCTTCTCTTCATCACTCCCACCACTGCCATTGCCCTTTGCCAGTTCTCCCACAGCTTTGTCCTGCACTGTCTCACAGCTGCTTCTCCTGCCCTGCAGGCTGCAGGCACTCATCTCACTTCCCCCTCTTGGCCTTCCCATGCCTTCACTGACACCTGCCCACACTCACCCTCTGCTCCTGGGGACACAAAGAGAAGGGCTGGTCCCAGACTCCTTCTGCAGACTTCCCAGGCCACAGCACTACCCTTTGAGAGAGGTTTCTTGCTCCTCATGGCCAGGCTGCACCTGCCAGGCTGCACCATCTGGCACTGTTCCTCTCTCCTGCTCTTGCCTACCTCAGCAGGAGCTCCCAAGGCTGCTGGCCTTGCAGTTTCTTGCATCGACAGCACCAAGCCCTGTGCCTGCTGCTGTCCCATCAGCTGCTCAGGCAGCAGAGACACAGCAACCAACCCATCAGCCCCTTCCTGCAGTCAGCCCAGGCCCTTTGGCAGAGGCCATCTGACAGATCACTCTGCCCATCTGCCAGCCAGGAGCCCAGGGCTGTCCTAGCAGCTCCTGCAGACAACCTGCCCTCACAGTCCCTTTCCCAGCTGTGTTCCTGCTGGTGGCCAATCCTCTCAGGAGGCAGATTGGCCTCACCTCCCCCTTCCCTGTCCTTGGCTTCCTACTGAATGCTGAGTTCCTGAGACACACCTGAGCACAGGATTGCACACTCAGCCCTCAGCCTCCTTGTGGCCAGAGCCTGAGCAGATCCAAGTTTCACCAGATCCATCTGGCAGATTTCCTACCAAGGCTTCGAGTGGAGAAGCTGCTGGCTCTGTCCTGCTGCAGTTGTGGAGGAGACTCCTGCACATCCTCTTGTCCAATGATCCTGCTCAGCGCAGGGGTAAGCAGATGAGGTCCCTCAAGGGCTCTGCCCACTTTGGCTTCATCTTCAGAGGGGCTGCAAAGGCCCTGGCTCAGATGGTGCAGGGAGTTCATGAAGACATTGCACAGTGCTGGCCCAAGGGCTTGCCCTGAGGGATGCCACTGGGAAGTGTCTGCCAGGAGGACTCTCCACTGGTGACATTTGGGCTTCAGCCACCACCCATCCACCACCTCATCCATTTCTGCACTCCAGCTCTCAGCAGTCTGGCTCTAAAGAGACTGTGGGGGACCATGGCAAAGCCCTGGCTAAGGTCCAGGCACAAAACATCCCCTTCTTGCCCCTACCCATATGGCTTCAGCAATACCTCTCTTGTGCTGCAAGGGCCTGCAAATGGCTGCAGAGGTGGTTGAGCCTTCACCTTCCTAGGGACTGTTCTGAGGGTGACCAGCCTGCAATGTTCCCCATCCTCCTTTTTGGTGTTCTTGAAGAGGCCTTTTCCAAGGAGCCCAGAACCTCTGGGATGGCTCTGTGCACATCTCAGGGCACAGTCCAGCAAGGCTGATGTTAGCAGACAGGAGCCTGCCCAAGCCATCTGAGATGAATCTGCCTGGGCCAGTAGGGTTTGTTCTGGAGTGACACACAGCAATGTCCCAGCTCTGTCAGGTGTCCACATCTGAGCTGGCCTCACAGACACAGACCCCTAATGGATTGTGGGATGTTCAGAGACAGAGCCTTTCTCTGCCTGGCAGCAGTCAGAGAGTCTCCCTGGCCTCCTGCAGCCCCTGCCAGAGGCTGGGAGGTTCCTCACACCTCCAGTGCCCTGGTACCTCAGCAATAGCTGATGGGGTTTGCTCACTCAGGTTCACCTCAGCTCATCTGCTGACATCTCATCTGCACAATGCAAACAGGCTCTGCTGACCTCCTGAGGCCATGTCCTCCTGTGGAGGGACAAAAAGTCTCTCCAAGCTGAGGTGTGAGGCTGCTGCAGGAAATGGTGGTTGTGAAGGCTAGTCTGGGGTGACTGCCCTGGGACAGCTTCCCCAGGGTGTCCAGTGAACACAGACACAGTCCAGAGCCTTCTCTGCTGATCCTTCAGGTCACTTGCAGGAGGCCTGGCTGTGTGAGGACACTGCTGTGTGCCCCAGCCCTGCACACTCACACACTTCAGCTGTTCCCTACTCTTTGCATCTGTTGGGCATGCTCTTGAAGGAAACTTTGGAAGGAGACCTAAGGCTTCAGGCACTGCCCCAAGCAGATCACCTGTCTGTGTGGAACTGCTCTTGTGGAGGCCATCTGAGCCAAAGAAGTTCCCATGGCCTGCGTCTGCCTGTGGTCATGGGACTGCCACGCAGCAGGATGATGCCCAAGCTGCCAGAGCACTCAGGCCTTGCCCCAACACAAAAGCTGAGCAGGAGAGTGTGGAGGTGGAAAGAGAACAGCCCTGGAAAAAGAAGTCTGGGCAGGACCCTATCAGAGCAGTCCTGGCTTTGGAGCACAGGGCATGAACAGTGCTCTGGATTCCCCTGGGGTTCACAGGGCATGGAGCAGGGGAATCAGCAACTCCTCTCCTGCAGTGGCAGGGTCACACAGGCATGTGGCTAAGCACTGCTCCTGCTTTCTGAGCTGACACACAGGGTTGTGCAGCTCCTCAGTTTGCTGCTTCAGACTGAGGCAGACGTTTGCACTGCCGGACTTGGCTAAGTCCCTTTCCCAGCAACTGGGCAGATCTTACCCTTGGGGCTCCAGTCCTCTTGAAGGTACATTGGGCTCTCCCGACCGGTGAGGATGGCAATGCAATGCTGCAGCTTCTCAGGCTCTCAGCGTTGGTCCCTCTTCTAGAGGTACTCTCAGGGCTGAGGCTCAACAGGCCTGTCTGGATGCTGGCTTCTCCTCGCCTTGCAGAGGCCACGGGTTTGCTTGCATCTAGGAGAGAGAAGACTCAATAGCTATGAGCTTAATGGTAAAGGCTATGGCAGGAGCTTAGCAGCTCAGGCAAGGAGAGAGGACGAAGATGGATGTTAGGAAGAAGTTCTTCACAGAAAGAGGGATTTGCCATTGGAATGTGCAGCCCAGGGAGGTGGTGGAGTCACCATCACTGGAGGTGTTTAGGAAGAGACTGGATGTGGCACTTGGTGCCATGGTTTAGTTGATTAGATGGTGTTGGGTGATAGGTTGGACTCAATGATCTTGAAAGTCTTTTCCAACCTGGTCTGGTCTATTCTATTCTATTCTATTCGATTCGATTCGATTCGATTCGTTTCGATTCGATTCGATTCGATTCGATTCGATTCGATTCTATTCTATTCTATTCTATCAGAGGGCTGGAGCACCTCTCCTATGAGGACAGACTGAAGGAGTTGGGGCTGTTCAGTCTGGAGAAGAGAAGGCTCCGAGGTGACCTCATTGTGGCCTTCCAGTATCTGAAGGGGGCCTACAAGAAGGCTGGGGAGGGACTTTTCAGACTATCAGGGAGTGATAGGACTAGGGGGAATGGGATGAAGCTGGAGGTGGGGAGATTCAGGCTGGACATGAGGAGGAAGTTCTTCACCGTGAGGGTGGTGAAGGCCTGGAATGGGTTGTCCAGGGAGGTGGTTGAGGCCCCGTCCCTGGAGGTATTTAAGACCAGGCTGGACGAGGCTCTGTCCAGCTTGATCTAGGGTAGAGTGTCCCTGCCCATGGCAGGGGGGTTGGAACTAGATGATCCTTGTGGTCCCTTCCAACCTAAATGAAACTATGAAACTATGAAAACTATTCTATTCTATTCTATTCTATTCTATTCTATTCTATTCTATTCTATTCTATTCTATTCTATTCCATTCCATTCCATTCCATTCCATTCCATTCTCGTCTATACTATTCTATTCTAAGAGAAAGTATTTACAAGCTGGGGCAATACTGATAGGTTCCTGGAGGCTGGATGTGGCCAATGGGCACTCTCGTAAACAACGGCTGCAGCCTATGGGAGGTGTGAAGCTGGAATTATGCCATGCTTGGCATCAGCACCAGCATCCCATGCCATGGGGGTGTGTGCAGGGTTCTGTGCTGCCTCAGCTTTTGTTTCCTCATGGAGGGAGGGGAACTGTCCATGTGCTGGGACAAGTTTCAGTATCTGGGCATAATTCTGGGCATAATGTGCCTGCACCACAAGTTACTCCACCTGTGAGTGCAGCAGTGCCAGACAGGATGGAACTCCATCAGGAGCTGGAATCCAAAGAGGCCAAATGGTTATGCTTTAGATTTTCTTTTTCCTTCTTTTGCCTCCAAGTTCTTCTCTTTGATCTTCCTCAAACATCCTCCCAGTAGCCCAGCTCTGCTCTCTCCCCACTGCCCCTGGCTTTGCTGCCTTTGTGTCCCACTTGGTGTTTCCAAGAGGCTTGTCATGCTGACTCCTGCTCTGGTCAACACAGAACCAGGGAATCCTTTCATTAGCTGTAGTGCCCTGCAGTTTCTCAGCTTGGCCTTGTGTTGATGGCTCAGCACAGTCAGGGGGAGCCAGCTGCACACAAACATTAACAGCTGGTGAAAGAGATCAGGCAAGGCAGGCAAGAGACTGGCATGGCTGAGTCATGGAAGCATAGAATGATAGAATCCTTTCTGCTGCAACAGACCTCTGAGAACTGACACCACCATGGCCATGAACCCTGTCCTGCAGTGCCAGGGCTGCACAGATTGGAACACCTCTAGGGATGAGGATTCCACTGCTCCCATGGGTGGCCTGGTCAAGACCTGCTGGTGAAAGTGAAGAGCAAGAAGGATCTGCACAGGCAGTGGAAGCAGGGAGAGGGATGCTGGGAAGAGCACAGGGACACTGCCCTGTGGTGTAGGGATGGGTCAGGAAGGCCAAGCTATGGCTGGAGCTGAACCTTTCTAGGCATGCCAAGAACAAGAAGCAGCTTCTGCAGGCCTGCCAGCCAGAGAAGGGAAGTCAAAGGAAGGATGTCCTCTGTGATGAGCAAGGCTGGACAGCTGGTAACAAAGGCTGAGGAGAAGGCTGAGCTACACAAACACATTTTGCTTCAGTCTTCCCTGGCAGCTTCTCTCCTCACATCTCCTCAGCTGCTGGACCTCAAGATGGGGACCGTGGCTCAAAGCCTGTGGAATCCTGATCCAAATCCCTGCATTGATTGTAACCAGCTGTTGGGGTTTGATTTGTTAAGTGCTGCTGTGAAATCCCACACCCTGAGCTCATGATTCACCAGAACTGATGAAGGGATTTCAAACTGCTGCTGCCTTCAAGTTCTACAGGAGCCACAGTGCCTTGGGGAAGCACTGCCCCTGAAATCCCTGCACCCAACCTCTGAGTCATAAACCAAGGACCAAGTCTGGGACTAGGATTGGATTTAACCCCGGACAGGCTTCTCTCTCAAGTTGTTGAGAGAGTGAGGGAGTCCATTCAGAGCCTTGTGAGGCAACAGAAGGACTTCCTTGAGGCCTTTCTTCCCAGGCTCCATGTAAAATCCTTCCAGCCCCAAGGAGATTTTCCTTTCACAATCTTTCTAATCCTCCCACAAAATGATTTTCCTCTGCAGGATTCTCCCATGGTGAAGGTGAGAGAGTGACCCTTGGCACCAAACTGAACCTGTTGACAACTATGTTCCCTTTGCTGAATTCCACCCGATTCATTCCAGTGTCTCAGATTCTCCTCCTGCCTCAGGAGAACTCATTGCTGCTTTCCTCTTCTGAGGGAGGTGCCTTTGGGATTGGATTGGATTTGCCCAAGCCATTGCCACTCATGGCCAGGAATGGCAATAATTTCCTTTGTATGGGTGTGCAGGGGCCTAGGGGAGATGCAAACACCCCCATGGTGTAGGGAGGTAGCTGCAGCCTTGTGGAGAAGGGGTTTGGGACATTGGAATCAAAGACTCCTAAACTGAAAGCTAACAGAATATTCTCCCTTTGATAGGAAATAAATACTAAAGGAGCTTTGTGAGGAGCACTTTGAAATCCTGAAGAAAACTACAGAGACACAAAGAGCTCTTAGGGCACTTGGGGATCATTGCCTGAGCCTCACACACTGAGAGGAGACTGAAGGAATCTGCTCAAGAAGTCAGAAGCAGAACAAAACTTCCTTCAAGTACTAATTTTCCTCACTGAGGGCCATTAGCAACAAAGTCTCCCAGGGGTGCTTAGAGAAGCTCCATGGAGGCCATGATTGAAGGCAGACAAAGGCAAAGTGCAGCTGAACAAACCCTGGCCTTGGCTTAGGAAAGAGAAAGGCCAAGCTCTGAGCCTCAGGCCTTGGAAAGGCAGATCCTGAGAGCCTCCAACTCAAACTTCCTCTCAGCAGCCATGGTGGCAGAAGCTGCTGTCAGGAGGAACAGGATCAAGACCTTGACCCTGCTGAGACTTGCAGCCCTGCCAGAGCCCTTGGCCATCCCTCCTGCAGGCTGTGCTTCACCGTCCCATGCCTGCAGCTCTTTGCCTTCAGGCTGTTGACATCCATCTGGCTTCCCCAGCAGCTCTCCCCCTGACATTTCCACACCTTCCCTCAGGCCTCTCCACTCTTGCTGCCTCTTCCTTGACACACAAAGGATCTCCAGACTCCTTCTGGGTCACCTCTTGCACCACAGCTCTACACTTTGAGTGACATTTCTTAGTCCTGGCCTCCAGTCTGAACCTTTCAGTTGCACTTTCTGAAGGCTTCCTTCTGTGCCCACAACCAAGAAAAGCTCCATCAGCTGACACCCCCCTTCAAGCAGGTGCACATCACCCCTGAGCCTTCACTTCCCCAGGCTAAAGAAGCTCAGCAGCTTCAGGTGCTAGAGAGAGAGACTCCAAACTCCATCCAGGCAGATCTCTTCTGGAGCTTCTCCAGTACCTCTCCATTCCTCCAGAGTAAGGAACTCCACAGCAGACACCAATATTGCAGATGTGGTCACAGCAGTGCTGAGTGCAGGGGAGGACAATCTCTGTGTCTGGTTGGCCACACTCCTCCTACCACAGCCCAGCTGCACTTGGCCTTCTGCACTCTTCTCAGGCTCTGCTCCAGCCCAGGCCAGTGGGAATGATCCCTGCCAGAGGCCCTTCTGTCCATGGCATTGCCACCCCTCTCCTCCCTGTGTCCATCTGCTGCTTAGTCACAGTTTACCTCCTGCTCCTCTTCCAAGGCTATCAGGCTGCTCTGGGAGCTCCCAGCCCCTGCCCTATGCCAGGGGCCAAGCAGAGTCCCTCAAGGTAGGAGTGGATATGAAAGAGGGGTCAGAGCACAGAAAGGAGGTTTGGGTCTGAAGTGTCCAGAGAAGGCTGAGGCCTCAGAGATACCTTTGAGGGCTGGGGCTCAAGCCAGGGCTGAGGAGAGGCTTTGGTGTCCTGATGAGCCCAATCTGAACTGGGAGGGCTTAAATCACTAAGTCACAGAATATGAGGGGTTGGAAGGGACCTCCAGAGATCCTCCAGTCCAACCCCACAGCCAGAGCAGGATCACCCAAGGCTGGTCACACAGGAAGGAACATATCCAGGCAGTTTTGAATGTCTCCAGAGAAGGAGACTCCACAACCTCTCTGGCAGCCTGCTCCAGGGCTCCAGCACCCTCACAGCACAGGAGTGTCTCTTCATGGTGAGGTGGAACCTCCTGTGTTCCATCTTGCACCCATTGCTCCTTGTCTTATCACTGGGCACCACTGCCAAGAGCCTGGCACCTTCCTCTGACACCCCCCACTCTGATATTGATAGCCATTGATCAGATCCCCCCTCAGGCTTCTCCTCTCCACACTAAACAGCCCCAGGGCTCTCAGTCTGTCACAGAACCACAGAAACATTCAGGTTGGAGAAGACCCTCAGGAGCACCAAGTCCAACCAATAACCCTACTCTACAAGGATCACCCCTAAGCCATATCCCCAAGCACCACATCCAAACCACCTTGAAACACCTCCAGGCTTGGTGACTCCACCACCTCCCTGGGCAGCACATTCCACTCCCTGAACACTCTGGATGGGAAAGTTTATTTCCTACTGTCCAGTCTAAACCTACCCACTCCTAGGTTGAGTCCATTCCCTCTTGTTCTGTCACTAATGACCTCTGAGAAGAGACCAGCAGCAGCCTCTCCACAACCTCATTTCAGGTAGCTGTAGAGAGCCATGAGGTCTCCCCTCAGCCTCCTCTTTTTCACACTAACCACCCCCACCTCCTTCAGTTGCTCTTCATCAGATTTCTTCTCCAGGCCCTTCCCCAGCTCCTTGGCCTCCTCTGCTCTGGCTCCAGCACCTCCACATCTCTCTTGCAGGGAGGTGCCCAAAACTGGACACAGCACTCAAGGTGTGGCCTCGCCCAGAGTCCCAGGGGACAGTCACCACCCTGCTCCTGCTGGACACAGCATTGCTGATCCCAGCCAGGATGCCTTTGGCTTTCTTGGCCACCTGGGCACACTGCTGCCTCCTATTCAGCTGCTTGTCCATCAGCACCCCCAGGTCCCTTTCTGCCAGACAGCTCTCCAGCCACACTGCCCCAAGCCTGGAGCATTGCTTGGGGTTGTTGTGCCCCAAGGGCAGGACCTGGCACTTGGCCTTCTTGAAGCTCCTCCTGGTGATGTTGGCCATGGATCCAATCTTTCCAAGTCCCTCTGCAGAGCCTCCCTACCCTCATGCAAATCAACTCTGCCACCTCACTTGGTGTCATCTGCTGACTCACTGCTGACTCACTCTGTGTCTTCATCAAGGTCATCAATAAAGATGTTCAACAGAAGTGGTCCCAACACTGAGCCCTGAGGAACACCACTTGTGACCTGCCACCAGCTGGATTGAACTCCACTCAGCACCACTCTTTGGGCCCTTTCACCCAGCCAGGGCTGTATCCAGCAGAGCATTGCTCATCCAAGCCAGGGATGGGCCTGCTCTGTGCTGGGATGGAATCAGGGTTTCAGGAGATGCACTTTGTACTGGGAGGAGACTCAGACTGTGCTGGGAGAGGGCAATGGGATCCCATTTGTACCAGGATCAGGCCACAGCTGCCCTGGGATCAGGATATCCACTTTGTGCTGTGCTGGGTGCAGCTGAGACTTGGAGGGGTCCAAGGGATGCACTCTGCACTGGCACAGGAAACTGTGTGGGAGATGGCAAAGTGATGCAGTTTGTAGTGGGATAAAAACCACATCTGAGCTGGGAAGGGTTCAGAAGATGCAGTTTGTACTGAGATGTGACCAGATCTGTACTGGGAAGGGTTAAAAGGATTCCAAATTGTGCTGTGCAGATCACAGAATGTCCTAGACTGTGGTCAGGGAATGCAGCTTGTACTGGAACAGGGTCCAGGATGTACTGGGAGGGGATAAGGGTATTCAGTTTTTATTGAGACAATGCCTAATGTGTACTTGGAGGGATGAAAGGGATCCTGTTTGGACTGGGACAGGGCCCAGACTGTACTGGGAGGGCATGAGGGTGTGCAGTTTGTACTGGGATGGATGCAGATGGTGCTGGGAAGGGATCCAGGGGCTACATTCTGTGCTGCGATAGGACTGTGGTGGGTTGACTGTAGAGGAAGGGACCCAGGGATCCAGACTGGAGGGCAAGAAGACAACATGTGCTAGCTTATACTGGGATGAGGCCACATCTGTCCTGGGAGGGGGTTAAAGGGACAATATGAAGACTGAGACACTAGTAGAAGGGGGTCAGGGAAACCAGTTTGGACTCTGAGTAGGTGCAGTCTGTAATGGGAGGGGTTGGGGTATGAAGGCATGAGGATGTTTCTGGGTCTGTTTTGGGGTTTCTTTTGTCACTGTTTCTGGTTCTCTGTGCACATTCACTCTGCTATTTGAACTTTCCATCACTTTTGCAATCTGTTTGTCAGAGTCATTATTTCTGCCCCTGGTGGGGAGGGGGCTGCCTCAACCACTACAAAGGGAAGAAAGAGCAGCTCAAGACAGCACAAGCTCTGGGGCTGCCTGGCACTGCTGCTGTGCTGGGACTCTGCCCCTCCACCTCTGCACACAGGCACTGCCCTGCAGCTCCACAGAAGCCTTGGAGGAAGCAACTCAGAGAAACAACTCCCTGCAGGGTCCTTTATTGTGTTGAACACCCAGGGAGCACAGCTCCTCATGACTGCAGCCTCTGGGTCACAGCAGACAGGACAACACTGAACCAGAAATGGTCTGAAGAAAGACATTTGTGTGGGAACAACACTCAAAAGGGGAACAGCACCAGCAGCAGCCAGAACTCCAGCAGCCAGGCTGGGCCTGCACTGAGGGACATCAGAACTGCTCTGCAGGAGAAAAGAGTTTATTGCTTCTGAAAGCATACAGGGATCATTTGGCTCAGGGCAGCCTTGAGCTCCTGGTTCCTCAGGCTGTAGATCAGAGGGTTCACTGCTGGAGGCATCACTGAGTACAAAACTGACACCACCAGGTCCAGGGATGGGGAGGAGATGGAGGAGGGCTTCAGGTAGGCAAAGAAGCCAGTGCTTGTAACCAGGGAGACCACAGCCAGGTGAGGGAGGCAGGTGGCAAAGGCTTTGTGGCGTCCCTGCTGAGAGGGGATCCTCAGCACTGCCCTGAAGATCTGCACATAGGACACCACAATCAACACAAAACAAAGAAAGACCAAACAGGTACCAACCACAATAAGCCAAAGTTCCCTGAGGTAGGATGTGGAGCAGGAGAGCTTGAGGATCTGGGGGATTTCACAGAAGAACTGCTCCACAGCATTGCCCTGGCAGAGGGGCAGGGAAAATGTATTGGCTGTGTGCAGCAGAGCATAGAGAAAGCCACAGGCCCAGGCAGCTGCTGCCAGGTGGAGACAAACTCTGCTGCCCAGGAGGGTCTCATAGTGCAGGGGTCTGCAGATGGCAACGTAGCGATCGTAGGACATGGTGGTGAGGAAAATACTCTGCACCCAATTAGGATGAAAAAGAAGAGCTGGAGAACACATCCTGCATAGGAGATGTCCCTGGTGTCCCTCAGGGAATTAGCCATGGATTTTGGCACAGTGGTGGAGATGGCACCCAGGTCAAGGAGGGCGAGGTTGAGGAGGAAGAAGTACATGGGGGTGTGGAGTGGTGGTGCCAGGCTATGGTGGTGATGATGAGGCCATTGCCCAGCAGGGCAGCCAGGTAGATGGCCAGGAAGAGGCAGAAGTGCAGGAGCTGCAGCTGCCTTGTGCCTGGGAATGGCAGGAGGAGGAAGTGGTGCTGGAGCTGCTGTTGGACATCTGCTGCCTCTGTCCATGGAGACCTGTGCAAGGAGGGAAAGGCAGTGACAAGTTAGGGCACACTTGTCTCTGAGTACAAAGATTGCCTGAGCTGCATTCATCATCACTCCCAACCTGTGGGATGCTCAGCACAACTTCAAACGCAGCTTGGACTCTTAGTTTCCATGGAGTCAGTGTCATAACACAGAGTGACCACATCCCAACAGCACCCACAGAGCAAAAGTTCTGTGGATCGATGGGGAACCAGAGAACAGCTCTGCAGTGCTGCAGAGACAATGAAGGAAGAGAGAAGGGCAGAGGGGCTGGGGGTGAAGCCTTCTCCTTCCACAGCTCTGCTCTCTGCAGCTCACAGGATGGAACTGAAGAGCTTTTGTCCTCCTTCTGTGTGCACACTCCAGGAGCCTTCAGATGAATGTCAGCTGCCAAGGTTGTGACTCCTGACCTGGAGCCCAGAGCTTTGAGGGCACTGCCTCTGCTGGGTAGAAGAGGAGAGCAAAAGGTTGCATTGGGAAATGTGTCTGCAGTGCAGAGAATGGCACAGAGGAGCCTGATCCCCTTGCCAGGGCATCTCTGACAGCAGATCCCTCTCCCCCTACTGCCCAAGTCCCTGCTGCCAGCAGCTCTCCCTGTCAAGAACTGCTTCCCTGTGCCCAGCTCTCCTGCCTGTCCCTGCCACCCATCCCACATGCTGTGTGCTGAGCTCTGCCCTGCAGACCCCTCACAGCAGCAGGACACTGCCCAGGGGCAGCTCTGGGTGTGCAGGGGCCAGGAGCATATCAAGGCTAATGAGAGTCTTCTCCAGAGTGGAGAAACAAACTCACACCAAGTCTCAAACAGCTCACCCAGCACACCAAGGGGATCAACATTCAAAGCCAAGACTCCTTCCTTCCAGCAAAATGCTGCTTGACCTTGTTCTTGAAAACCCCCTCAGAAATGCCCAGGCAGGAACCAGGACTGTGAGCAGCTCTGGCCAGCACAGCTCCCTCCCCACAGCAGAAGGACCCTGCCCTGCCCTGCCCTGCCAGGGCTGTCTCCTGCCACTCACAGCTTCTCCCCACAGCACTGTGTGGAGCTCCCTGGGCAGGCTGAGAGCTGAGCCTGGCAGGCAGCAGAGTCCCTGCCCCAGCACACAGCCCCTGGGCTGCAGGGACCCTGCTCTGAAGGACAGCCCTCACCACCCCTGCCTGCACCCCAGGCCTCCACAGCTCTTCAGAACAGCCTGAAAAGAGCCTCTGCACAGGAAGATTTCCTTCCAGCCCCCAGCAGCTCTGGCTATGCCAGCTTTAGGAGATGCCTCCAGGAACTGCAGCTGCACTGCCCTGCCCCCACAGACTCACCGTTTCAGCGACTGCAGTGACTTCTCCTCCTGCCAGCTCTCAGTGTCCTCCAAATCCTGATTGCCTTGAAGTGCTCTCTTTGCCTTCTTCATCTCGCAGGATCCAGTGGCAGTGCCCTCAGCCCTGCTGTGCAGAGCAGAGGAGCTGCTCCTGGGCACAGCTGACACTTTTCAGTGCTGCCTACTTGCCAGCAGCTCCCTCCAGCACAGAGCTCAGCCCAGCTGAGCAGCAGAGGACCAACCAAAGGCATTTTAATGACCCTCTGGTGGCTTTGGTGCCAGGTAAACATCAGAGACTGAGAGGGAGATGATGAAACCTCTCCAGAAGTTGAAGTCACTTTCAAACTCTGAAGTTTCTTCTCTTGTTGATGGGTCCCAGTGAGGACATTGCTAGAAAGTGTCTGCAGGCTGTGGTTGGAGCAGAGAACTGGAGGCAGTGCTGAATGGTCAGGACAAGCAGAGGAAGATGTCTCTGATGCTGAGCAAACCTGGAGGTGCTTCATTAATGCAAAGGGTCAGGCCCTGAGCCCTGGCTCCTGGACAGGCAGATCCTGTCCCTCACTCACCCCTCAGGGGATTCCTGGAGCAGTGAGATGTAGTGAGGACCAATGTCAAGGGCAGGACTATGGCACAATCCCTCCCAGGCTCCTCAGAATGGACAAGGAAGCAGTGAGACCCAGGGCTGGAAGGAGGTTTCCTCCCCCGAGGCATCAGTGGCACAGACCACAGCCAGAACCCAAGGCAGGAAGAGCTTGGCTCTGCCAGGAGCCTTTCAGCTCTACCACAGCCCTCTGCCATCTGCCCCTCAGGCTGTCCTCTGCTTCTGCATCAGCTGAGCCTCTTTCCCTGCAGGCTGTAGTCACCCAGCCAGCTGCCCCACCTTGCTGCAACCTTCCTTTCCTGCTCTCTATATGCTCCCTGGGTGGATCCCAAGCACTCTCAGGCTACTCTGCCCCTGTCCTCACTCTTCACACCACTGAGCCCATGGCCTTCAGCCTCTATCTGCTGGTCATGTGCCTGAGGCCTCCCAAGCACATCTTGGAAGATCTCTGGGCACTCTCCAAGGTCTTTGCAGATGGAGATGGTGGTGTTCATAGGACAACAAAGAGACTTTCTACCAAGTGCTGCTGTGGGGGACAAGGGGCAGTGGTTTTGAACTGAAAGAGTAGACTGAGATTGGGTAGAAGGAAGCAATGTTTTGCAGTGAGGGTGGCAGGACACTGAAACAGGTTGCCCACAGGAGGGGATGTCCATCCCTGAAGTCTCCAAAGTCAGGCATTTCAGTGACCTAACCTAGTGGGAGATGTCCCTGGCCATGGTCAGGATGTTGTACTTGATGCTCTGTTCCATCTCTCCAATCCAAACCATTCCAGGATTCTTTGATTCCAGTATCTCCAACCCTCTTCTCCACAGGGCTGCACCATGGGGGTGTTTGCTCTCCCTGAGGCCTCTGCACCCCCATACAAGGAAATTGTTCCATTCCTGGCCATGAGTGGCAATGGCTTGGGAAAATCCAATCCAATCTCAAAGCACCTCCCTCAGAAGAGGAAAGCAGCAATGAGTTCTGCTGAGGCAGGAGAAGAATCTGAGACATTGGAATGAATTGGATGGAATTCAGCAAAGGGAACAGAGATATCAACAGGCTCAGTTTGGTGCCAAGGGTCACTCTCTCACCTTCACCATGGGAGAATCCTGCAGAGGAAAATCATTTTGGGGGAGGATTAGAAAGATTGTGAGAGGAAAATCTCCTTGGGGCTGGAAGGATTTGACATGGAGCCTGGGAAGAAAGGCCTAGAGGAAGCCCTTCTGTTGCCTCACAAGGTTCTGCTGTGGCATACACTGAATGTCCCCAGTTTCTAACATGACCCAGGAGGTGTGACCAGGCCCCTCAGTAGAGACCACCCCTGGGGTTGGTTTGCCCCCACGAGCAGCAGGGGAAACCCACACCGACTTCCCCAGCAGGTATTTCTCAGCAACCACAGGAACTCCATCTCCATCCTCTGTTGGCAGCAGGTGGCACTGGGCAGGACCAGCTGGGTTCACAGCTCCTCTGCTGGTCACTAACCAAGTGGCTTGAGCTAGGTGTTTTTCCCAGTTCCTAAAGGTTCCACCCCCCATGGCTTTTAGGGTGGTCTTTAGCAAGCCAGTGTAGCGCTCGACCTTCCCCACAGCTGGTGCATGGTATGGGATGTGGTAAATCCACTCAATCCCATGGTCCTTTGCCCAGTCCCTTAGGAGATGGTTCCTGAAGTGGCTTCCATTGTCCCATTCAATCCTCCCAGGGGTGCTGTGTCTCCACAGGACATGTCTCTCCAGGCCCAGGATGGTGTTGTGAGCAGTGGCATGAGGTGCTGGGTAAGTCTCCAGCCACCCTGTACTTGCCTCCACCATGGTCAGTACGTACTGCTTGCTGCTGTGAGACCGAGGCAGGGTGATGGAGTCGATCTGCCAGGCCTCTCCGTACTTATATTTCGACCATCTGCCCCCATACCACAGAGGCCTCATGCGCTTGGCCTGCTTGATGGCAGCACAGATGTCACACTCATGGATGACCTGTGAGATGGCCTCCATAAAGATGTCCATGGATCTGTCCCGTGCCCACTGGGATGTGGCATCTCTCCCTTGGTGGCCAGAAGTGTCCTGGGCCCAGCGAGCTAAGAACAGCTTACCCTTGTGTTCCCAGGCCAGTCTATTTGGGAGCTTTTAGCAGCCAGATCTGCTTGGTGGTTGTGCTTGTGCTCCTCTGGGCTTGCTCTTGGGGATGTGTGCAGCCATGTGCCGTACCTTTGTGGCAGCCTGTCCAGGCGGGCAGCGATGTCTTGCCACAGCTCAGCGGCCCAAACAGGCTTCCCTTTTCTCTGCCACCCGTCCTCTTCCATCCTTCAGCCACCCCACAAGGCATTGGCTACCATCCAGGAGTCAGTGGAGAGGTACAGCACTGGCAGTTCTCTGGTTTGCTATATCCAGGGCCAGCTGGACAGCTTTTCCCTCTGCGTACTGAATGGATTCCCCTTCTCCATCCCTTGCTTCCGCCACTTGCCTTGTTGGGCTCCAGACCAGCTGCCTTCCATCTCCGCTTGCCTCCCCACAAGCCGGCAGGACCCATCTGTAAATAGAGCATAGCCCTTCTCATGTCAGGGAGATCGTTGTATGGGGGAGCTCCTCAGCACGGCTCACTGTCTGCTCTGGTGGCATTCCCAAGTCAGCACCCTCTGGCCAGTTGGTGATCACTTCCACTATGCCAGGGCATTCGAAGCTCCCATTCGAGCTCACTGAGTTATCAGGGCATCCACTTACTCCAGGTGGCATCTGTGGCATGATGTGGGGTTGAGCCTCTTCCTTTGAACTCCAGGTCAGGACTGGAAGCCTTGGAGCCAGAAATAGAGGTGACTCAGTCCCAATTACCTCAGAGGCAGCCGGATGCCCTCATAGGCAGCTAGGATTCCTTTTCTGTTGCGGTGTAGTGGCCTCGGAGCCTTTGTAGCCCTTCCTCCAGAAACCTAGGGGCCTGCCCCTGGTTTCACCAGGAGCCTTCTGCACAAGCTCACGTAGGACCATTCTCACCAGCCGCAGTGTACAGCAGTTCTGATTCTGCTCCAGTTCCAACAGGTCCCAGAGCCATAGACTGGAACAATCTGTTGATCTGCTCGAATGCCCACCTGCTGCTCATTTTTCTTCCTGTTCCATGGAAGAGAGGATTCACAATCTGACTGTACCCAGGACTGTGCATTTTCCAGAAGCCCACAAGCCCCAAAAAGACGTGTCTCTTTCTTGCTTGTGGGTTGCACCAGAGTGGCACCTGGTCACCACACTTGAGGGATGTGGCAACAGCCATCTTGCCATGAACACCCAGGAACTGGATCTCCCTGCAGGCCTTTCACCTTGCATCTCTTGATGGCAAAGCCAGGCCTCCAACAGGATAGCAATTATCCTCTTACACTTTGGTAACATTTTCTGCTATCACCCCATACGATGGTGTCATCATCAACTGCAGATGCTCAGGGGCTCCACCCTTTCTCTAAGCAGTCTGGATCACTCATGGCAGATGGCTGAGCTAGGGACCCAGACCTGAGGCAAACCCATTCCCTGGTACTGTACCCCCTGCAGGTGAACGCAAACTGGGCCGCATTCTTCTGCAATGGGAATGGAGAGAAAAGGCATTAGCATGTCACTTGTGGGGTTTAGGCTGGGTGCTGGCCCGGATGCCACTGCACAGACCACACCTGGGAGGTCCCAGGGGTGGGCCCGCCCAGGGGGGTGGTCACGGGAAACCAGGTATTCATTTCCCATAATGCCCTGCTCCCTATCAAACATCCAGCGGGTCTGACATTCCTCTTTCGTTCCCTGCTCGCCTAGGTAAATGGCTTGAGCTGCATCCTTGGCGCCTGCCAGGCCCAGGCTGGGTTGGGGGTGGGGAGAAAGAGCCCTGGGGGGGGGGTGTTGGTTGTACCCCCCGGTGGGATGGGATCTCTCTCTCTCTCTTGGTTGGTTTGTGGTTCTGCTGTAAACTCATTCATTGAATCAGTTTGTCTTTTAAAAAAGCCATCACTTTGCAATCTGTTGTCTGGGTCGTTATTGCTGCCCATTGGGTGGGTGCGATCTGCAAACCACGACACACTGGTGGCATACCACTTGTCACCTTCGATTCCAGCTGGTACTGGAGCTCCAGCATGTCCCCGGCACTGATCAGTGTTGAGTCAGTCATCATTCAGCCACAGTAGTCCACGGTCAGTCTCCATTTCCCATTTGACCAGGACCCTCACTGAGCACCCCTCGGCTGGTTGACCAGGGGGACCCACACTGCCTTGCTGAGCACCTTCTGGCTCTCACAGTCATCTCCATCCACTGTTTGCAGTATGGGACTGGGCAGGAAGTCTCTGTTGGTCCTGGATTGCCTGCGATGCACTATGCGAGAGGCAAGAGGAACTTCAAATCCTGCACCTTATGGCTGCCCACCACGGAGGGTCATCCAACAGCTCGGGCTTGGTGGACAGCTGTTCTTTGCCTGCAGTCTCCACAGCTGCCACCCCAAATGCCCACTTGTGCCCCTTAGGCTCCTTGAAGCATCCCTCCCGCAGAAAGTCAATGCCAAGAATGCAAGGTGCATCTGGACCAGTCACTATGTCGTGCTTTCCCCATTCATTCCCGGTCAGGCTTATCTCAGCTTGCAGTACAGTCAGGTCTTGTGAGCCCCCTGGGACTCCCTGAATGCTTATGGGTTCAGCCCCTTTGTACCTCGATGGTATCAGGGTGCATTGGGCCCCTGTGTCCACCAGAGCTGGGTACTTCAGGGCTTCTGAAGTGCCAGGCCATTTCACATACACATCCCAGTATACTCTGTTATCCCTGGCCTCCACCTGGCTGGAGGCAGGGCACCTCTAATGCTGGCGGCGATGTCCACACTTGTCGCAGGGTCCTGTGCTACTAGGGGAAGGGTCTCTTGAGCCAGAGGGACCCCTCTGGGAAACTGGGGCAGCCCTTCTTCTGGATGAGTTGTCCCCAGTGTGGCCGCCTTGCAGTTCCCGCACTTTGTTCCAGAGGGCAGATGTGGGTTGGCCATGCCAGGTGTCCATGTCCTCTCCGTGGTCACAGAGGAACCTCCACAGAGACCCTCTTGACATCCCCCGATTGGCTTGGGGTGATCTCCTAGGGGAAGGTCGCCTGTTCCTGATTGCTGAAACCTGGATCCATTTTGAAGGGGAAGGGGAAAAGGAGGCATCGCTCCCCCTTTTCAGTTCAGACATGGAGGTCTTGATCTCTTTGACAATGTCTTTGGCCATAGTTTCTATGGCTGAGATCAGGGGTTTCTGATTTACGCTGTCCTCATATTCCCTTAGATCATTGGCAAACTCACAGACAGTTTTAGGACTTCCATCCTGCCCAGTCAGGAGTATCCCTCCTAATGTGGGAGCATATTTCTGGGGAGCACCCTGGGTGAGCTTCTTTACCAAGGGCCGTCTCATGGGCACCTCATCTGGGTCCGAAGGGAGCTGGCCATCCCCATCAATTATTTCCAGCACAGCCATCTGTCTCAGGTAGCGAATGCCCTGTTCCATAGTTGTCCATCTAACTGGGGCCCAGGGCAGGTCGTCCCTTGAGCGGTACCGGCTCTTGATGGCATTGAGGATCCGGGCCCAGAGAGTGTGTGTTCCATCGAGTTTGGCTAACTCTTTGTCCAGACCAGCATCACGAGTCATGGAGCCTAAAAGCTTTGCTTCCCTCTTCTCCAGGTCCACTGTGTCCACCCCCTCGTCCCAGCATCTCAAGGCCCAGCTCAGTATTGGCTCACCCTCTTTCCTTGCGTAATCCAGACGAGTTTGCCTTAGTTCCTTTCTGGGTAACGATGTGACAGTTATTTCCTGGTCTGACTCATCTTCAGCCACCGCTGGGTTCTGTGAGGTGCTGGGGCCTGCTGAGGTTCCTTCCTCTCCATCTGTGCTTGGCGATGATTTCTGACTTCTTTTCCTGCGTGTGGTGACTGGTGCCAGAGAGACTGCATTGGCAGGAGCATCAGGGGTTAAGTGTGGAGCTGCTGGTGGTGGGGCAGACCCTTGTGCCTGGGGCTCAGGCTGAGATCTGGCACACTCATTACAACCTGACCCCTCCCTCTTTGTGTTTACAGAGTGCTCACAATGCCCACAGCAGACACGCCCCCAGTCGTTAAAGAGTGCAAAGGAGTGTGTTATCACCCTCCAAACAGCTCTTAATGGGTTAGCTCGTCCCCCACCCAACAAGGTCACAGCAAATGCCCCTGTAAGGATTACATTCAAGCATATGGAGCATATTGCAATGCACAGCAATTTTCCATCACAGGCACTTTTATCTACACCATTGGTTTCACAGCCTTCTGCAGGAAAATTTCCTGTGTTAGAAAAGTTACCACTGACAGTGAAACTCAACGAATTCAGGAGATACATGCCCAGCTTCACTGGTAAAGTTTTCATCCATTTGATCAGCATCTCTATCATTAACCACACCACGTGGTAAGTTATTAATTTGTAGATGTGGGTCCAAAAGATCCAGCCAAACACCCACGCAAAAGCTTGGACCACCAGGCTCTTTAAAATCGCCATCTCTACTTCCAGTCCCTTTTTCAGACAAAGTTTTGCTTTCCCAAGACAAGATTAATTTCCAAGCCCCACGTTGGAGGCGCCAAAAATTGTGGTGGTTTGAGCCTTAACTGGAAGTTAAGAGCTCAGGTGGGGGGCAAGGCTGAGAATCTCTCCCCCACTCCCCCCCTCTTCCCTCCCAACAAAGAGGGGAGAAAAGGAAAGAGCAAATCCACCAAACAATAATTTGGAGTCGGCTTGGAAGTAGAGAGGCAAAGAGTTGTCTTTAAGCAAATATATATATATATATATATAACAATAACAGGAAAAAGGTTCACAAGGGCAAGGAACAAGGATGGATGGGAGGGGGACAAAAACAAGAGAATAATACAAAACCAGCCTTTCTCTGAGGAAGCGTGGAGGCAGCAGGTCCGACCACGTGGCAGAGGAGCAGGAGGGTAGCTGCAGTAGCTCTCGTCCAGCAGAGGCAGAAGCCAGAAAAGCCGGGGCCAACAGCTATGAGGTCCTGCTTTTTATACCCTAGCTGGGCAGGAAGGGGGAAGTGGAACAGACTCAGCTTCCCAGGCGAAAAATGCCCTGCAGGGCGTGAAAAGTACCTGCAAGCCCTCCACCCTGCTTTGTTCTTTTGTTCTCAGAAAAAGGTGTTAACCCACCACAGATGGAATTCAGCAAAGGGAACAGAGATGTCAACAGGTTCAGTTTGGTGCAAGGGTCACTCTCACACGTTCACCATGGGTGACTCCTGCAGAGGAAAATCAGTTTGGGGGAGGATTAGAAAGAATGTGAAAGGAAAATCTCTGGGTCAGCTCCAGCCATAGCTTGGCCCTCCTGTCCCCATCCCTACACCACAGGGCAGTGTCCCTGTGCTCTTCCCAGCATCCCTCTCCCTGCTTCCACTGCCTGTGCAGTTCCTTCTTGCCCTTCCCTTTCACCAGTGGGTCTTGACCAGGCCGCCCAGGGGAGCAGTTGAATCCTGATCCCTAGAGGTGTTCCAAGCTGTGCAGCCCTGGCACTGCAGGACAGGGGTTCATGGCCATGGTGGTGTCAGTTCTCAGAGGTCTGTTGCAGCAGAAAGGATTCTATCATTCTATGCTTCCATGACTCAGCCATGCCAGTCTCTTGCCTGCCTTGCCTGATCTCCTTCCGCCAGCTGTTAATGTTTGTGTGCAGCTGGCTCCCCCTGGCTGTGCTGAGCCATCAACACAAGGCCACAAGCTGAGAAACTGCAGGGCACTACAGCTAATGAAAGGAGTCCCTGGTTCTGTGCTGACCAGAGCAGGAGTCAGCATGACAAGCCACTTGGAAACACCAAGTGGGACACAAAGGCAGCAAAGCCAGGGGCAGTGAGGAGAGAGCAGAGCTGGGTTGCTGGGAGAGGAATGTTTGAGGAAGATCAAAGAGAAGAACTTGGAGGCAAAAGAAAGAAAAGAAAATCTAAAGCATAACCATTAGGCCTCTTTAGATTCCAGCTCCTACTGGAGTTCCATCCTGTCTGGCACTGCTGCACTCACAGGTGGAGTTACTTGTGGTGAAGGCACATTATGCCCAGAATTATGCCCAGATACTGAAACTTGTCCCAGCACATGGACAAGTTCCCCTCCTTTCATGAGGGTCCAAAAAGGCCAGGTGGCACAGACCCCTGCACACCCCCATGGCATGGGATGCTGGTGCTGATGCCAAGCATGGCATAATTCCAGCTTCATGCCTCCTATAGGCTGCAGCCGGTTGTTTATGAGAGTGCCCATTGGCCACATCCAGCCTCCAGGAATCTATCAGTGTTGTCCCAGCTTGTAAATACATTGTCCTCTTTCTCTTAGGATAGGATAGGATAGGATAGGATAGGATAGAATAGGATAGGACAGGATAGAATAGAATAGAATAGAATAGAATAGAATAGAATAGAATAGAATAGAATAGAATAGAATAGAATAGACCAGGTAGGAAAAGACCTTCAAGATCATTGAGTCCAAGCTATCACCCAACACCATCTAATCAACTAAACCATGGCACCAAGTGCCCCATCCAGTCTCTTCCTAAACACCTCCAGTGAATGTGACTCCACCACCTCCCTGGGCTGCACATTCCAATGGCAAATCACTCTTTCTGTGAAGAACTTCTTCCTAACATCCATCTTTGTCCTCTCTCCTTGCCTGAGCTGTTAAGCTCCTGCCATAGCCTTTGCCATTAAGCTAATAGCTATTGAATCTTCTCTCTCCTAGATGCAAGCAAACCCGTGGCCTCTGCAAGGCGAGGAGAAGCCAGCATCCAGACAGGCCTGTTGAGCCTCAGCCCTGAGAATATCTCCAGAGGAGAGACCCTGCCCAGCCTCTCTCCTGGCACACACCCTGGCAGAGCCTGGCACAGAGCTGACTGGGGAGGCTTACAGGTGTCATGGCCCCTGCGGGGACAGCCTGTGCCAGAGGAAGCTGAGCAGAAGCTCAAGGCCTTGGCTGTGATCAGAGCTGAGGGAGCTGAGCTTGTCCTGCCTGCAGAGCAGCAGCTGGTGCTGGGGCAACACGACACTGAGCTCATGCCATAGCCTTTGCTATTAAGCTAGCATCCAGGCAGGCCTGTTGAGTCTCAGCCCTGAGAGGATCTCCAGACGAGGGACCAATGCTGAGAGCCTGAGAAGCTGCAGCATTGCGCTGTCAGCCTCACCGGTCGGAAGAGCCTGATGTGCCTTCAGGAGGACTGGAGCCCCGAGGGTGAGATCTGCCCAGTTGCTGGGGAAGGGAATTAGCCAAGTCAGTGCAAACGTCTGCCTCAGCCTGAAGCAGCAGACTGAGGAGCTGCACAACCCTGTGTGTCAGCTCAGAAAGCAGGAGCAGTGCTTAGCCACAAGCCTGCATGACGCTGCCACTGCAGGAGAGGAGTTGCTGATTCCCCTGCTCTGTGCCCTGTGAACCCCAGGGGAATCCAGAGCACTGTTTGTGCCTTGTGCTCCAAAGCCAGGACTGCTCTGATAGGGTCCTGCCCACACTTGTGTTTCCAGGGCTGTTCTCTTTCCACTTCCACACTCTCCTGCTGAGCCCCTGTGTTGGGGCAAGGCCTGAGTGCTCTGGCAGCTTGGGCACCATCCTGCTGCATGGCAGTCCCATGACCACAGGCAGACACAAGCCATGGGAACCTCTTTGGCTCAGATGGCCTCCACAAGAGCAGTTGCACCCAGACAGGTGATCTGCTTGGGGCAGTATCTGAAGGCTTAGATCTTCTTCAAAAGTTTCCTTCAAAAACATGCCCAAGAAATTGTCCAACAGATGCAAAGAGCAGGTGTGAGAGACCAAAGGAACAGCTAAAGTGTGTGAGTGTGCAGGGCTGGGGCACACAGCAGTGTCCTCACACAGCCAGGCCTCCTGCAAGTGACCTGAAGCATCAGCAGAGAAGGCTCTGGACTGTGTCTGTGTTCACTGGACACCCTGGGGAAGCTGTCCCAGGGCAGTCACCCCAGACTAGCCTTCACAACTACTGTTTCCAGCAGCAGCTGCCTCACACTTCAGCTTGGAGAGACTCTTTGTCCCTCCACAGGAGGACATGGCCTCAGGAGGTCAGCAGAGCCTGTTTGCATTGTGCAGATGAGATGTCAGCAGAAGAGCTGAGGTGAAGCTGAGTGAGCAAACACCATCAGTTATGGCTGGGGGTGCCAAGGCACTGGAGGTGTGAGGAGCCTCCCAGCCTCTGGCAGGGGCTGCAGGAGGCCAGGGAGACTGTCTAACTGCTGCAGGGCAGGGCCTGTGTGAGTGATGGGGAAAGACTCTGTCTCTGAACATCCCACACTCCATTAGGGTCCGTGAGGCCAGCTCAGATGTGGACACCTGGCAGAGCTGGGACATTGCTGTGTGTCACTCCAGAACAAACCCTACTGGCCCAGGCAGATTCATCTCAGATGGCTTGGGCAGGCTCCTGTCTGCTCCCATCAGCCTTGCTGGACTGTGCCCTGAGATGTGCACAGAGCCATCCCAGAGGTTCTGGGCTCCCTGGAAAAGGCCTCTTCAAGAACACCAAAAAGGAGGGTGGGGAACATTGCAGGCTGGTCACCCTCAGCACAGTCCCTGGGAAGGTGAAGGCTCAAACACCTCTGCAGCCATTTGCAGGCCCTTGCAGCACAAGAGAGGTAGTGCTGAAGCCATATGGGTAGGGGCAAGAAGGGGATGTTTTGTGCCTGGACCTTAGCCAGGGCTTTGCCATAGTCCCACATAGTCTCTTTAGAGCCAGACTGCTGAGAGCTGGAGTGAAAAAAAAGGATGAGGTGGTGGCTGGGTGGTGGCTGAAGGCCAAATGTCACCAGTGGAGAGTCCTCCTGGCAGACACTTGCCAATGGCATCCCTCAGGGCAAGCCCTTGGGCCAGCACTGTACAATCTCTTCATGAACTCCCTGCACCATCTGAGCCAGGGCCTTTGCATTTCCTCTGGAGATGAAGGCAAACTGGGCAGAGCCCTTGAGGGACCTCATCTGCTTACCCCTGCCCTGAGCAGGATCATTGGACAAGAGGATGTGCAGGAGTCTCCTCCACAACTGCAGCAGGACAGAGCCAGCAGCTCCTCCAATCAAAGCCTTGGTAGGAAATCTGCCAGATGGATCTGGTGAAACTTGGATCTGCTCAGGCTCTGGCCACAAGGAGGCTGAAGGCTGAGTGTGCAATCCTGTGCTCAGGTGTGTCTCAGGAACTCATCATTCAGTAGGAAGCTAAGGACTGGGAAGGGGGAGGTGAGGCCACTTCTACCTCCTGAGAGGATTTGCCACCAGCAGGAAGACAGCTGGGAAAGGGACTGAGAGATCAGCTGTGTCTGCAGGAGCTTCTAGGGCAGCCCATGGCTGGCAGATGGGCAGAGTGATCTGTGAGATGGCCTCTGCCAAAGGGCCTGGGCTGACTGCAGGAAGGGGCTGATGGGTTGGTTGCTGTGTCTCTGCTGCCTGAGGACCTGATGGGACAGCAGCAGGCACAGGGCTTGGTGCTGTCTATGCAAGAAACTGCAAGGCCAGCAGCCTTGGGAGCTCCTGCTGAGGTAGGCAAGAGCAGGAGAGAGGAACTGCCAGATGGTGCAGCCTGGCAGGTGCAGCCTGGCCATGAGGAGCAAGAAACCTCTCTCAAAGGGCAGTGCTGTGGCCTGAGAAGTTCTGCAGAAGGAGTCTGGGATCAGCCCTTCTCTTTGTGTCCCCAGGAGCAGAGGGTGAGTGTGGGCAGGTGTCAGTGAAGGCATGGGAAGGCCAAGGTGGGGAAGTGAGAGGAGTGCCTGCAGCCTGCAGGGCAGGAGAAGCAGCTGTGAGACAGTGCAGGACAAAGCTGTGGGAGAGCTGGCCAAGGGCAATGGCAGTGGTGGGAGTGATGAAGAGAAGCCAAGGCTGTGCCCTCTTGGCTCTGGCAATTCTCTGTCCCCGAGGCCTGTGAGGAGATGTTTTCCTAAGGCCCTGGGAGGGCCTCACTGCCTCTGTCCACAGCCCCAGGAAGGCTGGGGACTGTCAAGCCCTTGTCCTCCACTCAGCATCACAAACCCTACAGGGAGGCTAAAGGAAGGCTGGAGAGGGACTTTTCATGAGGGTGTCTGGTGACAGGGCAGGAGGGAAAGGTTTGAAGGTGAGGAAAAGGAGGTTTAGACTGGGCCTTAGGAAGAAGTTCTTCAGTATGAGGGTTGTGGGACTCTGGAATAGGCTGCCCAGGTAGGATGCCCTCTCCTGAGGCTGTTGAAGGCCAGGCTGGATGAGGCCTTGAGCAGCTGAGTCTATAGGAGAGGCATCCTTGCCTATGGCAGGGAGGTTGGAGCAGATGAGCTCTGAGGTCCCTTCCAGCCTAGGCCCTGCTATGCTGCTATGAAACCCACCCCCCACCCCCACTGCACCTGAAGAGCCTTGACCCACACATGAGGGACAGGAGCTGCCTGCCCAGGGGCTGTGCTCAGGCCTTGGCCTTTGTGCTGCAGAACCCAGAGCCAGAGTTTGCTCTCCTGCACTTTGCCTTTGCCTGCTGCAATCACAGCCTCTCCTGAGCTGCTCTAACCAGTCCCTGGGGAGGCTTTGGCAGTAACAAGCCTCAGTGGGGCCAATCAATGCTTCAAGGGACTTTGTCTTTTGCTTCTTGCTTCTTGCACAGTTTCTTCACTGTTCTCTCAGTACCTGAGGTTCATGGAATGTTCCCCAAGTGCCCTGAGGAGCTCTTTGTGCCTCTGTTGTTTCCTTCCAGATTTCAAAGTGTACCTCACAGATCTCAGATTTTGATGGTGAACTATTTGATTCTTTCTCAGATCAGGGCAGAGGTGACAGGAGCATCCACCAAGCCAGAATGATGCAGGCTGTCTGCTCAAGAGGTCTGGACTGGGAGGAGAAGCTGTCCTTTGTGGGCTGACATGGAGTGGACAACTTTGCTCCTCAGCCTCCCCATCCTCCCCATTGCTGTCCCTGCCCACCTGGGCCTTCCATCCCTGCTCCTTGCATCAGGCTTCTCCACTGCTCTCTGCAGCTGGAGCTCACAGCTCCATGGCACCAGCTTCCCCTGCTCTCCTTAGACAACTGCCTGCACACAGACACAGAATTGTTGCTGTTTGGAAGCTAAGCAAAGCCAAGGCTGAGAAAATTGCCTCAGCAATCCAAGGCCTCTGGACCCATCTGCTCAGCACAAGCTGTCTCTCAGCAGCTTGCCTGTCCACAAAGATGAGGCAAAGCCCACAAGTTGTGTCATGGCTGTGATTTCCCAGCCAGTCAAGAGTTCTTGAGAGTGAGACACAGATGAAAAGGTTGGATCCTAGCAGCCCTTCCTCATGAACCAATCCTGAATTCAAATCTCTTTCTATGGCTGTGCCTGGAGAGAAGCACCAAGCACACAGACACAGGGACAGAGCTGTCTGCCTCCAGTGCAACATAGAGCCCCCCAAACATGTTCACAGCAAAGGTTTCTGTCCAAAGACACAGAGAGGTGGAGAGGTGGCTGGCAGAGAGGCTGCCCTGGAGTTCAGTTTCCTTCAGCTGGAGCTCAGGACAAGCACTCACATAGCTTCAGCATTCTCAGAGGATGAGAACTGAGGCTGGATAAGTCTGACTTGGTGCTGGCCCTTGGTGCAGGTTGTGCCTGAGAGATGTCTGAGTGGGGGAGATGCTGGACACAGCTGCTGCAATCCAGGAGAGCTCCAAAGCTCTGGCTTGAGGGTCACTGTTTTGAGAGGTGGAGATCATTGACTTTCATCAGGTGTTTCTCTGATCTGCATAACCTGGGATGCTGAATCATCCTGGGATCTCTTGCCAATTGCACAGACCCTGAAGTTCTTTATCTCCAAAGTTTTCTATCAGCTCCCTGTTGGCTGTGATCCAAGCACTGATGCACTGAGCTGGCAGGAGGTGACAAGCCCCCAAGCCGTAGGGAGGTAAGTGCAAGGCTGGGAAAGCCCTGGTCAGGACTGAGCCATTCCTTGCAGGTCAGTCCTCTCCTCTGAACCCTTTGCTTCTCTCTGCCTGGGCTCATATCCTTCTCTTCTCTCCATCAGCCCTGCTCCTTTGTGCTGGGGAGGAGCAAAGTTTGCAGACCTGCTCCTTGGAACAGGCCAGAAAGTAAAGAACACGACTTTGGGACAGCAGCAAGATCCCAGACTCCTGCTGACCCCTGAGCATCTCCCAACCCTCTCCAGACCCTCTTCCCAAACCACACTTCACCACTTGTGATTCTTTGAGGGTCATTGGCTGTGATGGGAATGTAGGCGTTCACCTGCCTGAGCCCCAGGTGGTCAGGTATCAGAGGGGGATGGTTGGGATGGCTTTTTCCTGGGGGTGTCAGCCCCATCAGCACTACAACCAGGGGACTCAGCACAGGAGTTAGGGCTCTGATCCCTCCATTGCAAGGAGTCACACACAGTGTCCTTACTTCTCAGTCACTTGGTCCCCAAGGATTTGCTCAAGAGCACAGGGGTGACCATTCCTCTCAGCAGCATGGCCTCCCAGAAGGACCTGGACAAGATCTTGGAGGAGAAGAATTTCCTGGCGAATAATTTGAAGGAGCCAAATATCAGCCTTGAGTAAGAGGAGAAGTGGTTGATGGAGACATGGATGAGGAAAGCAAGGATGAAGTATATGAGGATTAGGAGGAGGATGACAATAATTATGAGGACAAAGGGGATGATGTGTAAGAAGAGGATGATGATATGGAATAGGACAAAGAAGAGAAGGAGGAGGAAGATGAAGAGGAGGAAGATGGGAAACCCATATCAGCCCCTCTGTGTCACCCAAGCAGCCACGTCAGTGCCCTGAGGGTGGGCAACGCTTCCTACCCAGCTTGGAGCTGCTGGAGCTGCTGAAGCCCCACTGCCCCCAGCCCTGTGCCCAGCCCTCTGTCAGTGGTGACTATGGCAACAGCTGCGCCCTCAGCTCCAACCCCATCCAGCACTGCTGTGTCCACAGCCAGGAGCAGCTGCACCTCTGAGCTGCCTGAGGCAAGAAGTCTGCTCAGGTATCCAACCTCAGCCAGCACTGCTGCACCCACACCGGTGCCAGTCCTTTACCTTCACAGGCTGCAGCAAGGGCTTCATCTGCAGCTCCTCCCTCACCTGGCATAGTCACCCCCCCGCCGGTGACCAGCGTGCCCCAGGGGACACAGCAGTACACCGACCCCGGCACTGCCAGGCCAAACGTGACCCCCCGGGGGCCTTTTCCAGCCTGTCGAACTGCAATTCCCTCTTTTACACCTTCTTTCCTTAGAAGCAAATGTGCCCCTGTGTGATGAAGGGGTTATCAACTTATGAATATGAAATATGCATTATATAAATATTAATTTTATTAATTATTAAAATTATCACTAACCAATGAGTCACTATTGCATATCCATATTCTAGTGCACGATTGTGAAATACATTCCAGAAGTGGTTCAGTATTTACAGTTTGGTCTCAATTAGAATATTTGCAGAATTAATTTCTATTAATATATCTCGGGATGCAGTTCCACTTCTTGTCCACCAGGTGACGACTCAATGAGATGCTGGCAGGTGCTTAACTCTATACAGAGGTATTACAATGCATCAGAGGCTGGAAGTGGAAATGTGCTGCTAGGCACAGGTGCTTTGAACTGAGCATCAGTGAGTGGGAAGCAGGTGGAAGAGTCACTGTGTCCTTTGTTAGTAGCAAGGTTAGGTTCCAGCAGGCTGCTGTCCCCGGGGCTGGCTCCTGGGTTGGTCCAGATAGCAACAGTGGAGGCAACCTTCTCCCTCCTGTGGCAGTGGAGAGAGGATGGAACGTAGGCTAGCCTGTAGGCAGGCTCCCTTAGCAGGACTCAGGTGGCTCCCTCCGGATGTCAGGGAGTGGACCTACGGTGTCGGCCCAGCAGGGCCAATAGGGCTGGTCCTGGGACAGGGTTGGCCCTCGTGACAATGATCTTTGGGGCTGGTGAGGATGACCCTGGGGAAGAAGTGCAGCTGCACAGAGTGTCAACTTCCCCTTGTTGGCTTGAAGGAGCAGGAAGGAGCCTCTTGGAGCAGTCCTGGCTTTGGAGCACAGGGCATGAACGGTGCTCTGGATTCCCCTGGGGTTCACAGGGCACAGAGCAGCAGAAGCGGCGACTCCTCTTCTCATCCCGCAATGGCAGGGTCATGTGGGCAGTGCTGCTCCTGATCTCTGAGCTGACACACACAGGGTTGTGCAGCTTCTCAGTCTGCTGCTTCAGGCTGAGGCAGACGTTGTCACTGCTGGACTCAGCTAAGTCCATTCCCCAGCAACTGGGCAACTGGGGGTCCAGTCCTCTTGAAGGCACGTTAGGCTCTTCTGACTGGTGAGGCTGGCAACACAACACTGCAGCTTCTCAGGCTCTCAGCATTGGTCTCTCCTCTGGAGATGCTCTCAGGGCTAAGGCTCAACAGGCCTGCCCGGCTGCTGGCTTCTCATCGTGGGAAGGCCACTAGTTTGCTTGCATATATGAGAGAGACTTAATAGCAATGAGCTCAATGGCAGAGGCTATGGCATGAGCTCAGTCTCCAGCAAGGAGAGAGAACCCAGTGAAAGAGGGCAACGTATTTACAAGCTGGGCTAATACTGATAGGTTCCTGGAGGCTGGATGTGGCCAATGGGCACTCTCGTAAACAACCAGCTGCAGCCTATGGGAGGCGTGAAGCTGGAATTATGCCATGCTTGGCATCAGCACCAGCATCCCATGCCATGGGGGTGTGCAGGGGTCTGTGCCACCTGGGCCTTTTTGGACCCCTCATGAAAGGAGGGGGAACTTGTCCATGTGCTGGGACAAGTTTCAGTATCTGGGCATAATGTGCCTTCACCACAGCAGACCCAGTCTGTACTGGGAGAGCTCAGAGAGGTTCATTTTGTAGCTGGAGGGGGCCTCAGTCTGACCTGGGAGGGCATCTGGGTATCAGTTTTCAGGGATGGGTCCTGGTCTGTGCTGGGATGGAATCAGGGTTCCAGGAGATGCACTTTGTCCTGGGATGAGACTCAGACTGTGCTGGGAGATGGCAATGGGATCCCATTTGGACCATGAGAAGTCCAGAGTCTAGATAGGTCCAGGAGGTGGACAGGAAAGTGCAATCTTTTGTTGTTTCATTCCCATGAGCCCTGCATCTCTATGCAAATGGACATTTCTCTTTGCTCTTCTCTTTTCCTCCCTCTCTGCTCCTGGGATGTTCACAGAGCTTCAATGGGGTTTGGTGCAGGGGAGTGAGGCCAGGTTCGGCCATGGCAATGCTGCCAGGTGGTGTCTGGAGTGGCCTGGCCTGCCTCAACCGGGAGCTGGCAAGCAGAATTTGGAGCTGCATCACTCAGCTATGGGGCAGGGCCAAAGAGACATGGTGCAGGAGGGGCATTTGCAGCCTGGGTGTTTGGCTCTGTTTGGAGGAAGGCTGTGGGAAGCTTTGGCCTGAGGAGGTGTTTGGAGAGCCTCTGCTGAGGTGGACTCTGGATTTTGTGTCTTTTCTATGCTCTGTACTGTAGGATGGAGCTATGAAGAGTACTTTCATTTACACTTCCATTCTCTCCAATCCTGTGGGGAAGGCTTTCTTGAACTACTTTAGAGAAGGGTTGCAGAGCAGCAGTCTCATTCCTTAAACCCAAGACAGCAGCCTAGGAAGGAGCTGGAGCTGCTTCAGAAGTAGTGGGGACAGAAGCAGCTCTCCTCTCAGCACCCAGCTTGCCTGTGCTGCACTGGGTGTTCAGAGGGAACTTTCCCTCTCCACATCATGAGCCCAGCATTACAGGCAGTGAGTGAGCAGCACTGATTATGCACTGAGGTGGACTGGGGAAACCAAAGCAGCCAGGGATTCTGGGAGAGATTCTGGATTGGCCAGAGGGCAGATTTTGGAGCATGGCCTGAGGAAGTGGTTGGTGCCCAGGAGGCAGCACCATACAAGGAGTTATCTGAAGATGAAAGGCCTCATGCTGTGGTTACTGATGGATCCTGTTGGGTGGTAGGAAACCATTGGGAGTGGGAGCTGCTGTATGAAGTCCAACACAACAAGTTGCTGAGGCCACTGAAGGAGAAGGTGAATGGAGTCAATATGCAGCAGTGAAAGCATCCAACTGGCTCTAGAGATTGCCGAGAGAGAGAAAACTGTTGAGGACTTTATCTTTACACAGATTCTTGGACGGTGGCAGTGGAAGAAGATCAATTGGCAAGGCAGGGGGAAGTCCATCTGGGCTGCTTCATTGTGGTAGGACCTTGCTGTTCAGGTAGGAAACATGGCTCTGAAGGTAAGCCCTGGGGATGCTCATGTGCCTAGGAGCTGCGCTCCTGAAGAACACCAAAACAATGAGCAGGTAGAGAAGGCTGCCAGAATGGATGCAGCCCAAGTGGATCTGCACTGGGAGCATAAAGGTGAACTGTTTGTAGCTTGATGGGCACATGAAACATCAGGACATCTAGGCAGAGATGCTATGCAGGGGTGGAGCCTACCATGGAAGCCATCTCACAGGTCACACATGACTGTGGTGAGGCCTGGCAGACTGACTCTATTGGGCCAGTGCCATGAACTCACCAGGGCAAGTGTCACATCCTCACCATGGTACAGGCAAGAGACCAAAACCTTCAGAAAGTGCAGCTTAGAAGGTTCAGAGTGGAGATGAGGCAAAAGAAATATCCCTCAAAGGGCAGAGCTGCTGTGCATGAGGCCAACCAGAGGTGTCAGGAAATGGCAGGGAGAGCTGAGACAGCTCAGGGAAGGGATGGAAATGGCAGGGGGAGAGCTGGGTGGGGAAGAAAAACTGGTGTCAGCAGCCTGAAGGGAAAGAGCTGCAGGCATGGGACAGTGTAGGAGAGGCTGCAGTAAGGATGACCAAGGGCTCTGGCAAGGATGAAAGGACCAACAGGACCAAGGTCATGGTGCCCTTGGCTCTGGCAGTTGCCTCTGCCACCAAGGCCTGTGAGGAGAAATTTGGCTTTGAGGCTTTGAGGTTCTTCTATTGCAAGGGCAGTGGTCAGGGCTTGGCCTTTCTGCTTCACAGAACAAAGGCAAGTTTTTCTGCCCTGTACTTTGCCTTTGTCTCCCTGCAATCCTGGCCTCTAACAAGCTGCTCTAAGGAGTCCCTGGGGAGCCTTTGCCAGGAACAAGCCTCAGGGAGGCCAATCAGTGCTTCAAGGCACTTTGCAGTTTTCTTCTGCCTTGGACTTCTGGAGAGGCTTCTTGGCAGTCCCTTGGCAGAGTCTCCTGGCAGTACCTAAGGATGATGTAATCAGCCCCAAATACTCCATGGGGCTCATTAAATACTGCTGAAACTCTCATTATTGCCAAGGTTTCTGCAGCTAATTGGAGAGATTTTTATTGCACAAAGCATCTGACTTTTAAAGGCACCTTTCATTCCTTTTCAGTAGGAGTTGTCTCTTTGCAAGCAAACCACAGCAAAACCTGACAAGGTCCTACCCTGGTCACTGCTCATCCTCACTCCCCACTGCCCCCAGCAGAGCCCAGAGCCACAGGTGAGGGACAGGATCTGCCTTGCCAGGGGCTGGGGCGCAGGGCTTGGCCCTTTTGGATCAATGAAACCCCTCCAGGTTTGCTCAGCAGCAGAGCCACCTTGAGCTGCTTGTCCTGACCTGTCAGCACTGCCTCAGTTCTCTGCTCTCCCCACAGCCTGGAGATGCTTCAGTGCCTCCAGTGCTGCTTCCCTTGCATCCACTGTCTCCTTCTGCTCTAACCAGTCCCTGGGGACCCTTTCCCAGTATGCTTCACTGGGACCCATTAAGAGTAGAAAAAACTTCAGAGTTGGAATCTGACTTTGACTTCTGCAGAGGTTTCATCATCTTCCTCTCAGTCCCTGAGGTTTACAGGGCACCAAAAGCTGCAGAAGGAGTCAATAAAACACCTTGGGCTGGTCCCCTGCTGCTCTATTGGGCCGGACTCGTGGGCTGGAAAGAGCTGCTGACAAGCAGGCAGCACTGAAGGAGACAGCTCTGGCCAGGAGCAGCTCCTCTGCACAGCACAGCAGGGCTGAGGACACTGCCAGAGGATCTCAGCGAGATGAGGAAGGCAGAGAGAGCTTCAAGGTGGCCAGGACTGGGAGGATGACTGAGAGCTCACTGGAGGAGAAGTCACTGCAGTCCCTGACACAGTGAGGCTGTGGGTGCAGGACACTGCAGCTGGAGCTCCTGGAGGCATCTCCATCTCGGCAGCTGATGCTCAACTGAAGGCTCCTGGAGTGTGCACACAGAAGGAGGACCAAAGCCCTTCAGTTCCACCCTGTGAGCAGCAGTGAGCAGAGCTGGGGAAGGAGAAGGCTTCACCCCCAGCCCCTCTGCCTTTCTCTCTTCCCTTCACTGTCTCTACAGCACTGCAGTGCTGGTCCCTGTACCTCCACCTCTCTCCACTCCTCCTTTCTCTCTTGGAACAGGGGGGTAGGGGATAGGAGCAGAGGACCAGCTTCCCTGGTCTCTGACCAGGGTGGAGTTTGCATCATGTGGTAATTGTAAATACCTGTCTCATATTGTCACTCCTGGATGTTCTGTACCTGTTCATTGCATTCCATTGCAGAGTGTAGCTCTTGCTTGTCAATACAGCTTCATTTGCTTCTGACTGAGCTGCTCTGGGAAAGCTAATGCTGGGGGAAATTTCAACCCACCACAATGGGACTCTTGTTCCCTGGGATTGGGCTATTGGTCACTTTCAGTTCTGACACCAGAGGAATCTTCATGGCAATGCTGGGTCCCTGTTGCATTTGAAGCTGTGATGAACTCTGCCATGGGCTGGTAATGATGAGATTGAGCTGATCCATTCCTCATGCAGCTCAGGGACAGGGCTTACAATGAGGCTGAGAGAACTGTGCCCTAACTGCCTTTCCCTCCTTGCACAGGTCTGCATGGCCAGAGGCAGCAGATGGCCAACAGCAGCTCCATCACCCACTTCCTCCTCCTGCCATTCCCAGGCACAAGGCAGCTGCAGCTCCTGCACTTCTGCCTCTTCCTGGCCATCTACCTGGCTGTCCTGCTGGGCAATGGCCTCATCATCACCACCATAGCCTGGCACCACCACCTCCACACCCCCATGTACTTCTTCCTCCTCAACCTCGCCCTCCTTGACCTGGGTGCCATCTCCACCACTGTCCCCAAGTCCATGGCCAATTCCCTGAGGAACACCAGGGACATCTCCTACTTGGGATGTGCTGCTCAGCTATTTTTCTTTCTCTTTTTCATTTCAGCAGAGTATTTTCTCCTCACCACCATGTCCTACGATCGCTATGTTGCCATCTGCAGACCCCTGCACTATGAGACCCTCCTGGGCAGCAGAGTTTGTCTCCACATGGCAGCAGCTGCCTGGGCCTGTGGCTTTCTCTATGCTCTGCTGCACACAGCCAATACATTTTCCCTGCCCCTCTGCCAGGGCAATACTCTGCACCAGTTCTTCTGTGAAATCCCCCAGATCCTCAAGCTCTCCTGCTCCACATCCTACCTCAGAGAACTTTGGCTTATTGTGGCCAGTGCCTGTTTATTTTTTGTGTGCTTTGTGTTGATTGTGGTGTCCTATGTGCAGATCTTCAGGGCAGTGCTGAGGATGCCCTCTCAGCAGGGACGCCACAAAGCCTTTGCCACCTGCCTCCCTCACCTGGCTGTGGTCTCTCTGTTTATCAGTACTGGCTTTTTTGCCAACCTGAAGCCCTCCTCCATCTCCTCTCCATCACTGGATCTGGTGGCATCAGTTCTGTACTCAGTGCTGCCTCCAGCAGTCAACCCTCTCATCTACAGCCTGAGGAACCAGGAGCTGAAAGCTGCCCTGAGCCAACTGATCCCTGGATGCTCTCAGAATCAATAAACTCTTTGTCTTCTCCTGCAGAGCAGTTCTGATGTCACTCAGTACAGGCCCAGCCTGGCTGCTGGAGTTCTGGCTGCTGCTGGTGCTGTTCCCCTTGGGTCAATGTTGTTCCCACACCAATGTCTTTCTTCAGATCATTTCTGGTTCAGTGTTGTCCTGTCTTGTGTGGCCCAGAGGCTGCAGACATGAGGAGCTGTGCTCCCTCTGTGTTCAACACAATAAAGGACCCTGCAGGGAGTTGTTTCTCTGAGTTCCTTCCTCCAAGGCTTCTGTGGAGCTGCAGGGCAGTGCCTGTGTGCAGAGGTGGAGGGGCAGAGTCCCAGCAGCAGTGCCAGGCAGCCCCAGAGCTTGTCCTGTCCTCAGCTGCTCTTTCTTCCCTTCCACCCTCTCCTGCTGAGCCTCTGTGCTGGGGCAAAGCCTGAGTGCTCTGGCAGCTTGGGCACTGTGCTGCTGTGTGACAGTGCTGGGACTGCAGGCAGGTACAGGCCAGGGATAGTGCTGGCACAGAGCTGTGCTCCAGAGCAGCACTGCTATCTGAACAGGAGGTGTCCTCATGCCTTCATACCCCAACCCACTTCAATTACAGACTGCACCTACTCAGAATCCAAACTGGACACCCTGACCCCCTTCCAGTATAGATTCAGTCCAAGCATGGTTCCTTTAACCCCTCCCAGTACAGATGTGGTCTCATCCTAGTACAAACTGGATCCTACTGTCCTCTAGCACTGCAGCCTGGGTCCCATCCCAGCACAGAATCTATCCCCTGGCTCCCTTCCCACTACTGAATTAATCCATCCCAGTACAAATTGCATATCCTCATGTCCTCACAGTGCACTCTTGGCCCCACATAGTACAACTGGGAACCATTTAACCCTTCACAGTACAAACCTGGTCACATCTTGGCACAAAATGCATCTCCTGAACCCCTCCCAGCTCAAATGTGGTCTTATCCCATTACAAATTGTGTCACTTTGCCATCTCCTTCACAGTGCAAAGTGCATCCCTTATATCCCTTTCCCAGTCCCAGCTGCACCCAGCACAGCACAAAGTGGATATCCTGATCCCAGTGCAGCTGTGGCCTGATCCTGGTACAAATGGGATCCCATTGCCATCTCCCAGCACAGTCTGAGTCTCATCCCAGTACAAAGTGCATCTCCTGAAACCCTGATTCCACCCCATCACAGACCAGGGCCCATCCCTGTGTGATAAATATACTAGTGATTTGTGTTAAAAGTATAAAATTCCGAGTGCACTAAGATTAAGGGTCAGAAACGTCAAGAGCCTGCTTTGAGGATACAGGGAAAGCTGCATATTTGACAGACTTAATCAGAGACTGTGTGTTTGGCTAATTGGAGACAACAAGGCTAAGGAGAAATTGTATTAAGATAAACACCAGAACTGGGAATTTGTTTTCTTCAGATAAGAAGCCTGGACAACTGAGCCTCGGGAAGACCCTTACCATGCAGAGAGCTCATGAGCTGGGATTTGCCCACCTATTCTGTAAACTCATTATCATACACCTGCCTTCTAATTAGCATAAGTTTGTTTATGTAGATGATGTAGCTATATAAGAGCAAGAAAGCTATTGTAAAAGTGGTCTTTTATTGCCAATAAAATTGTTACCAGAAACTTTTACCTGGAGTCATCTGTAACACCTGCAAACCGATCCCCTAATGCCACCCCAGTTCAGACTGGGGCCCCCTCCAGCTACAAACTGAACCTCTGTGAGCTCTCCCAGTACAGTCTGCTCCTTGTTCCAAAACAAGCTGAATCACCTGGTACCCTCCCAAAGCAGACATGGCCTCATCCCAGCACAAACTGCATCATCTTGCTCCATCCCAGTACACTCTGGCTCCCATCCCAGTACAACATAGATTCCCTGGTCCCTTCTCAGTATTTACTTCATCCCTCCACAAATTAACTGTGTACTCAGATTCCAACCCAGTACAGACTGGGCCCTGTCCAGGTACAAACTGGTGTCCTGATCCCATCCCAGTAGAGTCCAAGACCTGTCCCAGAAACTGGGGCAATGGTAGCAATAAGCAGTGTGAGCAATCTGGTAGTATAAGCTTAGAGCCTGACATGGAGGTAGGCCATGCACAGCATAAGCACAGAAGTAGCTAGCTGTTTAGCAAAAGAGTGCTGTGCCTGCAGCATGTAACTAAAGCAGGGCACTGGTAGCTATAAACACAGAGAGTTATCTGGGAATAACAGTGTGCATATGTCGATCAACAACCTCATGTGATATTAGTTTAACCAATGGTGTATAACAGTAGGACATGTGGATAGGTGTGGAGAACCAACTATGCTCTATGAGTCTATATAAGCTGTAGAGGTTCCTTAATTAAACTGAACAATACTTGGATCATATTGGTCGTCCATATTGATTCCATACTCCATCATCAACAACTGGCACCCGAACTCGTGGATGGGACCCTTGGACTACGATGCTGCTCAAACCCAGCATAAGAGGTACGCTCCGAGAGGGACGGGAAGCTGGTTGGAGCAGCGCTGCCCCGGTACTGGAGAAATAAGCAGCGTGTGCTCAGAGAAGGGAAGAGAATCTCACCAGGATCCGGTGAGCGGCCAGGGAGGAAATGGGGGTAGCACTCAGTAAAGAAGAAGAGGCTGTGCTTAAAGTCCTCCAAAGTATCCTCTCCATGAGAGGTATTACTTACGATTCTGGGATTTTAAAAGGGCTATTAGCCTGGGCCCAGGATCAAGGTCTTATCCCCACAGTAAAAGAAGCTTTTACTTCCGAAGCCTGGGACAAAATTGGAGCCTGGCTGTGGGATGAAGTGTCTAAAGGCTCAAAAGGAGCTTTTTGCTATAGTCCTGTGTGGCACACTGTCACACACACTGTAATCTATAAAAGCAGAGCAGTCTACTCTCGATTCAGCTGCTGCGGCGTTGGTTCTAACTGAGATCAAAAAGGGAGATTTGGAAGGCTCTGCACCCTCCACCCTCTGCCCCCTCCCTACACATTGTCAGCTGCTCCATCAGCATATTGTCACAATTTCAATTCCCCGCTATCCCTCCTTCTACACGAATCAGAGGTCCCCATCCTGGCAGTCCCCATGGCCGTCCCCATGGCAGCAGCCCCAGCTGTGGCCATGGCAGCAGCCCCAGCCATGGCCACGGCAGCAGCCCCAGCAGCCCCAGCAGCTCCGGCTCCACTACCCTCCCTGCCTCTTAAATCCCAGACATTATCGGCAGACGATATCACTGCGACAGGGAATACAATCAAACTCCGAAGGGACGATAGTGTAAGGGATTGGGAGGTGGGAGGATGGGGAACCGATTCACTGCTGTGTCAGTGGAGAGCTATTGTGAAAGACATACAGATGATTCAGAAAAGTTTGCATTTACTGGGCCGTCAATTAATAAGGCAGAACCTGCCCAATGATATCAATGGGTAACCTTGCCTCAAGGCATGCAGAATTCTCCCACCCTGTGCCAAATGCATGTGGCTTGGGCTTTGTTCCCATTTAGACAGACTTATCGTGAATTCCTCATCTATAATTCTATGGATGATATTCTAATTGCAAAAAAGTTAGATCCTAAGACAATACTGTCTGAGCTTCAACCCATGTTAGCGAGCAGAGGGTTGGAAATAACACCACATCAGACCTTGCAGCTTCTTGATAAGTGGCAATTCATTTGCAATGCCGAGGAAGCCACGCCCCGGCAGACTCTTCACAAGGTGTCACTGCTAACCACCTCGTTGGGATGAGACTTTTGCTAGATCACATCAGCAAATGCAACTTCCAGATGAGGCTTTACAATTAAGTCAGGATTTAGCGATCAAAGAGTGGTCGAGAATCCAGGACCCTGAATCTGATCCTGTGCTTCTCACTACTTGTCAGGGTCTAACAGGGCCATTTGGTTCCTTTGTCTATACCTTACATATGGCATTAAATACTAATCCAGATTTGACTCACGATATGAAGGTAAAAATGCTGGATGTTCTGGGCTATGAAGATTATGCTCTATAGCATTACCCCTCCTGTTAGCACTCCTGTTGGGACAAAAATTGCTCAGCTAATACCATTTGAGTCCCGAGTGCCTAAAACTTCTAACAGGATTTGAGGGCGAGAAGGCTTTGGTCCCACCAGAATGCCTAATATCTCATTGGCCCTAGAAATCCAAAAGGGAAAACCAGAAGAGATTGTAACTATCAGATACCCTTGTGGACAAACTATACAATTTTCAATGATTGTGGATACTGGAGACAATACAGGCTGGGGTCAGAGTGGTTGGAGAGCGGCCAGGCAGAGAGGGACCTGGGGGTGCTGGTTGATTGTAGGCTGAACATGAGCCTGCAGTGTGCCCAGGCAGCCAAGAAGGCCAATGGCATCCTAGCCTGCATCAGAAACAGTGTGGCCAGGAGGAGCAGGGAGGTCATTCTGCCCCTGTACACTGCACTGGTTAGGCCACACCTTAAGTTCTGTGTCCAGTTCTGGGCCCCTCAGTTTAGGAAGGATGTTGACTTGCGGGAACGTGTCCAGAGAAGGGCAACAAAGTTGGTGAGGGGTTTGGAGCACAGCCCTGTGAGGAGAGGCTGAGGGAGCTGGGGTTGCTTAGCCTGGAGAGGAGGAGACTCAGGGGTGACCTTCTTGCTCTCTACAACTACCTGAAGGGAGGTTGTAGCCAGGCAGAGGTTGGTCTCTTCTCCCAGGCAGCCAGTACCAGAACAAGAGGACACAGTCTCAGGCTGCGCCAGGGCAGGTTTAGACTGGATCTTAGGAAGAAATTCTATACCGAGAGAGTGATTGCCCACTGGAATCAGCTGCCTGTGGAAGTGGTGGAGTCACCTTCATTGGAGGTGTTCAAGAAGAGGCTTGATGGGGTGCTTGGTGCCACGGTTTAGTTGTTTAGTTGTTTAGGTGGGTTGTATTGTACTGTATTGTATTGTATTGTACTGTATTGTATTTAGGTGGGTTGGATTGGTTGATAGGTTGGATGCGATGATCTTGAAAGTCTCTTCCAACCTGGTGTATTGTATTGTATTGTATTGTATTGTATTGTATTATACCTTGCCATAAATGGAATGGTCACTAGCCATTGCTAATGGCAAACTCTGGAGTCATGGGTTTAAAAGGTATCCAAACAACCCGGGTCAGCAAAGAGCCAGTGCAATTAGCTTTTGCAGATGGCAAATCAATCACTGTAAGACCGTACGTGTTAACCCTTCCAGTTGCCCTATTTGGCTGAGATGCCTTAAGCTAGCTAGGGGCAAAACTCATTACTGATCCTTTTCTGTAGCAGCTACTGGTCAGCAACCAACCCTCAAATTAAAATGGACAACAGCTAATCCAGTATGGGTGGAGCAGTGGTCGCTCAGACATGATAGGCTGCAAATTGTTAAGACCCTACTGCAGAAACAGTTGCAACTAGGGCACACCTTGCTAGCCACTCCTTACCCCTTCCCATGCCCCCCCCCCCCCCACTTCTCCCCCTTTTCTGGTACAACTCTGTTCTACCAAAGTTCTGCTCTGATTTAAAGCAACAGTGCTAATTTCATCATTTCTGATTGTAATGTCTTTCAGAGTTCTGTTATTTAGGGTTTTGCTAAGTCTTCCTAGTAAGCATAATGAATAGTAAGCATTTGGTATTTACAGGTACTTGGTACATAGTAATTGCAGCAAGGCATAAGCACTTAGGAATGAGTTCATATTGTAAGATTTTCTTTTGGTTGGAACCTTCTTAGCTGTGTGCCTCGGCATTGCAAAGGAGCTCCGTGTAATATAGTTAAGGTTTGTAGTAAATAGGTATTTGCTTTTAAAAGTATTCCTTAGCTAATGTAACATCTTTCTATTTCCTTCTTAGACATTGACCAGAAAATACATGAATAATAAAAAGAAAAGTAAAAAGGAAAACAAGTACAAAAGAAAGTTTAAAAATACAACTATATATAACAAGACAAACCATTACAACTTAGACAAAAAAAGTACAAAAAACTTAGATACAAAAAATAGAGTACAAAAAACCAAAACAATTAAAAAAATAGAAACAAAAAATTTAAAATAAAAACAATTTCACAAGATAATAATAAACAAAAACAGCAATAAAAAATAATAACAAAATAAAAATCATAAGGATTAGTAACAAAAAAAAGCTATTAGCAAAAAACATAAGGATTATTAGCAAAAATAACAATAAGGATTGTCAGGACTACTAGATTAAAACAAATAAAAAACCCTATAAAGAAAAAAATGAAAAATAATAATAAAAAAAATTAATAGAAAAGGGTTAAAAACTAATTTAAAAAAAGCAAAAATCAAAATTAAAATAGAAAATAGATTAACTACAACAAACATGCAACAATAAAAAGTAATTAAATTAAAAAATAAAAAATAGATTAAAAAATATTTTAAAAATTGTGATTACAATAAAAAATTAAACTAAAAAATTTTTCAATTACAATAACAAAATAAAAATAATAATTTTTAAAATTTAAAGAAAAAATAAATTAAAAAATGACAAAAATAAATTAAAAATAATTTAAAATTAAATAAGAATTAATTAATATAAAATACAAAACCCCCAAAAATTTAAAATAATATATAAAAATTAGATCAAAATTAACAAAAATATTAAAAATTCTAGATCAAGACAAATACATATAAAAAATACATTAAAACTGTACAAAAATAATTAAAAACTAAAAATGAAAATTAAACAAAACCCCTAGATTAAAAATAAAAAATATTAAAAAATATTAAAATAATTTTAAAATACATTTACAATAAAATACAAAAATAAAACAACCAAAATTAGAATAAAAATAAAACTTAAATTAATTTTTTAAAAAATAAAAAATACATAGATTGGGAAAAAATCACAAAAAACAGGAAAAATAAATTAAAGACATTAGAAAAAAAATTACAGGAAGGAAAATCAAAAGAAATTTTAAAAAATCCAAAAAAAGTGTAAAAATAATGGGAAAAATATTAAAATTAAACTTAAAAAATATATAATAAAATCAAAACAAAACAAATTTATTAACAATATCTTGAAAAAAAATTGACAAAAAAATAAAAATAATTTACAAAGTGAAAATTAGATTACATTAAAAACCAAAAAAAAATCAAAATTAATTAAAAATTATATGGAATCTTAGACTCATAGAATCAGTCAGGGTTAGAAGGGACCACAAGGATCATCTGGTTCCAACCCCACTGCCATGGGCAGGGACACTTCACACTAGATCAGGCTGGCCAGAGCCTCATCCAGCCTGGGCTGAAACACCTCCAGGGATGGGGCCTCAACCACCTCCCTGGACAACCCATTCCAGGGCTTCACCACTCTCATGGGGGAGAACTTCCTCCTCACGTCCAGCCTGAACCTCCCCACACACAACTTCATTCCATTCCCCCTAGTCCTGTCACTTCCTGACACCCTAGGAAGTCCCTCCCCAGCATTCTTGTAGGCTCTCTTCAGATACTGGATGGCCACAATAAGGTCACCTCGAACCTTCCTTTCTGTCAACTGAAATCATCACAATAAACAATGGCAGAAGAAACAAGACTATGAGGAAACAGCATTTCCCATGGAGTCGAACATCGATCACAATAACTGTTATGATAATCTGAGCGATCAGAAGAATGTACCACAGCACCATGTGAATTAGGACTGAATATTATGGTGGTTTGATTGTTGTGTGATTAGAGAAAATGTTCCTATGGACTTAAATGTTATCTCACCAGTTTGCTGTAATTTTAAACACTTAGAGGGAAAATCACAATTCATTATAACACCACATGCATTGTCATTGTAGGCTGAAAACAACAACAAACAAATAAATACCTGAAAAAAAAGGGGGGAAAGAGAGAATACCCCATAGCAAAAAAAGTTTTTTAATGGTACCAGCAAGAGATAGTTAGCTCATGTCAACACCTAGAAACATCAACTTTGCAAAGTGCTGCAACCCTCTCACCACAAGACACATGAACACGGCACAACTGTCATGAAAATGACAGTCAGCAAACCTGCCTAGCACTGACCTCAATGAGTGTCATGATAATCCAAGAGGTCAACAGAAAGCATCTAATTTATAACTGAGTGTCATGACTGCTTAACTGTTGTGTGAACATTAAGGGATCAGTATCACTAGGATGAGCAAAACCACATTATTATGGGTAATTTTCTATTGGGCAAAGCAATGAAGCTCCTTTGCTCTTGCTGTTTGCCTGCAAGTTTTCTGTCTGTGAAGCTAGAGCCTGGCCAGATTGACCTTTACAGATGGAAGAAATCTTGCTACCATTAAGCAATTCATGATTTTTGACCATCCTAGAGAAAAATAAAGATGCAACATACCCCTAAAGCAGATTGTAAAAGACAATCTGAGGATTGGATTTGTGTCTGAATCTCTGTGTGCAATGTGTTCAGGCACAATCAAGTCTTCTCTGGCAATAAGAGGAGAGAAATGTAAAGATCGAACTGTTAAGATCTAAGTTCTTCTTTACAATGTTTGCTATCTCTGACCATGTATTATGCCAGCTCTGTTAGAACATTCTAACTAGCTCAACTTGAGCATTGTGCCTTGTATGGGTTACATCAGTCTGTCAGACATGCTGCGCTACAGGACTTTTGCTTTTGCTATCCAGCTTAGCTTTAACTCGCTTGCTTCTGTGTATGCAAAGAGTATCTTGTATGGGATGGGAACAACTCCCATGAGCAGATTGCTCCCAAAAACAAAAAGGGGGATTTGTGGCAATGCCAGCATGAGCAGTGTGAGCAATCTGGCAGTGTAGGCTTAGAGCCTGACATGGTGGTAGGCCATGCTCAGCATAAGGGCAGAAGTGGCTAGCAGTGTAGCAAAGCAGTGTTGTGCCTGCAGCATGTAACTAAAGCAGGACACTGGCAGCTATAAACACAGAGAGTTATCTGGGAATAACAGGACACACACCTGCATCAACAGCCTCACGTGGTATTAGTAGTGTGACCAATAATCTATACCAGTGCGATGTGTGGTCACTGGCGGGGAGCCAATGAAGCTGTGCCAACGATGCTCCCCGAGTCTATATAAGCTGCAGAGGTTCCCTTAAAAAATGAACAACACTGGATCACATTGGTCGTCCATATTGACTCCATTCTCTGTTGCCAGCAGCCAGCTATTAAATACTAATAACAGCCATAACAGGACTCCTTCCCAAGACAGATTGTGCCCACTCCCAGGAAAGGCTGCACCACCTGAAGCCTTCCAACCACTCATCTGTGTCTCATTCCCACACAACCTACATCCCCTTTCCCACTCCCTGACAGTCTGGGCCCCACCCCAGTATGAACTCTCTGCCTGTTCTTTGGAGCTGGAGGTTCTGGTGTGTCCCATCCCCAGTGAGAAAGGCATCACAGCATCTGGGAGGAACCATTCCAAATACCCTGGGATGGAGCAGACCCTGCACACAGGGAAGAAGGCCAACTGCAACTGGGCTGTGGCAGGAGCAGTGTGGCTACCCAGACACGGGAGTTGTCCTCCCCCGCACTCTCACTGCTGTGGCCACATCTGTATGCTTGGTGTCTAGGTGTGGGGTTCTGAAGTCTGACAGAGAAGGGAGAAACTTCAGAGACTGCAGAGGAGATCTGCCAGGACAGGGGTTGACATCTCTGTAGAGAGGATGAGGGACCTGGGCTGCTGCAGCCTGGTGAGTGGAGGCTCAGGGCACTGCCATAGCAGTGTGAACATGGCTGAAGGGTGGTTTCAGAGAGGATGGAGCTCTTCTGGGGAGTGGGAAGAGACTAAAATCTCCACCCAGTGCAGCTTGGAAGGTTCAGAGTGGAGAGGAGGCCAAAGAAATATCCCTCAATGGGCAGAGCTGCTATGCATGAGGCCATCCAGAGGGGTCAGGAAACAGCAGGGAGAACTGAGACAGCTCAGGGAAGGGATGGAAATGGCAGGGGGAGAGCTGGGAGGGGAAGCAAGATTGGTGTCAGCAACCTGAAGGGAAAGAGCTGCAGGCATGAGACAGTGTAGTGCAGGCTGCAGTAGGGATGGCCAAGGGCTCTGGCAAGGCTGAGAGGCCCCACAGGATCAAGACCTTTGTGTCCTTGGCTCTGGCAGTTGCCTCTGCCACCAAGGCCTGTGAGGAGAAACTTTCCTTTGAGGCTTTGAAGTTCTTCTATTGCAAGGGCAGTGGTCAGGGCTTGGCCTTTCTGCTTCACAGACCAAAGGCAAGTTTTTCTGCCCTGCACTTTGCCTTTGTCTCCCTGCAATCCTGGCCTCTAACAAGCTGCTCTAAGGAGTCCCTGGGAGCCTTTGTTAGTAACAAGCCTCAGTGAGGCCAATCAGTGCTTCAAGGGACTTTGGAGTTTTCTTCAGACTTGGACTTGTTGAGAGGCTTCTTGGCAGTGCCTTGGCAGAGTCTCCTGGCAGTACCTAAGGATGATGTCATCAGCCCCAAATACCCCATGGGGCTCCTTAAATATTGCTGAACCTCTCATTATTGCCAAGGTTTCTGCAGCTAATTGGAGAGGTTTTTAGTGCACAAAGCATCTGATCAAAATTGTTTTTAAAGGTACCTTTCATTCCTTTTCAGCAGGAGTTGTCTCTTTGCAAGCAAACCACAGCAATCCTGTCAAGGTCCTACCCTGCTCACTGCTCATCCTCACTCCCCACTGCCCCCAGCAGAGCTCTGAGCCACAAGTGAGGGACAGGATCTGCCTTGCCAGGGGCTGGGGGTCAGGGCTTGGCCCTTTGCATCAATGAAACCCCTCCAGGTTTGCTCAGCAGCAGAGCCACCTTGAGCTGCTTGTCCTGACCTCTCAGCGCTGCCTCAGGTCTCTGCTCTCACCGCAGCCTGGAGGTGCTTCAGTGCTTCCAGTGATGCTTCCCTTGCATCCACTGTCTCCTGCTCTAACCAGCCCCTGGGGACCCTTTCCCAGTATGCTTCACTTGGACCCATTAACACTACAAGAAACTTCTGAGTTGGAATCTGACTTTGACTTCTGGAGAGGTTTCATCAGCTTCTGAGTCTCTGAGGTTCATGGACTTGGCACCAAAGCCACCAGAGGGCTCCTTTAAATGCCTTGGGCTGGTCTGCTGCTGCTGAGCTGGGCAGGCTCCTTGGCATGGTGGAGCTCTGGCCAGGAGCAGCTCCTCTGCACAGCACAGCAGGGCTGAGGGCACTTCAAGAGGATCTCAGGGAGATGAGGAAGGCAAAAAGATCTCCAAGGTGGCCAGGATTGGGAGGATGCTGAGAGCTCACTGGAGGAGAAGTCACTGCAGTTGGTGACAGGGTGAGTCTGTGGTTGCAGGGCAGTGCAGCTGCAGTTCCTGGAGGCATCTCCTAAAGCTGGGGCTGTGTACTGGGGCAGGGACTCTGCTGCCTGTCAGGCTCAGGTCTCAGGCAGCTCAGGGAGTTCTTCCTGCTGCTCTGGGGAGAAGCTGTGGTTGGAAGGAGTCACCCTGGGCAGGGCAAGGCAGGGCAGGGTCCTTCTGTTGTGGAGAGGCTGCTGGGTAGGTCAGGGCTGCTGTCAACTCCAGCTCATGCCCAGATCATTTCCAGGGGGACTGTTCATGACTATGTTCATGCCAGGGGTTCCTGACCCAGGCTCTGCTCTCCTGAATCTTTGCTTCCACTGTCTCTGGCCTGGCTGGTGAGGAGGAAAACTCAGCTGTGCCTTTAGAGCAGGGGCTGAGCCTCTTAAACCATCACTCAGAGCTTTACTGGGAACCTCCTACACTGCTCACCTGAGGGCTTTCCTGAGTGTCTGTCTGTCCCTCTCCTTGCCTGTCTCAGATGTTCTTTCTGTTGCTTATGGCTCCCTGGGCATGAAAGCTTCAGCTGCAGAGTCAGGCACAGACACTGTGAGATCTTCTGTGCAGGTGGAGCCACAGCAATGAGGTGTCCCAGCTGTCCTCCAGCCTGGGAAGCTCTGGGCAGTGCAGGCTGTGAGGCTGGCAATGAGCTGACTGCAGGAGCTGCCATGGTCATGCCTTGGCTGTGTCCTTGAGCTGTCCATCCAGGCTGTGTTCTCAGAAGTGGCTTCTCAGGGTGACATGGGAGCGTGGTCACCCTCCAGCTGAGGTACAGAGCAGGGTGACTTAGAGTCCATGGGGAGTTCTCCCACTCTTGCCTTTTACCTTAATCCAGGACCAAGCAGTACTTGGAGCTGAAGGAAGGTCCCTGAGAAGCAGCAGCAGGAGTCTGTGTGACAGGGGGGAGTCTGTGGGGAGTGGTTTTGGTTGTGCTGAGAAAATTCTCTTCTGACTTGTTACTGTCTCCTCCTCTTCTGACAGTGCCCCATGGCCAGAGGCAGCAGATGGCCAACAGCAGCTCCAGCACCCACTTCCTCCTCCTGCCATTCCCAGGCACAAGGCAGCTGCAGCTCCTGCACTTCTGCCTCTTCCTGGCCATCTACCTGGCTGCCCTGCTGGGCAATGGCCTCATCATCACCACCATAGCCTGGGACCACCACCTCCACACCCCCATGTACTTCTTCCTCCTCAACCTCGCCCTCCTTGACTTGGGTACCATCTCCACCACAGTGCCCAAATCCATGGCCAATTCCCTGAGGGACACCAGGGACATCTCCTATGCAGGATGTGCTGCACAAGTATTTTTTATCCTCTGTTTGCTTTCAGGAGAGGTTTTTCTCCTCACCACCATGTCCTACGATCGCTACGTTGCCATCTGCAGACCCCTGCACTATGAGACCCTCCTGGGCAGCAGAGTTTGTCTCCACCTGGCAGCAGCTGTCTGGGGCTGTGGGGCTCTCAATGCTGCGCTGCACACAGCCAATACATTTTCCCTGCCCCTCTGCCAGGGCAATGCTGTGGAGCAGTTCTTCTGTGAAATCCCCCAGATCCTCAAGCTCTCCTGCTCCACATCCTACCTCAGGGAACTTTGGCTTATTTTGGCCAGTGTCTGTTTATACTTTGTCTGTTTTGTGTTGATTGTGGTGTCCTATGTGCAGATCTTCAGGGCAGTGCTGAGGATCCCCTCTCAGCAGGGACGCCACAAAGCCTTTGCCACCTGCCTCCCTCACCTGACTGTGGTCTCCCTGTTTCTCGGCACTGGCATCTTTGCCTACCTGAAGCCCTCCTCCACCTCCTCCCCATCCCTGGATCTGGTGATCTCTGTTCTGTACTCAGTGGTGCCTCCAGCAGTCAACCCTCTCATCTATAGCCTGAGGAACCAGGAGTTCAAGGATGCCCTGAGGAAAATGACCTCTGGATGCTTTCAGAAGCAATAAACTCTTTGTCCTCTCCTGCAGAGCAGTTCTGATGTCACTCACAGTCTGGTTTCTCTCTTTTTGGCTGCTGCTGGTGCTGTTCCCCTTGTGAGAATGTTGTTCCCCCACCAGAGTCTTTCTTCAGACCATTTCTGATTCAGTGTTATCCTGTCTGCTGTGACCCAGAGACTGCAGACAGGAGCAGCTGTGCTCCCTGGGTGTGCAACATGCAAGGAAAACTTCTTCCCATCTAGAAGTTCATAACAGAGACAGAGGAGTCTGGTAAAACTTCATTTGAATAAAGGGAGAGTCCACAGGACAATTCCCTCTGGGGTCTCTCTCATTGCTGAAGGCACAGCTCCCCTTTCATCCTATATTTCTGGCTGCAGATTTCCCTCTCCCTTTCCCACTGGCTCAGGTGCTCAGGATTTAGTCTTTCCCCAAACCCCTGCTCCATGTCCCCTTTCACATGAACCCTCCCTGCTTCATATATCCTATCTTCATTTAAATTAGTTTCTCCACTTCTGTGGGTGGAGAAGTTAATATTCAGTAGACTGTTAAGCCTGTGCTCTGGCCTAAAACTTCAGCAGCTCAGGCTGTGTTCAGTGTCTGCTATCTTGGGACAGACCCCTACTGACTTACAGCAAGGTTCAAGGGAAGGGACTGAGCAGAGGCCCCTTTGTGATTTACACACACATAGAGAAGGTGAACTGTCTGGTTCCTCCCTTTCTCTTCCAACTCCCTCTTAGCCAATTCTTCCTTGCAAAGACACTCCCTCCTTTTGATCCCATCAATTCCTCCTTTTCTCGCTTTAATAATTGTCTGTACAAAATTCATTCCCCATTAACTTAGTCCTTTCTTCTTGGCTCATTTCTGATGTTGGTCTTATTTGCAGATACATCAGACTGCTCTTTTTTGTAGCCTTTTCTGGGTCACTTGATCTGGCTACAGCCTGCACCTGCCTGACTGCAGGATGGATAAGCCATACAAACCAGGGTAGCAGACGTGGTAGAAAGATTAGAGCTGCTGCTGCACAAAGGGAGAAGAATGACACTCGTTTGACCCATGGCCCACCAGGCAACCAAGACAATGTGTCCCATTCCAGTCCTTGCCGGATTTGGACTGGCACATGAGCTATTCTCCTGCTGTTTGTGGCTATATTTATTGCTGCCTCCCCATTGTTCTCAACCTTTAGGCACCAATCAAATGTATTAAACTCTCCACATCCACCTCCTTCCTCAGCTAATAGACAGTCTGGAGAGTCCATTTGGCTGCATTGCCTCTCACACCTGAGTTTGGTGTTTGGCTAATACTACCAGGCCCCAGGCAGTCTCATTGCTGTTGAGTTCCACCACAGCCTGCAATCAAATTCTTCTGTTCAGCATAGATTGGAGTTCCATGTCCCCAACCACCATCTGGAGCCCAGGTTGCAGGTCCATAGGTCTCTATTCTTTGGGGCAGCCACTCATCATCACCCCACACCTGAGCACCTCCAGCTTTGAAAGATCTTTTCTCTCCCTGCAAGTCTTCAGAACTGGGGATCCCCAATTCATTGCGTTACTGAAGAGGTAACAAGAGAAATCCCAGCTGGATGATCCCTCATGTGCAACTCCCCCTTCCCCCCCACCCCGCCCCGATGTGCTGGTAGTTCTGGATTAGCTGTTTGTCCACAGAGCCAAAAGAATCCATCTGGGGCTTTCCACCAATTTTTAGATGAAATTTCTATATTTTGTCAAAATGTTGAGATACTTGATATGCCCTGAGATGGATTTGCCCTTGAACAATTGAATGTGTCACTTTCAGTGGTGTTCATACAATTTTTAACATTCTTCCTAGACCACTCCCATAAAGGTTCTGCAGGCCAGCAAGCAGAGTGGGTACCATTGTATCCTAATGTCTGTTTACAGAGGGTTTCTCCTACCCATTTACTAAAAGAACTCCCCTTTTGCTCTGGGCATTCTGCTCAATCTGCTCACACCTAATGCAACTCCTGCTCAACCTGGTGGCCAAACTGAAGGACGACGTTGCTAGGCTTAGAGCTGTAAGGGAATGCAGAAGGGGGATGAACTTGAGTAAGCAGGCTCTGCAGGCTCCCCCAGCAGAGGCTGGGTATCCAAAAAGCAGAGGGGAATGGACACAGCTTCCTCTCAAATGATGCAAAGTAAAACCTCCTTGCCTCCCCTCACCTTCCCCACTGCCCTTGGAAAAAGAGTATGGGGCTCTGGAGGTCAAGGGTGAGGTGATTATGATGCCAGAGGACACACCATCTGGGGCTTTCCCTGGGGCTAAACAGGCTAAGGCAAAACAACCTAAGGTTAAACAGCCTTCCCCCAGTCTCAGGACTTGCTCCCTTAAAAAAAAGAGGAGGGTAATTGTTATTGGTGATTCCCTCCTGAGTGGAACAGAAGGCCCCCTATGTCAGCCAGACCCTACTCACAGGGAAGTTTGCTGCCTCCCAAAAGCTAAGGTTAGAGATGCTACCAGAAGGCTGCCTAGTCTGGTGCAGCCCTCTGACCACTATCCCTTAATAGTTATGCAGTTAGGGAATGATGATGTTGCAACCAGAACTCCCAGGGCTATCAAGAATGACTTCAAGACCCTGGGGGATCTGGTGGAGGGGTCAGGTGCACAAATAATTTTTTTGTCTATACCTTTAGATGCAGGAGGGAATACCATAAGGAACAGGACAGCAGCTGTAGTCAACAAGTGGCTTAGAGGCTGGTGCAGTCAGAAGAATTTTGGGTTTTTCAATCTTGAAAAACTTTCTACTGCAGCAGGTCAGCTGGTAACAGATGGAGTACATCTTTCCCAGAGGAGGGGGAAGGTCACAGTACATGAGAATGCCCTGTCCCCCAAAGGGAAAAAGATTCTGGGAAGGGAATTAGCAGGCCTCATTGACAGGGCTTTAAACTAGCTTCGAAGGGGGAAGGGGCTGAAACCAGTCCCCCAGACAGGAGTCTGAGGGTGGTAAGCTGGAGTCAGGGGCGAAACCAGCAGCCCGGCTGAAGTGCATGTACACTAATGCATGAAGCATGGGTAACAAACAAGAGGAGCTGGAAGCCTTGTTGCAGCAGAAAAGTTATGATGTAGTTGCCATCACGGAAACGTGGTGGGACAACTCACATGACTGGAGCGCTGCAATTGACGGCCACAGGCTGTTCAGGAGAGGCAGGCAAGGAAGAAGGGGTGGAGGGGTGGCCCTGTACATCAGAGAGGCACTAGATGCCGTTGAGCTGGAGATCAGGGATGATCGGGTTGAGTGCTTGTGGGGGAGAATTAGAGGGAAGAGCAGCAGGGCAGACATCCTGGTTGGAGTCTGTTATAGACCACCCAACCAGGAGGAAGATGTCAATGAAGCATTCTATAGGCAGCTGAAGGCTGTCTCAAGATCACCTGACCTTGTTCTCATGGGCGACTTCAACCTGCCTGATATCTGCTGGGATCACAACATAGCAGAGAGGAGGCAGTCTAGGAGGTTCTTAGAGTGCATGGAACACAGCTTCTTATCCCAGGTGCTGCGCGAGCCTACCAGGGGTAAGGCTCTGCTTGACCTCCTCTTCACCAACAGGGAAGGGCTGGTGGGTGATGTGGTGGTTGGAGGGTGTTTAGGCACCAGTGACCACGAGACAATTGAGTTTTCGGTATTCAGCCAAGCCAAGAGGGGTAGCAAGAAGACCTCCACTCCGGACTTCAGGAGGGCAGACTTCAGGTTACTCAAGGAACTAACTCAGAAGGTTCCTTGGGAAACAGCCCTTAAAAATAAAGGGGTCCAGGAGAGCTGGAGATGCTTCAAGGAAGAGCTCTTGAAGGCACAGGAATAGGCTGTGCCAACGTGCTGGAAGATGAGCCGCCGGGGCAGACGGCCAGCCTGGATGGGCAATGAACTTCTAAAGGAACTAAGGGAAAAAAAGAGGGTGTATCATCTTTGGAAGGAAGGGGAGGCAACCCATGGAATGTTTAAGGAAGATGCTAGGTCTTGTAGGAAGAAAATTAGGGGGGCAAAAGCCCATTTGGAGCTCAGACTGGCCTCTGCTGTGAAGGACAACAAAAAGTCCTTCTATAAATATATTAATAGCAAGAGGAAGGGCAAGGACAACCTCCACTCCTTGGTGGGCACGGAGGGGAACGTTGTAACAAAGGATGAGGAAAAGGCAGAGGTACTTAACGCCTTCTTTGCCTCAATTTTTACTAGCAGGACAGAATGTCTTCCAGACAGCTGGCCTACAGAGCTGGCAGAAGGAGCCAAGGAGCTGCATAGTTCTCCTCTGTTCCAGGATGGGATTTTTAGAGATCTTCACAGCCGCTTGGACCCCCACAAGTCCATGGGACCGGATGGGAGCCATCCTAGGGTGCTGAGAGAGCTGGCAGATGAGCTGGCCAAGCCGCTCTCCACCATTTTTCAGCAGTCCTGGCTCACTGGAGAGGTCCCAGAAGACTGGAAGCTGGCCAACGTGGTGCCCATCCACAAGAAGGGCCAGCTGGACGAGCCAGGGAATTCTAGGCCTGTCAGCCTGACCTCAGTGCCAGGCAAGATTATGGAACAGGTCATCTTGAGTGCGATCACGTAGCACTTACAGGATGGCCAAGGGATCAGGCCTAGCCAGCATGGCTTTAGGAAGGGCAGGTCCTGCCTGACCAACCTGATCTCCTTCTATGATCAGGTGACCCGCCTGGTGGATGTGGGGAGGCCTGTGGATGTGGTCTACCTGGACCTCAGCAAGGCCTTTGACACCGTCCCCCACAGCAAACTGCTGGCCAAGCTGGCAGCCCATGGCTTGGATGGGAGCACACTGCATTAGGTTAGGAACTGGCTGGAGGGCCGAGCCCAGAGAGTGGTGGTGAATGGTGCCACGTCTGGCTGGCAGCCAGTCACTAGTGGTGTGCCCAGGGATCAGTGCTGGGCCCCATGCTCTTCAACATCTTTACTGATGATCTGGATGAGGGCATTGAGTCCATCATCAGTAAATTTGCGGACGACACCAAGCTGGGGGCAGGAGTTGATCTGCTGGAGGGCAGAGAGGCTTTGCAGAGGGACCTCGACAGGCTGGACAGATGGGCAGAATCCAAGGGCATGAGATTGAACACATCCAAGTGCCGGGTTCTGCACATTGGCCACAGCAACCCCATGCAGTGCTACAGGCTGGGGTCAGAGTGGCTGGAGAGCGGCCAGGCAGAGAGGGACGTGGGGGTGATGGTTGATTGTAGGCTGAACAGGCAGCCTGTGTGCCCAGGCAGCCAAGAAGGCCAATGGCATCCTAGCCTGCATCAGAAACAGGGTGGCCAGCAGGAGCAGGGAGGTCATTCTGCCCCTGTACACTGCACTGGTTAGGCCGCACCTTGAGTCCTGTGTCCAGTTCTGGGCCCCTCAGTTTAGGAAAGATGTTGTCTTGCTGGAGCGTGTCCAGAGAAGGGCAACAAAGTTGGTGAGGGGTTTGGAAGACAAGCCCTATGAGGAGAGGCTGAGGGAGCTGGGGTTGCTTAGCCTGGAGAGGAGGAGACTGAGGGGTGACGTTCTTGCTCTCTACAACTACCTGAAGGCAGATTGTAGCCAGGCAGAGGTTGGTCTGTTCTCCCAGGCAGCCAGTACCAGAACAAGAGGACACAGTCTCAGGCTGCGCCAGGGCACGTTTAGACTGGATCTTAGGAAGAAGTTCTATACCGAGAGAGTGATTGCCCACTGGAATCAGCTGCCTGTGGAAGTGGTGGAGTCACCTTCATTGGAGGTGTTCAAGAAGAGGCTTGATGGGGTGCTTGGTGCCACGGTTTAGTTTTTTAGTTGTTTAGGTGGGTTGTATTGTACTGTATTGTACTGTATTGTATTTAGGTGGGTTGGATTGGTTGATGGGTTGGACGCGATGATCTTGAAGGTCTCTTCCAACCTGGTGTATTGTATTGTATTGTATTGTATTGTATTGTATTGTATTGTATTGTAAGATAGGAAACCCATATCAGCCCCTCTGTGTCACCCAAGCAGCCACATTAGTGCCCTGAGGGTGGGCAGAGCTTCCTTCCCACCCAGCTTGGAGCTGGTAAAGCCCCACTGCCCCCAGCCCTCTGTCAGTGGTGACTACGGCAACAGGTTGACCCTCAGCTCCAACCTCAGCCGGCACTGCTGCGTCCACAGCCAGAAGCAGCTGCACCTCTGAGCTGCCTGAGGCAAGAGCTGCACTTAGATGGCCACTCTCAGCCAGCACCGCTGCACCCACACCGGTGCCAGCGTTTTACCTGCACAGGTTGCAGCAAGGGCTTCTTCCGCAGCTTCCCCCTCACCTGGCATATTCACCCCCACGCCGGTGGCCAGTGGACACCAGGGGACACAGCAATACACCGACCCCGGCACTGCCAGGCCAAATGTGACCCCCCTGGGGGGCCTTTTCCAGCAGCTTGAACTGCAATCTCCTCTTTTACACCTTCTTTCCTCAGAAGCAAATGTGCCCCTGCCCTTCCCTGCACCAGCCAGTGCTGAGGAGAGGAATGACAGTGCTGAGTCAGCACAGCAGGCAGCAAGACTGCAGCTGGGTTGGGATTTGGCTCTTTGTTCCTCAACACTTTGGGTTTCCTAGAGGTAAAAGGAAAACCTCATCCCCAGGATAATGCCTCATTAGAATGGAAACCCCAACCCTAATAAAATATTGTCTTTGGTTGGTTTTCCTTGGACATTTCTTTCCCAAAAGATCACTTTTGGGGGCATTTCTTCCCAGGACCAGGGCTGGAGCCATGTGCTCAGTTTAGGGAGCTGTCCTGGGAGAGTCTTGAAGGTCGAGGAAATTAAAACAACTTGTGGCCATTTGTGGTGAAGGCACATTCCGCCTAGATACTAGATATAGTCCCAGCATGTGGACAGGTTTCCCCTCCTTCAGGAGGAAGAAAAACGCCAAGGCATTAGCCAGGCCAGCACGCATTCAGCGCATGCAGTGCGTGTGCAATTACCAAGTATGGGCACAATTCCAGCTTCATGCTTTCTATAGGCTGAAGCCAGTTGTCTATGAGAGTGCCCATTGGTCAAACCCAGCCTCGAGAGAATCTATAAGTATTACCCCTGTGGGTAAACAACTTGCCCCCTCTTTCACTTTGCCTCTGTACTCGCTCGAGAGAGCAGCTCTCGAGCCACAGCCTCTGCCGTTGAGCTTATTGTTATTAGCTTCTATTACACATGCACGCATACTGAAGCCTCTGCATCGTGAGAAGCACTTTGATCGTGAGGATCATCCCAGAGGGAGGACCTTTGCTGAGCCCGAGAAGCCAGCGTCACCACAGTCAGTCGTACCGACCAGGAAAGCCCACCGTGCTACCGGAGGACTGGACCAGCCCCCGAGGGTAAGATCTGCCCAGCTGTCGGGGAGAAGGGACTTGATAGAGACTAAGTCCACATATACCTAGCCCCGCCACAGCGGGAGGAGAGCCACCACGTGTGCCGCTCCAAGCCCTGTAACCGCAGGGAAGACTACCGAGTCCTGAAGGGAACCTGCTTCCAAGCCAAGCCCAGGTTCCAGCATTCCTTCTCCACTGCTGCGGAGAGAGGAGATAATACCCAACACCACCGTTTCAAGTCTACTAGGAATCAGTCCAGCGGCAGTCGTCAGCCGGACCCCCACCTTGCTACAAACAGCAGCTACAGAGTATCTCCCACGTGCTTTCCACCCACTAGCACTCAGTTCAAAGCATCTGCGTGTAGCAGTCATCGCTGACGCACAGAAAGATTGCAATATTGTTGTACATAGCCAGAAGCCGCCCGCGTTCCGCCGAGTCGCCAACTAGTGGCCAAGCGGCGGAACTGCACTCTTCATTATATAAACATACAAATAGTTTGTAGATAGTTTAATTAAGTTCTGATCATAACACTAAGCCATTTATGGAATGTATTTCACGAACGTGCACTAGAACATGTATATAAGTTGTTGATTCATCGGTTATTAATAATTTGATAATTATTAAAATTAATATTTTCATAACTCATATTTCATATTCAATAAATTTAATAACCTCTTCACAACAGCCTGAACACATTGCACACAGAGATTACGACACAAATGCAATCCTCAGCACTGTCTTTTACAATCTGCTTTAGGGGTATGTTGCATCTTTATTTCTCTAGGATGGTCAAAAATCATGAATTGTTTAATGGCAGCAAGATTTCTTTCATCTGTAAAGGTAGATCTGGCCAGGCTCTAGCTTCACAGATAGAAAACTTGCAGGCAAACAGTGAGAGCAAAGAAGCTTCATTGCTTTGCCCAGTATGAAATTACCCATAATAATGTGTTTTTGCTCATCCTAGTAATACTGATCTCTTAATGTTCACACAACAGTTAAGCAGTCAAGACACTCAGTTATAAGTTAGATGCTTCCTGTTGACCTCTTGGATTACTGTGACAGTCGTTGAGGTCAGTGCTAGGCAGGTTTGCTGTCTGTCTTTTTCATGACAGTTGTGCCGTGTTCGTGCTGTCTTGTGGTGAGAGGGTTGCAGCACTTAGCACAGTTGATGTTTCTAGGTGTTGACATGAGCTAACTATCTCTTGTTGGTACCATTAAAAAACTTTTTTTTGCTATGGACTATTCTCTCTTTCCCCCTTTTTTTTAGGTATTTGTTTGTTGTTGTTTCCAGCCTACAATGACAATGCATGTGGTGTTATAATGGATTGTGATTTTCCCTCTAAGTGTGTAAAATTACAGCAAACTGGTGAGATAACATTTAAGTCCATATGAACATTTTCTCTAATCACACAACAATCAAACCACCATAATATTCAGTCCTAATTCACATGGTGCTGTGATACATTCTTCTGATCACTCAGATTATCATAACAGTTATTGTGATCGATGTTCAACTCCATGGGAAATGCTGTTTCCTCATAGTCTTGATTCTTCTGCCGTTGTTCATTGCGATGATTGCAGCTGACAGAAAGGAAGGTTCGAGGTGACCTTATTGTGACCATCCAGTATCTAAAGAGAGCCTACAAGAATGCTGGGGAGGGACTTCCTAGGGTGTCAGGAAGTGACAGGACTAGGGGGAATGGAATGAAATTGTGGGTGGGGAGATTCAGGCTGGACGTGAGGAGGAAGTTCTTCCCCATGAGAGTAGTGAAGCCCTGGAATGGGTTGTCCAGGGAGGGGGTTGAGGCCCCGTTGATTTTTTTTCAAATAATTTTTTGTCTCTAATGTCTTTATTTTTTATCTTTTTTGTTATTTTATTTTATTTTTTGTAATAATTTTTTCATATTTTTAAATTTTATTTTTTAATTAATTTTAAAAATATATTTTTTAAATTAATTTATTTTTTTATTTTTATACTTTTTACATTTTCTATTTTTATTTTAAAAATCTTGTTTAATTGTATTTTGTGTAATTTTTTATTTATTTTTTTAGTTTTAGTTTTCAATTATTTTTATACTGTTTTAATGTACTTTCTTTGTATTTATTTTTTGTCTATAATTTTAAATTATTTTTGTCTGTTCATTTTAATATAAGTTTAATATTTTAAACTATTTTTTGTTACATTTTAATTTTATTTTAATTATTTTTAAATTATTTGCAATTTAGGTTTTTCTAATTTTTTAATTTAATAATTTTTTTAAAAATCTTGGTTTTATTTTGTTATTGTAATTTTAATTTTTTTTTGTTATCAATTTTAAAATAATTTAAATTTTTTTAAATCTAGGTTTCAATTTTTAATTTCTTGATCTTATATTGTTTATGTTAATTATTTTTTATCTTTTGCATGTTTGTTTTATCTATTTTCTATTTTAATTTTGATTTTTGCTTTTTAATTATTTTTTAACCTTCTTTTCTATTAATTCTTTTTATTATTTTTAATATTCACTTTTTTGAATTTTTTAATACTTTTTGTTTGTTTTTTTTTTAAATCTAGTAGTCTTGATAGTCCTTATTTGTATTTTTTGCTGATAATCCTTATGGTTTTTGTTAATAGCTATTTTTTAGTTTGTTATTTTGTTTTTATTGTTTTGTTTTTATTGTTGCTCTTCTTTTTCTATTCTTATTTTGTTAATTCATTTTTATTTTAAACTTTTTTGTTGTTTGTTTTTAATTTGTTCTCTATCATGATTTTTTGTTATTATTTTGTTATGATTTATTGTTCTTTTTGTATCTAAGTTGTAGTATTTTGGTTTTGTTTTGTTATATATTTGTATTTTCAATTTATTTTTTTACTTGTTTTCTTTTTTACTATTTTTTGTATTATTTGTATGTTTCCTAGTCAATGTCTAAGAAGGAACTAGAAAGATGTTACATTAGCTAAGGAATACTTTGAAAAGCAAATACCTATTTACTACAAACCTTAACTATATTACACGGAGCTCCTTTGCAATGCCGAGGCACACAGCTAAGAAGGTTTGAACCAAAAGAAGAACTTACAATGTGAACTCATTACTAAGTGCTTATGCCTTCCTGCAATTACTATGTACTAAGTACCTGTAAATACCAAATGCTTACTATTCCTTATGCTTACTAGGAAGACTTAGCAAAACTCTAAATAACAAATCTCAGAGAGAGATTACAATCAGAAATGATGAAATTAGCACTGTTGCTTCAAATCAGAGCAGAGCTTTGGTAGACTAGAGTCGTACCAGAAGAGGGGGGTGGGGGTGGGGGTGACTACCTCTTAGACCATTTGTTTAATTAAGATGTCATGTACCGTCCTCTCCAGGACACAGTGACCATCTCTGGAGTCACCTTTCCCGGGGCAGACTGGACAGCCCAAGGCCCTTTCCATCATTCTCCAATTTGCTTCTGCACTTATTCTTTGTTCATTCAGGTTCCTCTCTCCTATGCTGCTTTGACCTTTCGGGAGGCAAAGCTGCAGTTGTCCCCTGGGCCACCTCTGTGATTGGTTTTTGCTCTCCACCTCTTGTATCTACTTGCCTAAAACTTTGCTTCTCAGATCATGCCTTGGAGAGAGACAGCCTACTGGGAGACATCTTGTGCTGATGGAACTTTATCAGACTTTGTTTTTCTTTACTTCTAAACGGGAACAATTCTCCTGTGGCTGTATGCAGACAGATCTCTATGGAGAGCAGGGGGGAGCTGGTTCCATGGAACTATGACCTGCAGCTGCAGAGAGCAGTGAAGAAGTCTGATGGGACAGTGATGTATGCCCCAGGTGGGCAATGACAGCAATAGGGAGGCTGTGGAGGGGGTGAGGAGCAAAGTTGTTCACACAGTGTCAGATCTTGATGAAGAGTTTTTCCTTTGAGTCCAGGCCTCTTGAGGAGACTCTGTGGATCAAGGTGACATGGAGAGTGCTGCTGTCAGCTCCCTTCTCTCAAATGCAGCTAATTAAAAACATCCTTTAAAAACAACCCAGGGGGTTATGAGGCCCAGTGGGAAATCTTCCTCATTAACTGCACTCTGAAACAGCTTCAATTAGCTGTGGAAAAGCTCCAATGAGCTGAACAAGTCTTCAGTACCTGAAGGAAATCCCAGGCAGAGCCACAGCTCCTGAGAGACTTCTGTGCTCTAATGAGCCCCATGGAGGATTTGGGGCTGACCCCAGGTATCAGGGACTAAGAGAGGATTGAAGAAACTGCTCCAGAAGTCAGCAGCAAATGCCAAAGTAGCCTGAAGCACTGATTGGCCCCACTGGGGCTTGTTACTGACAAAGCCTCCCCAGGGGCTCCTTAGAGCAGGTAATTGGAGGCTGTGATTTCTAGAGCAAAAAAAAAGGTAAAATGTAGGAGTCTGTGATGCTGAAAAACCCTGGGTTTGGGTTATGGAGCAGGAAGGCCAAGCCCTGAGCACAGTCGAGCCTGAAAGCCTCAAAATAAAGGATCTGCTCCCAGGCCTGGGTGGCAGAGACAAGTGCCAGAGCCCAGGGACCAAGACCTGGGATCCTGTAATATATTTTTTAACTTGTAATTTTTTATCACTTTCTTAAATATATTTTTAATAAATTTGTTTTGATTTTATTATTCATTTTCATAAGTTTAATTTGAATTTTTTTCAATATTTTTACACTTTTTTGATTTTTTAAAAATTTTCTTTTAATTTTACTCTTTCTTTTTAAATTTTTTTCTAATTTCTTTAATTTTTTCTTTTTTGTTATTTTATTTTTGTAATCTATTTTTTCATGTTTCATATTTTTTATTTTATTTTTATTAATTTAATTTTGCTTTTTATTTAATTTTGGGTGTTTTATTTTTTATTTTACTTTGTATAATTATTTTTGCATATATGTTTTCAATATTTTTTAGTTTTAATCTAGTTCTTATTGTATTTTGTTAATTTTTTAATTCTTTTTTGTTTGATTTTTTACACCATTTTAATGTATCTTTTTTGTATGTTTTTTTACCTATACTTTTTAATATTTTTTGTTAATTTTAATATATTTTGTTTTTCTCAATTTTTTGTTATTTTTGTATTTTCTTTTAATATTGTTATTATTTAAAATCTAGTTTTTTGGGGTTTTTTTAACTTTTAAATTTTATTATTATTTTGTTATTGCAATTTTTTAATTTTTATTTTAATTTTTATTGTAATCAAATTTTTTTTTATTTTAGTTTTCTATTCCAATTCATTTGTTTATTTTTATCCAATTTTTTATCTTCTATTTTTTAATCTTATATTGTTTATTTAAATTAAATTTTTTTGCTTGTTTTATTTAACCTATTTTCTATTTTAATTTTGATTTTTGCTTTTTTAAAATTATTTTTTAACCTTCTTTTCTATCAATTATTTTTTATTATTATTTTTCATTTTAATTTTCTTGAATTTTTCTTTATAGGGTTTTTTGTTTGTTTTAATCTAATCCTTATTGTTATTTTTGCTAGTAATCCTTATGTTTTTTGCTAATAGCTATTTTTTGTTACTAATGATTTTTTAGTTTGTTGTTATTTTTATTGCTGTTTTTGTTTATTATTATCTTGTTAAATTGTTTTTATTTTAAATTTTTGTTTTCTATTATTTTTTATTATTATTTCGTTGTTTTGTACTGTATTTTTTGTATCTAAGTTTTTTGTACTTTTTGTATTTAAGCTGCAATGGTTTGTTTTGTTATATATATTTGTATTTTTAAACTTTCTTTTGTACTTGTTTTCTTTTTTCTTTTTTCTTAATTATTTGTATATTTTCTAGTCAATGTCTAAGAATGAAATAGAAAGATGTTACATTAGCTAAGGAATACTTTTAAGAATGAATACCTATTTACTACTAACCTTAACTATATTACACGGAGCTCCTTTGCAATGCCGAGGCACACAGCTAAGAAGGGTCGAACCAAAAGAAAATCTTACAATGTGAACTCATTACTAAGTACTTGTACATACCAAATGCTTGCTATTTGTTATGCTTACTAGGAAGACTTAGCAAAACTCTAAATAACAGAACTCTGAAAGAAATTACAATCAGAAATGATGAAATTAGCACTGTTGCTTTAAATCAGAGCAGAGCTTTGGTAGAACAGAGTTGTACCAGAAAAGGGGGAGGGAGTGGGGTGGGGGGGGGGTGGTGTTGGAAGAGGTAAGGAGTGGCTAGCAAGGTGTGCCCTAGTTGCAATTGTTTCTGCAGTAGGATCTTAACAGCTTGCAGCCTATCTTGTCTGAGTGACCACTGCTCCACCCATACTGGATTAGCTGTTGTCCATTTTAATGTGAGGGTTAGTTGCTGACCAGTAGCCGCTACAGAAAAAGAACAGTCACGAGTTTTGCTCCTAGCTAGCTTAAGGCATCTCAGCCCAATAGAGCAACTGGAAGGGTTAACGTGTACGGTCTTAGTGATTGATTTGTCTTCTGCAAAAGCTAATTGCACTGGCTCTTTGCTGACCCAGGTTGTTTGCATACCTGTTAAACCAGTGACTCCAGAGTTTGCCATCAGCAATGGCTAGGGACCATTCCATTTATGGCGAGGTAGAATAGTGACATTGTCTCCAGTATCCACAATCATTGAAAGTTGTATAGTTTGGCCACAAGGGTGTCTGATAGTTACAATCTGTTCTAGTTTTCCCTTTTGGAATTCTAGGGCCAATGAGGTATTAGGCATACTGGTGGAACCAAACCCTTCTCATCCTCAAATCCCTTTAGAAGTTTTAGGCACTCAGGACTCAAATGGTATTAGCTGAGCAATTCTTTGTCAGAAAGCCTGCACGGACTCCCTTGTTGGTGGAGCAGGAATCATTTATTGGTGCAGAACAAGCAGTTTATACAGGAAAAATTGAGCTGGGTAAGCAATTTCCTGACATTCTAGCACCACTGCTGCTCATTGGGTTTCCTCCTTTGATATGCAGCTGTCCACTGTTATCTTCATCCCATATCAGGTTTATCTTCTCCAGCATGGAGGCAAGTGTCCTCCTGTCTTGCACTTCAGGTTGTTTACCACAGTCAGCTCTTCTTTATCACCAGGCCATCCTTCCAGTATCAGTGGCCTGTTGTTCTTTCTTGTCCTGAAACCTTCCACAGATACTTTCTGCTCTTCTACAACTCCCCATTTTTATATTGTTTAAACCAGCAGCCATCACTTGTGTCCTGACCATCCTCCTGTTCCTAAAAGCTGTTATTACAAATACCATTAACACTACAATTGCAATGCCAATCACCACAAGGATTCCACCTATAAACCCACACTCGTAGACTCAGACCTGAGAACCAATTGTTTGGATTCAGCCAGCTCAGCTCTTTGTTCAGTGCTTGCCATGTTGAATCAATCCTCACCTGTTGTACATTTGCTAGCTGCAGTTCCAGCTGATGCTCCAATGTTTGGACTTTGTATTTCAAGGAGCTATCAAGAGCCCCTTGTAAGTGTGATCTTACTGAGTTCCAATCATGCTGAGAGTCATTCCAAGACAAGGATGTTACACACATGTCCTTCTTATGATATTCCCAATCACACTGCAGCATCATATGGGTCTGCAAGGCAGCTTGTTGGTCTCCTAACCAAACACCACTGGCCTCAAGTACCTACAACCTTGCCATTATTTCCTCATCTATAGCCTCCTGCAGCTGCAAATCATTTGTCACATTGGTCAATAAAGTTCTCACTGTGTCTGCAGTTTGTGTGCCCTTGGTCAAAGCTGTAACTGAAGCAGCTGGGGATGCTAATATTATCACAACTGATATTAGAGTGAAGATTACCCATCCCACAAATCTTTTTGCCCTTTTTTCAGAATCCTTTTGTCCCTGGTCTAACAGCCTGATAACATGATCCAATCCATTCTCACTCTCCCAGCCTCTTGTCATATTCACGGGGGATCCACGCCTCTGCCCTTATTTGAAAGGCAATGATCATGCTATGCTGATCAATGTCCTTATCAACAATACAAGTCTTAAAAGTAATATTGCTACAACTAAGATGATAAAAGCTTGATTCATTATAGATTATACAATCAATACCTATTCCTACACATAGTAGCAAAGGAACTACGTAGTACAGGTTCTACTAAGATGCCTTTACAAGAGAGGTATTTTATATTGTAACAAGAGAAGTCCTTCTGACAATACATCAAGGAATCTTCAGCATTAGAGTTTAAATGAGAAACACAGCCTCAAAACACACAAAACTGCTATTGCCAGGTCAATGTGCACTTCTCAATGGGCACTTGCATGCCAGAAAGCAAATCAGATCCTGGGCTGCAGCGAGAGAAGTGTGGCCAGCAGGGCCAGGGAGGTGATTCTCCCCCTCTACTTCCAGTTCTGGAGCCCCTATTCCAAGAGGGATCTGGAGGTGCTGGAACATGTCCAGAGAAGGGCCACGAGGATGATCAGAGGGCTGGAGCACCTCTCCTGTGAGGACAGAGTGAAGGAGTTGGGGCTGTTCAGTCTGGAGAAGAGAAGGCTCTCAGGTGTCCTTATTGTGGCCTTCCAGTATCTGAAGGGGGCTACAAGAAGGCTGGGGAGGGACTTCTCAGGATCTCAGGTAGTGATAGGACTAGGGGGAATGGAATGAAGCTGGAGGTGGGGAGATTCAGGCTGGATGTGAGGAGGAAGTTCTTCCCCATGAGAGTGGGGAAGCCCTGGAATGGGTTGTTGAGGGAGGTGGTTGAGGCCCTGTCCCTGGAGGTGTTTAAGCCCAGGCTGGATGAGGCTGTGGCCAGCCTGATCTAGTGTAGAGTGTCCCTGCCCATGGTAGGGGGGTTGGAACTAGATCCTTGTGGTCCCTTCCAACCCTGACCGATTCTATGATTCTATGATTGATTCACATACACAGAGGTTCTTTGAGCCACCTTCTCAGGTGCTGTCCCTGAAAGAGTTGGCTTAATTGCTTTGACTGGGCCTGTAAGTACCCTTGATTGTTACAACTTCTCTCAAAGCCAAGCTAAACACAGTTTTTCCTAAACCATGTTCCCTGCACACACACACACCCTTTTTTGTTGGTTTAGTTTGGTTTGGTTTGGTTTGGTTTGGTTTGGTTTGGTTTTTGAGTCCTTAATGATTCCACCTGGGTCCTTTTACAATGTTTTGGTGAGCTGCTGGATCACGCTTCACCACCCTGCTCACCACCTAGGGGAGAAGCCCTTAGCTGCCCAGGGAGGTACACCACCCCCCTCACCTAATGGTTCCTGTGGTGGGTTAACACCCTTTTCTGAGAACAAAAGAACAAAGCAGGGGGGAGGGCTTGCAGGTACTTTTTCACTCCCTGCAGGGCATTTTTCACCTGGGAAGCTGAGTCTGTTCCACTCCCCCCTCCCTGCCCAGCTAGGGTATAAAAAGCAGGACCTCATAGCTGTTGCCCCGGCATTTCTGGCTTCTGCCTCTGCTGGATGAGAGCTACTGCAGCTGCCCTCCTGCTCCTCTGCCACGTGGTCGGACCTGCTGCCTCCACGCTTCCTCAGAGAAAGGCTGGTTTTGTATTATTCTCTTGTTTTTTGTCCCCCTCCCATCCATCCTTGTTCCTTCCCCTTGTGAACCTTTTTTCCTGTTATTGTTATATATATATATATTGCTTAAAGACAACTCTTTGCCTCTCTACTTCCAAGCCAACTCTAAATTATTGTTTGGTGGATTTGCTCTTTCCTTTTCTCCCCTCTCTGTTGGGAGGGAGGAGGAGGGGGGAGTGGGGGAGAGATTCTCAGCCTTGCCCCCCACCTGAGCTCTTAACTTCCAGTTAAGGCTCAAACCACCACAATTTTTGGTGCCTCCAACCAACGTGGGGCTTGGAAATTAATCTTGTCTTGGGAAGGCAAAACTTTGTCTGAAAAAGGGACTGGAAGTAGAGATGGCGATTTTGAAGAGCCTGGTGGTCCAAGCCTTTGCGTGGGTGTTTGGCTGGATCTTTTGGACCCACATCTACAAACTAATAACTTACCATGTGGTGTGGTTAATGATAGAGATGCTGATCAAATGGATGAAAACTTTACCAATGAAGCTGGGCATGTATCTCCTGAATTCATTGAATTTCACTGTCAGTGGTAACTTTTCTAACACAGGAATTTTTCCTGCAGAAGGCTGTGAAACCAATGGTGTAGATAAATGTGCCTCTGATGGAAAATTGCTGTACATTGCAATATGCTCCATATGCTTGAATGTAATCCTTACAGGGGCATTTGCTGTGACCCTGTTGGGTGGGGGACGAGCTAACCCATTAAGAGCTGTTTGGAGGGTGATAACACACTCCTTTGCACTCTTTAACGACTGGGGGCGTGTCTGCTGTGGGCATTGTGAGCACTCTGTAAACACAAAGAGGGAGGGGGTCAGGTTGTAATGAGTGTGCCAGATCTCAGCCTGAGCTCCAGGCACAAGGGTCTGCCCCACCACCAGCAGCTTCACAGCCAACCCCTGATGCTCCTGCCAATGCAGTCTCTCTGGCACCAGTCACCACACGCAGGAAAAGAAGTCAAAAATCATCGCCAAGCACAGATGGAGAGGAAGGAACCTCAGCAGGCCCCAGCACCTCACAGAACCCAGCGGTGGATGAAGATGAGTCAGACCAGGAAATAACTGTCACATCGTTACCCAGAGAGGAACTAAGGCAAACTCGTCTGGATTACGCAAGGAAAGAGGGTGAGCCAATACTGAGCTGGGCCCTGAGATGCTGGGACGAGGGGGTGGACACAGTGGACCTGGATAAGAGGGAGGCAAAGCTTTTAGGCTCCATGACTCGTGATGCTGGTCTGGACAAAGAGTTAGCCAAACTCAATGGAACACACACTCTCTGGGCCCGGATCCTCAATGCCATCAAGAGCCGGTACCGCTCAAGGGATGACCTGCCCTGGGCCCCAGTTAGATGGACAACTATGGAACAGGGCATTCGCTACCTGAGACAGATGGCTGTGCTGGAAATAATTGATGGGGATGGCCAGCTCCCCTCGGACCCAGATGAGGTGCCCATGAGACGGCCCTTCGTAAAGAAGCTCACCCAGGGTGCTCCTCAGAAATATGCTCCCACATTAGGAGGGATACTCCTGACTGGGCAGGATGGAAGTGCTAAAACTGTCTGTGAGTTTGCCAATGATTTAAGGGAATATGAGGACAGTGTAAATCAGAAACCCCTGATCTCAGCCATAGAAACTATGGCCAAAGACATTGTCAAAGAGATCAAGACCTCCATGTCTAAACTGAAAAGGGGGAGCGATGCCTCCTTTTCCCCCTCTCCCTCAGAATGGATCCAGGTTTCAGCAATCAGGAACAGGCGACCTTCCCCTAGGAGAGCACCCCAAGCCAATCGGGGGATGTCAAGAGGGTCTCTGTGGAGGTTCCTCTGTGACCACGGAGAGGACATGGACACCTGGCATGGCCAACCCACATCTGCCCTCTGGAACAGAGTGCGGGAACTGCAAGGTGGCCACACTGGGGATAACTCATCCAGGAGAAGGGCTGCCCCAGTTTCCCAGAGTGGTCCCTCTCGCTCAAGAGACCCTTCCCCTAGGAACACAGGACCCTGCGACAAGTGTGGACATCGCCGCCAGCATTAGAGCTGCCCTACCTCCAGCCAGGTGGAGGCCAGGGACAACAGAGTATACTGGGATGTGTATGTGAAATGGCCTGGCACTTCAGAAGCCCTGAAGTACCCAGCTCTGGTGGACACAGGGGCCCAATGCACCCTGATACCATCGAGGTACAAAGGGGCTGATCCCATAAGCATTCAGGGAGTCAGAGGGGGCTCACAAGACCTGACTGTACTGCAAGCTGAGATAAGCCTGACTGGGAATGAATGGGGAAAGCACAACCTAGTGACTGGTCCAGATGCACCTTGCATTCTTGGCATTGACTTTCTGCAGGAGGGATGCTTCAAGGAGCCTAGGGGGCACAAGTGGGCGTTTGGGGTGGCAGCTGTGGAGACTGCAGTCAAAGAACAGCTGTCCACCAAGCCCGAGCTGTCGGATGAACCCTCCGTAGTGGGCAGCCATAAGGGGCAGGATTTGAAATTCCCTCTTGCCTCTCACATAGTACATGGCAGGCAATCCAGGACCAACAGAGACTCTCTGCACCCCATACACCAACTGATTCGACGACTGGAGAGCCAGAAGGTGATCAGCAAGGCTCACTCCACCTTCCTGTTAAATCTCATGCCATTGGATTCTGCCCATCTGTCCAGCCTGTCGAGGTCCCTCTGCAGAGCCTCTCTACCCTCCAGCAGATCAAATCCTGCCCCCAGCTTGGCATCGCCCACAAATTTACTGATGATGGACTCAATCTCCCTGACAATGAGAAGGGCTATGCTCTAGTTACAGATGGGTCCTGCCGGCTTGTAGGCAGCAAGCAGAGATGGAAGGTAGCTGTCTGGAGCCCAACAAGGCAAGTGGTGGAAGCAAGGGATGGAGAAGGTGAATCCAGTCAGTATGCAGAGGGAAAAGCTGTCCAGCTGGCCCTGGATATAGCAGAACGGGAGAACTGGCCAGTGCTGTACCTCTACACTGACTTCTGGATGGTAGCCAATGCCTTGTGGGGGTGGCTGAAGGAATGGAGGAGGAACGGGTGGCAGAGAAAAGGGAAGCCTGTTTGGGCCGCTGAGCTGTGGCAAGACATCGCTGCCCGCCTGGACAGGCTGCCAACAAAGGTACGGCACATGGCTGCACACATCCCCAAGAGCAGAGCCACAGAGGAGCACAAGCACAACCACCAAGCAGATCTGGCTGCTAAAAGCTCCCAAATAGCCTTGGCCTGGGAACACAAGGGTGAGCTGTTCTTAGCTTGCTGGGCCCAGGACACTTCTGGCCACCAAGGGACATAGGCTACATACTGGCATTTTTTCATATTTTTTAATTTTATTTTTTATTAATTTAATTTTTCTTTTTATCCTAATTATGGTTGTTTTTTTAATTTTAAAATTATTTTTATATTTTTAATATTTATAATTTTTAATGTAATTTTATTTTATTATGTTTAATTTTTAATTCATTTTTATTTTGGTTTTTTAATTTATACTGTTTTAATGCATTTTTTATATGTATTTGTCTTGATCTTTAATTTTTTTTGGTTAATTTTAATTTATTTTTCCCTATTTTTGATTATTGTTGTATTTGTTATTATTTTTATTCTGTTATTGTAATTTAATTTTTGTTAATAAAAAATTGTAATAATTTTTAATTTTTAATTTTTTATCTTATTTTTTAATGTTAATTAATTTTATATTTTCTGTTTGTTGTATTTAATCTATTTTCTATGTTAATTTTGCTTTTTGCTTTTTCATTTTTAAACCTTCTTCTTTTCTATTAATTCTTTTTTATTATTATTTTTCATTTTAATTTTCTTGAATTTTTCTTTATAAGGTTTTTTGTTTGTTTTAATCTAGTACTCTTGATAATCCTTTTTTTTTTTGCTAATAATCCTTATGTTTTTTCTTAATAGCTATTTTTTGTTAGCAATCCTTATGAGTTTTTTGTTGTTTGTTTTTAATTTGTTCTCTATCATTATTTTTTGTTATTATTTTATTATGTTTTATTGTACTTTTTGTATCTAAGTTGTAAAATTTTGTTTTTGTTTTGTTATATATATTTGTATTTTTAATTTTCTTTACTTTTTTTTGTATTTTTTGTATTATTTGTATGTTTTCTACTCAATGTCTAAGAAGGAACTAGAAAGATGTTACATTAGCTAAGGAATACTTTTAAAAGCAAAAACCTATATACTACAGACCTTAACTGTATTACACGGAGCTCCTTTGCAATGCCGAGGCACACAGCTAAGAAGGTTTGAAACAAAAGAAGAACTTACAGTGTGACCTCATTACTAAGTGCTTATGCCTTACTGCAATCACTATGTACTGAGTACCTGTAGATACCAAATGCTTACTATTCATTATGCTTACTGGGAAGACTTAGCAAACCTCTAAATAACAAATCTCTGAGAGACATTACAATCAGGAGTGATGAAATTAGCACTGTTGCTTTAAATCAGAGCAGAGCTTTGGTAGACTAGAGTCTTACCAGAAAAGGGGGGCATGCGGGCGTGGGGGGTGACTACCTCTTAGACCATCTGCTTCATTAAGATGTCATGTACTGTCCTCTCCAGGACACAGTGACCATCTCTGGAGTCACCTTTCCTGGGGCAGACTGGACAGCCCAAGGTCCTTTCCATCATTCTCCAATTTGCTTCTGCACTTATTCTTTGTTCATTCCGGTTCCTCTCTCCTATGCTGCTTTGACCTTTCGGGAGGCAAAGCTGCAGTTGTCCCCTGAGCCATCTCTGTGATTGTTTTTCCTCTCCACTTCTTGTATCTACTTGCCTAAAACTTTGCTTCTCAGATCATGCCTTGGAGAGAGGCAACCTAATGAGAAACATCTTGTGCTGAGCAGCTGTTTCTAGAGGGGTTTGATCACTGATGCAACTTTATCAGACTTTGCTTTTTTTTTACTTCCAAACAGAGACAATTCTCCTGTGGCTGAGTGCAGCCAGAGAGCAGGGGGAGCTGGTGCCATGGAGCTGTGACCTGCAGCTGCAGAGAGCAGTGGAGGAGTCTGATGGGACAGTGATGTAAGCCCCAGGTGGGCAATGACAGCAATTGGGAAGGTTGTGGAGGGGGTGAGGAGCAAAGTTGTTCATACAGTGTCAGATCTTGGGGAAGAGTGTTTCCTTTGAGTCCAGGCCTCTTGAGGAGACTCTGTGGATCAAGGTGACATGGAGAGTGCTGCTGTCAGCTCCCTTCTCTCAAATGCAGCTAATTAAAAACATCCTTTAAAAACAACCCGGGGGTTATGAGGCCCAGTGGGAAATCTTCCTCATTAACTGCACTCTGAAACATCTTCAATTCTGAGCTGTGGAAAAGCTCCAAGGAGCTGGACAAGTCTTCAGTACCTGAAGGAAATCCCAGGCAGAGCCACAGCTCCTGAGGGACTTGTGTGTTCTAATGAGCCCCATGGAGGATTTGGGGCTGACTCCAGGTATCAGGGACTGAGAGAAGACTGAAGAAACTGCTCCAGAACTCAGCAGCAAATGCCAAAGTAGCTTGAAGCACTGATTGGCCCCACTGGGGCTTGTTACTGACAATGCCTCCCCAGGGGCTCCTTAGAGCAGGTAATTGGAGGCTGTGACTTCTAGACCAAAAAAAGGTAAAATGCAGGAGTCTGTGATGCTGAAAAACCCTGGGTTTGGGTTATGGAGCAGGAAGGCCAAGCCCTGAGCACAGTCCCTGGGGACAGTAGAGCCTGAAAGCCTCAAAACAAAGGATCTGCTCCCAGACCTGGGTGGCAGAGACAACTGCCAGAGCCCAGGGACCAAGACCTTGGTCCTGTTGGGCTTTCAGCCTTGCCAGAGCCCCTGGCCATGCTTTGCCAGCAGACTTGGTAGGCTTAGGTAATGGCTGCGCTGGGTGACCTTGAAGGTCTTTCCCAGCCACAACAGTTCTGTGATTCTATGTTTCTGTGTAGGAGAAGGATTGGGTTTGGATAGCTTTAGAAGACTCTAGGAAGGTTTGCCTCTGCTTGGAGATAAGGATTTTATATATATATATATATTAAAAGAAACAACAAAGAGAGAGAACAAGAGGGATGCATATTGTGCATATTTTATAACTAAGGCTTTAGTGACAAAAGCAAGAAATAGTTAACCCAAGTCAACACCTGGAAACATCAACTTTGCAATGCAGTACTGCAATCATCTCAACAAACAACAGCACAAGAATCAAGAGGACAGGACAAAGAGCACTTCCCATGGAGCTGAAGATCAGCAGAGCTTCCTAACACCCATCACAATGACTGCTGTGATAATCTGAGATCAAAAGCATCAATCAGAAGAATGCACCAAACCCATCTGAATTAGGACTGAATATCATGATTGCTTCACTGTTGTGTGATTAGGGAGTATGTTCACATGGGTTGATATGGAAACTCACCAGTCTGTCATAACTTGAAAGAGTTAAAGGGAAAGTCAAATTAATTATAGCACAAAAGACATTTTCATTTTAGCTTATAAAAGACAAAAAAGGGGAATTCAGGTATTATGTCACAAAAGAGAATGGTTCAAGCATTTATGTTCTCAATTTTCCTTTTACATGTGGTTTCAAATGTATTTAACAAAATTTATGGAGGATATGAGAGTTCTGGAAGTTTTAGCTAGGAGAAACATAAGAAGCACAAACAACATTAGGCCAGAGTCAGTATCAACAGGACTCAGTGCCTTTCCTTAGCAAATACAAAGCATCAGCAGATCAGTATGTTAGGATGAGTAAAAATGGATTGTTGTGTTATGTTCAGTTTTACATTGGGCAGAACCATGAATATTCAGGATGTCATCCCTGACCCAGCCAAGGAGCCTTTGCACTCTTGCTGTTTGCCTGCAAGTGTTTTCCTTCTCTGTGGAGATGGAGCCTGGCCAGCTCTACCCTTGTGGATCAAGGAGAATCTTGCTGACATTAACCACCACCACCACAAAGTACAGCAGCCAGGCTGGGCCTGCACTGAGTGACATCAGAACTGCTCTGCAGAAGAGTTTATTGCTTCTGAAAGCATCCACAGGGCAGCCTTCAGCTCCTGGTTCCTGAGGCTGTAGATGAGAGGGTTCACTGCTGGAGGCACCGCTGAGTACACAACTGACACCAACAGGTTCCAGGATGGGGAGGAGGTGGAGGGAGGCTTCAATCCCTTCTATGATTTTTGACCATCTTAGAAGAAAGAATATAAAGATGTCACACACCTTTGAAGCAGATTGTAAAAGGCAGTGCTGGAGATTGGGTTTGCTGTGTTTGTAGCTCTTTGTATCTTGATTCCTGTGTACAATGTGTTCAGGCTTGATCAAGTCTCCTTTGTTAGTAAGAAAAGGGAAATGTAAGAATTGGAGCTAGTAAGATCTGAGTTCTCCTTTGAGAGATCAGGCAGGCAACAAAGAAATAAGTTCAAAACTGTGGGATGAAACTTCCTGTCTGAAAGAAGCAACTGTTCTGTTTGTGTTCTGACCTTGTAAGATAAGTGGAAAGGAATGTGAGCTTGTTACTGAGATGCAGCTGGAAGTTCTGTTATCTTTAGCCATATATTATGCCAGTTCTGTTAGATTGAGCTAATTCATACAACCTGAGTGTTGTGTCTTGCATGGGTTACACCAGTCTGTTAGACACGCTGCGCTACACAACTTCTGCTTTTGCTATAGAGTTAGATTTAACTTGCTTGCTGCTGTGAATGCAAAGAGTGTTAGAAAGGTCAATCAAAAGTGTTGTTTTATTAGTAAACAAAGAAGGGGGAGATGAGGGAAGAGATTTTTGTATAGCTTTAGAAGACTATAGGAAGGTGTAAAAGAGGTTGTTTTCAGATAGCTTTGTAGGACAGTAGGGAAGATTTGCCTTTGCTCAAGTTAGAGCGAGCTATGTTCTGTCTTTGACTCTGAGGGGAATGTAAACACCTTGCAACCAAAGGAGAGAAATTAGGCAGAATTTGGTGTGATGTGTTAAAATATTGTTTTGTTATTTTGGCCTATTGTATGCCTTAATCAGACACTTGCCAGTAGAAAATGACCAGTTGAGATGTGACACCTGTGCCTGCTGACAGACTAGAGAACCTTGCTCTATGATGTAATAAATGTCTTTGCCTGCTTACAACTTGTCCTGGAAGAGTTGCTCGAGGTGAATTTACCATCTATATAAAACCTATATTAATACACCATTGTTCCAACCCTTGGCCATAGATTCTCATGTTGAGTTTGTTTCATCAAATTCCTCCCCACTAAAGCCACCAAAAAACTTTAAATCCTCCATAAATGTTGTTGAACCACACTAAAAACACATCTAAAATGAAAACTCAAAAGATTGCTTTGTGCAACTACCTGAAGGGAGGCTGTAGCCAGGTGGGGCTTGGTCTCTTCTCCCAGGCAACCAGCACCAGAACAAGAGGACACAGTCTCAAACTGCACCAGGGGAAGTTTAGGGTGAGGAGAAAGTTCTTCACAGAAAGTTGTTAGCCATTGCCCGGGGAGGTGGTGCAGTCACTGAAGGTGTTCAAAAAAGGGATTGGACATGACACTTGAAGCCAGGTTTTAGCAGTCATGAGGTGTTGGGTGACAGGTTGGACTTGATGACCTTTGAGGTCTTTTCCAACCTTATCGATTCTATGATTCTATGTCATGCTTGAACAATTCTTTCTTGTGACACACCTGCACTGCCCCTTTTTGCTTTTATAACCTAAGCAATGAAAGTGTCTTTTGTGCCAGAATCCATTGTAACCATCCCTTTAGCCATTTGAAATTGGTATCTAACTATGACATCCTGGTGAGCTAACACACAGCCCCATGGGAACCTGTGCCCCAACCACAGAGCAATTAAACAATTATGGTATTCAGTCCTAATTCAGAGGTCTTCTGGTGTCCTCCACATGTGATCAGCCTCAGAGCAATGCCATCAGCCTCAGTTCAGCAAGACAGCCTCTGGGATCAGCCTCAGGCCTGCTGATTTCCAGCTTCAGGGGCATTGCCTTGATTCCCATGCCTTGATTCTTGCCTTGTCAGCTGAGATGGTTTCATAGTTTAGTTTCATAGTTTCAGTTAGGGTTGGAAGGGACCACAAGGATCATCTAGTTCCAACCCCCCTGCCATGGGCAGGGACACTCTACCCTAGATCAGGCTGGACAGAGCCTCATCCAGCCTGGTCTTAAACACCTCAAGGGACGGGGCCCCAACCACCTTCCTCGACAACCCATTCCAGGCCTTCACCACCCTCACGGTGAAGAACTTCCTCCTCATGTCCAGCCTGAATCTTCCCACCTCCAGCTTCATCCCATTCCCCCTAGTCCTATCACTCCTTGATAGTCTGAAAAGTCCCTCCCCAGCCTTCTTGTAGGCCCCCTTCAGATACTGGAAGGCCACAATGAGGTCACCTCGGAGCCTTCTCTTCTCCAGACTGAACAGCCCCAACTCCCTCAGTCTGTCCTCATAGGAGAGGTGCTCCAGCCCTCTGATCATCCTCGTGGCCCTTCTCTGGACACGCTCCAGCACCTCCAGATCCCTCTTGTAATAGGGGCTCCAGAACTGGACACAGTACTCCAGGTGGGGTCTCACCAGAGCTGAGTAGAGGGGGAGAATCACCTCCCTTGACCTGCTGGCCACACTTCTCCTGATGCAGCCCAGGATCTGATTGGCTTTCCGGGCTGCAAGTGCACATTGAGAGCTCATGTTGAGCTTCTCGTCCACCAGCACCCCCAAGTCTCTCTCCTCTGGGCTGCTCCCCAGCCAGTCACTGCCCAGCCTGGATTTGTGCCTGGGATTGCCTCGACCCAGATGCAGGACCCTGCCCTTGGTCTTGTTGAAGCTCATGAGGTTGGCTTGTGCCCACCTCTCAAGCCTGTCAAGGTCCCTCTGGATGACATCCCTTCCCTCCAGCATGTCTGCTGCACCACACAGCTTGGTGTCATCAGCAAACTTGCTGAGGGTGCACTCAATGCCACTGTCCATGGCACCCACAAAGATGTTGACCAAGACTGGTCCCAGGACTGATCCCTGAGGGACTCCGCTTGTCACTGCCCTCCACTGGGACATGGACCCGTTGACAGCCACTCTTTGGGTGCAGCCATCAAGCCAGTTCTGTATCCATCTAGTGGTCCATCCATCAAACCCGTGTGTTGGAGACCAGGATGTGCTGGGGGACAGTGTCAAAGGCTTTGCTCAGGTCCAGGTAAATGACATCAGTTGCTCGCCCCTCATCTATTAATGCTGTCACTTGTTCGTAGAAGGCCACCAGGTTTGTCAGGCAGGATTTGCCCTTGGCAAAGCCATGCTGACTGCTCCCAATCACCTCTTCACTACTCTTCTGAGTCAGTAGTGCCTCCAGGAGGATCTGCTCCATGTTGCATCATCACTACCCACCTGAAAGACCAGCAGTGGGTAGTAGTCTGAAGGACTCATGAGTTTGGGAATTTTGCCTATAATGTCCTTTACTTGGGCACCAGGGAGGCAGCAGATCTCCCTATGAAAGGGGTCTGGTCTGCATATTGGGCCCTCTGCTCCCTTCAGTAGGGAGTCTCCTATAACAATGACCCTACGAGGTCTCTTTTCCGGTCTAGTTTTGATAGCTGGCCTGAGGCAACCTGTCATTGGTGCAGCTTCTGCCTTCCTTGAGTCCTTGTCCTCACCTATGACCTGTTCCTCCTGCAGAGCCTCATACCTATTCTGTACCTGCACTGTAGGCAGTGTGCTGCTCAAAGCAGCAGGCTTGCTCCGTCTGCATTTCTTCCGTCGGGCAGAGACCTGCACCCATTGGCCCTGCCCTTGTGGGTTACTGCAGGGAGGCTGAGAGGCTTGCTGATGAGAAGGTACCAAACTCCCTGTTCCACTAAGAGTCACCCCCTGTTCTGGTTTAGTAGAGGTTAGATTTTGGAAGTAGTCAATGTTCCTTTGCTGTCTCTTACAGCTCTTAGCCTTTCTACCTCTTCTTTAGTTCAGCCACCATGCTCATCAGATCACTGATCTGCTCACATCTGACACAGGAGCTGTTCCTTTCCATCCTCCATGTCGAGTGCAGATCCCAGCACTCACTGCAGCCACCCACCTGAACACCTGCATGCTTGTGAGTGGCCTCTGTTTGGGTGCCCACTGTTCTTCTACTAGCCTTACTTCTAGTAGTAACCATGTTGCTGTAATGCTGCTGTAACCACCCTCTTAACCACCCTCTCCACCCGGTGCCCCTTTTTTTTTTTTTTTTTTTTTTTTTTCCCCCTCCAGTCAGTACGAATGCGGGCTCTCAGAGCCGAGTGCCTCGCCGCTGCCTGCTCTCTCAGCCACGCGCTGGGGCCTCTGTCTACAGCAGTGATAAAAATGTTAAACAGCACAGGATGGGATGAGTGGAATCAGTTTTTCCTGGGACAAGGCCTGGGCTGTACTTGGAGATGTTAATGCGACCCGGTTTGAAATGGGAGATGGCCCAGACTCGACTCTGGTTTGATTAGGGTATGGAGTTGTGACTGTGACAGGGCCCAGATTGTGGGGGGGAGTGGTTAAAGGAACCCTTTATGCACTGGGATGAGTCCCAGACTGCACTGTGGTACTGGGAGAGGGCTCTCTCTGGTCCTGGATAGTGTTCAGGTGATGCAGTTTTTCCTGGGAGCAGGCACAATGCTGTGGTGTGGAGTGTGTGGCTCAGGTGGTAGGGCATGAGGCTGTGAGCGCTGAGGTCATGGTTTCGAATCTTGCAGTGGGCAACAGAGCCATGCTTTCTCCTCTTGGGTCTATGCCCAATTACAAAACAGGTCTTAGATACCTTTCTCTCCCGGTACAGAGCATACAACAAGCACACAATCACTATCACCAGCAGCAGATTCAAACACATCAAATAAATCACCTTTGGATCCCAGCCATCACTTAAAACTACTCTTTCACCTACTGGGATCTTAAACTCCTTTATCTCTATGGGCAGAGTGGTCAAGGTCACATTCCTGTATCTATTAAGCCAAAAAGAATCCCAGGCACCGCTCATAGAGAAGCTGAATCTTATACTTAAACCATAAATACAATTTATACATCAAGTATCTGCTTAAGCGATCGAAAATCAATCCCAGGACATGCTTATAGATAAGGACCCCAAAGATTGAAAAAAACAGACGCTCTAAAAGCCAAAACACTTTCATCCTTGCAACTCCGACCTGAGCAGACAATAAATCAAGCAACTTTTGCTCTGCTTCTGACAGCAACTATCCACAAGCCGCGCGTTGGGCCGCCAATTATAATATATGTGGTGGGGTGAGAAAGTTCCCTCCCCACACACAAAGCAGGAAACCACAGCTAGCTCAGTCGGAAAAGCAGATGAAAGCTATATTTACAGGCAGAAATGGAATGCACTGAATATGTACACAAATATACAATATTTACAATATATACAGAAATATACAACAATGAACGTAATGCAGACAAAGCCTTTTCCCTCTAGCTGGCCAGGGGGGTTCCCTGAACCCCTCTCTCTCCCTCCCTACCTCCCCTTTTTCCCAAAAAGGGTTGGAGAGAGAGAAAGGCAATTAAGGAAGAAAAATTCTGTTAGCTCAAAAAGCACATGCAAGAATTAGTTTTCTTATCTGGTTAGCTGTTAACTCAAGGCCGTTCCTGCTTCAGAAAGAGAGAAGCCGTCCAGCCCACAGGACAGAGAAGCACAGACTGCACCCAGCCTGAACCCAGACCAGACTAACAGAACCCAAACTTAAAATTGTATTCTACTATCTACCAATGAAATTAGTTTAGACTATCTTGTTTTTGTTCAAATATCAAAAACATTCAGCCAAAGTGTTCAGCAACTGTCTCTTTCTTAAACGCATAGCCTCAACTCGTCACACTGAGACTAGCCTAGCAGTGGGGAGGGGGGAAGAAGGAGCCCTGGGGGTGTCTTGGATATACCCCCAGGTGGGGATGGGATCTTCCTGGGTATGTTTTGGGATTTTCTTTTGTCACTGCTTCTGGCTCTCTGTAAACATTCACTGCTTTTTCATTTAAACTTTCCATCACTTTTGCAATCCGTTTGTCTGAGTTGTTATTTTTGCCCGTGGTGGGGAGGGGGACTGCCTCAACCCACTACATTATTGGTAGCAGAGGATGGTTACGGTGGGGAGGGGTTCTGCCCTCAACCCCTTTGCATTCCTGGCAAGTAGGAGTTTGTTACTGTGCTCACTCAGCAGATCGGATTGCAAAAGACAGAGAGTTTAAAATCTAGTTCTGGGCGTCGGTTTGGGTTTTAGAAGTTGGGGCTCAAGTTTTGTTGCTGGGGCGATTGTGTGAGTTCTTGTGGATTGCAGGGGGACACCTGGTGCGTGGCCGGTGGCACGGAGCCCCCTCCTGCTGTGTTATGCAGGGGTGGTTCTTGACCATCGGAATTGGGGTACCGCTTAAGAACACGGAACCTGCCCTTCCTCTGCCTTTATTCTCTGCGGAACGACAGAAGCGGCGGGGAGTGAAGCGGGGGAGGGGCAGTGGCGAGCAGATCAAAGTCAGGTCCATTCTTGCTGCGGGGATTGAGCCAGCCGTGGCAAGCGGGCGAGCCCAGCTCCCGAAACTCAGGAGGACGAACGGGGACCCCAGTTGGAAAGCCGTTCTCAAGGGCTCTGAGAACGTGTTTATGGCTTTCGCTGGAGGAGCTGTTTGAATGCCCGAGGGGTGGAGGTGATTTTGATTCTGTACCGCGGCGATAGAGGTGGCCGGAGCCCTGCTGTATACTCGGGCTGCGGCGGCGGTGGGCTCGGCCGTGCGCTCTGAGTGGCGATGGCGGCCTCCGGCCGTCCACTCGGGCTGTGGCGGCGGCGGCCCTGGCCGTGCGCTCGGAGCGGCGGCGACGGCCCCGGCCGTGCGCTCGGGCTGTGGCGGGGCCGGCCCTAGTCTCTTCCCGATCTTTCGGACGAGTTCCGAAAATGGCGCCAAGCACCTGGTACTACCTCCCTTCTTCTCAGTAGGTTGTGGTGCAGCCACTCCCTCCTCTGGGGGAGGGTTGTGTAGTCTGATGCTGTCACGCCTCGGTACGCGAACGCCCAGCGGGAGGGCGGTGTACTGTGACATGCATCTGTAGAGCCTCGGGCCGCGGCTGGAAGCGGTCAGCACTGGGCTTGGGATAGGTCCGTGCAGGGTTGTGGAAGGCTCAGCGTGCTATTTTCCTGGAGGGGTGGAGAAGCAGTTAGAGCCTGATTGTTCTGACTGGCTTGCCCCAGGGGTGGAAATATGCCGCTGAGTAAATAGAGATGGAAATAAAGGGGTGAGGAGTTGTGAGGCTTTTCCAGGTGACCAGCATGTCCAACGGATCCATGAAGAACTTGCACCGCAGAAGAGTGAACTCTGCATCACCGGGAGGTTCCATTAGCTGAGAGAAGAACTGGAATGGACTGATGCTTCAGCCTGAATGAGAGACTGTTTGGGTGGACGCCCAGATGAAGATATGGACCTCACCGGACCTGATTTGATGATATGTTTGGGGTGCAGAGATTATGGTATGAAATAAGGGGTGGCATGTTGCAGTTTGGGCTGGGTGCCCTCTGCTACATGAGGTGCTTCCTGTGTCCAGAGGTCCAGCCCAGTGGGTGGACACAGGAAGCTAGGTATTTCTACCATAATTCTCTGCACCACCACTATAAGATCCAGTGCGAGGTCTGGCACCTCCTCTTTCTTCCTCGCCGCCGCCCGGTAACTGGGGGAGATGTTGTCTCCCGGCCATGGGCCTGGCTAGGCCCAAGGCCACGGGGGGATGGGCAGTCTCAGATCTGGCCAGCTGAGACTAGCCTAGCAGTGGGGAGGGGGGAAGAAGGAGCCCTGGGGGTCTTGGATGTACCCCCAGGTGGGGATGGGATCTTTCTGGGTATGTTTTGGGATTTTTCTTTTGTCACTGCTTCTGGCTCTCTCTGTAAACATTCACTGCTTTTTCATTTAAACTTTCCATCACTTTTGCAATCCATTTGTCTGAGTTGTTATTTTTGCCCATAGTGGGGAGGGGGGCTGCCTCAACCCACTACATTATGATAATTGGGATGGGAAAGGAAGAGCTAGTGAGAAGGGAGTTTTCTGGGAATGTACACAGAGCCTTTGATATTGTACACAGACCTAATTGCAGGTGGGCTGGATATTATAATGTTGCCTTCAGTCAGAGACCAATAGAATAGTGACGCTTGTGCATATTTAGCTGAGATGCTATATAAGCTGTGTATCCGGGCAGTAAAGTTGAAGCGTGCTTATCAATCACATTGATTGCTGCTGTCTTCCCTCGCCGCTCTCCGATAGCGTATGTTTCTCCTGATGACTACCAGCCTTGCAAGTGTCCTTTGCCATCTCCACCACAGGTTGTCCTATGCTGACCCACAACTGCTTCTGCTTCCCTGAAGTCTGTGGACACTCATTTCACTTCCCCACCTTGGCATTTCCTACCTTCACTGACTTCTGTCCACACTCACACTCTGCTCCTTGGAACACAAAGAGAAGGACTGAGCCCAGACTCTTGGAGAACTTCTGGTACCACAGCACTATCCTTTCAGTGAGGTTTCTTACTCCTCATGGTCAGTCTTCCTGCACCCTCTGGCAGTGTTCGAGTCTCTGGCTGCTTCAGATCTCCATGGAAATTTCCACCATCTGGGAAAGAACCTTTCAAGCAGGCACCCAACCCATCAGCCTTCCCGTGGCCTCACCGTGAGCTCCCCAGGCTGCTGGCCCTGCAGCTTCTCAGATAGACACCACCAAGCCCTGTGCCTGCTGCTGTCCTATCATGGACTCAGGCAGCAGAGACACAGCAACCAAAACCTGAGTCCCTTCCTGCTGTGAGCCCAGGCCCTTTGGCAGAGGGCATCTCACAGTCCCTGTGCCAGACAGGTGCCTTCTGCTGGCCTGGCCGAGATGCTGCCAGATGGGAGCTGAAAAGCAAATCTGCCAGCCAGGAGCCCAGAGCTGCCCTGTCAGCTCCTGCAGACACAACTGACCTCACAGCCTCTTTCCCAGACATGTTCCTGCTGTTGGCCAATCCCTTCCCCAGGAAGAAGTGACCTCACAGCACCTTCAGAGCCTTTGGCTTCCTACTGAATTGAGTTTCTGAGACACAACTGACCACATGATCCCACAGCCATCCATCACCTTCCTTGTGGCCAGAGCCTGAGCAGATCAAAGTTTCATCCAATCCATTTGGCAGATTTCCTACTGAGGGTTTGTGTGCAGAAAACTTCCTCACAGGAGCTGCTGGCTCTGTCCTGGTGCATTTGTGGAGGAGAACACTTGTAGCGGGTTGAGGCAGCCCCCCTCCCCACCACGGGCGGAAATAACGACTCTGACAAACGGGTTGCAAAAGTGATGGAAAGTTTAAATAGAAACGAGTGAATGTGCACAGAGAGCCAGAAACAGTGACAAAAGAAACCCCCAAAACAGACCCAGACGCATCCCATCCCCACCTGAGGGTGGGCCCAAGACCCCCAGGGCTCCTTCTTCCCCCCCTCACTGCTAGGCTAGTCTCTGCTGGCCAGGCTTGAGACCGCCCATCCCCCTGGCCTCGGACCTAGCCAGGCCCAAGGCCAGGAGATGTATCCCCCAGTTACTGGGTGCCGGTGAGGGAAGAAAGAGGAAGTGCCAGACCCCGGGCTGGATTTTATAGCGGTGCAGGGGATTGTGGTAGGAGATACCTGCTTTCCTGTGTCCGCCCACTGGGCTGGACTTCTGGACACAGAAAGTACACCATGTAGCAGAGGGCACCCAGCCCAAACCACCACATGCCACCCCTTATCTCCTATCACAATCCCTGCACCCAAAAATCATCAAATTAGAAATCCTCTGATGACATGTCCGGCAAGGTCCATATCTTCATCTGGGCATCCACCCAAACAGTCTCTCATTCAGGCTCAAGTATCAGTCCAGTCCAGTTCTTCTTCTTTCATCCAATGGAACCTCCCAGCGATGCAGAGTTCACTCTTCTGCAGTGCAGGTTCTTCATGGATCCATTGGATATCCTGGCCACCTGGAAAAGCCTCACAACTTCTCAGCCAAGCTTTTATTCTCACCTATATTAACTCAGCGGCATATTCTCCACCCCTGGGGCAAGCCAGTCGGAACAATCCGGCTTCACAACTGCTTTTTTCCATCCCCAGGGTGCTGCAACCGACCACCTCCAACCGCGGTCCGAGGCTACACAGATGCCTGTCAGGGTACTTCGCCCCCCCACTGGGCGTTCGCGTACCACGGCACGACAGCATCTGGCTGCACAACCCTCCCCTGGCAGAAGGAGGGGCTGCCCCACAGCCCACTGAGAAGAAGGGAGGCGGAGCCAGGTGCCCGGCGCCATTCAATGAACTCTTAATAGAACTAAGGGAAAAAAAGAGGGTGTACCATCTCTGGAAGAAAGGGGAGGCAACCTACGGAATGTTTAGGGATGTTGCTAGGACATGCAGGAAGAAAATTAGGGAGGCAAAAGCCCATTTAGAACTTAGACTGGCCTCTGCTGTGAAGGACAACAAAAAGTCCTTCTATAAATACATCAATAGCAAGAGGAAGGGCAAGGACAACCTCCACTCCTTGGTTGACATGGAGGGGAACGTTGTAACAAAGGATGAGGAAAAGGCAGAGGTACTTAACACCTTCTTTGCTTCAATCTATCCTAGCATGGCAGAACATCTTCTGGACAGCTGGCCTGCAGAGCTGGCAGAAGGAGCCAGGGAGCTGCATGGTTTCCCGCGGCTCCAGGAGGCAGTTAGAGATCTTCTGAGCCGCTTGGACCCCCACAAGGCCATGGGACCAGATGGGATCCATCCTAGGGTGCTGAGGGGGCTGGCAGATGAGCTGGCCAAGCCGCTCTCCATCATTTTTCAGCAGTCCTGGCTCACTGGAGAGGTCCCAGAAGACTGGAAGCTGGCCAACGTGGTGCCCATCCACAAGAAGGGCCGGTTGGATGAGCCAGGGAATTATAGGCCTGTCAGCCTGACCTCAGTGCCAGGCAAGATTATGGAACAGCTCATCTTGAGTGCAATCACTCAGCACTTACAGGATGGCCAAGGGATCAGGCCTAGCCAGCATGGCTTTAGGAAGGGCAGGTCCTGCCTGACCAACCTGATCTCCTTCTATGATCAGGTGACCCACCTGGTGGATGTGGGGCAGGCTGTGGATGTGGTCTACCTGGACCTCAGCAAGGCCTTTGACACTGTCCCCCACAGCAAACTCCTGGCCAAGCTGGCAGCCCATGGCTTGGATGGGAGCACACTGCGTTGGGTTAGGAACTGGCTGGAGGGCCGAGCCCAGAGAGTGGTGGTGAATGGTGCCACAGCCAGCTGGTGGCCAGTCACTAGTGGTGTGCCCCAAGGATCAGTGCTGGGCCCCATGCTCTTCAACATCTTTATTGATGATCTGGATGAGGGCATCGAGTCCATCATCAGTAAATTTGCGGACGACAGCAAGCTGGGGGCAGGAGTTGATCTGCTGGAGGGCAGAGAGGCTTTGCAGAGGGACCTCGACAGGCTGGACAGATGGGCAGAGTCCAAGGGCATGAGATTGAACACATCCAAGTGCCGGGTTCTGCACATTGGCCACAGCAACCCCAGGCAGTGCTACAGGCTGGGGTCAGAGTGGTTGGAGAGCGGCCAGGCAGAGAGGGACCTGGGGGTGCTGCTTGATGGGAGGCTGAACACGAGCCTGCAGTGTGCCCAGGCAGCCAAGAAGGCCAATGGCATCCTAGCCTGCATCAGGAACAGTGTGGCCAGCAGGAGCAGGGAGGTCATTCTGCCCCTGTACACTGCACTGGTTAGGCCATACCTTGAGTCCTGTGTCCAGTTCTGGGCCCCTCAGTTTAGGAAAGATGTTGTCTTACTGGAGCGTGTCCAGAGAAGGGCAACAAAGTTGGTGAGGGGTTTGGAAGACAAGCCCTATCAGGAGAGGCTGAGGGAGCTGGGGTTGCTTAGCCTGGAGAGGAGGAGACTCAGGGGTGACCTTATTGCTCTCTACAACTACCTGAAGGGAGGTTGTAGCCAGGCAGAGGCTGGTCTCTTCTCCCAGGCAGCCAGCACCAGAACAAGAGGACATAGTCTCAGGCTGTGCCAGGGCAGGTTTAGACTGGATGTTAGGAAGAAGTTCTATACCGAGAGAGTGATTGCCCATTGGAATGGTCTGCCCGTGGTGGTGGTGGAGTCACCTTCATTGGAGGTGTTCAAGAAGAGGCTTGATGGGGTGCTTGGTGCCACGGTTTAGTTGTTTAGTGGTTTAGGTGGGTTGTATTGTATTGTATTGTATTGTATTGTATTGTATTGTATTGTATTGTATTTAGGTGGGTTGGATTGGTTGATAGGTTGGATGCGATGATCTTGAAGGTCTCTTCCAACCTGGTGTATTGTATTGTATTGTATTGTATTGTATTGTATTGTATTGTAAGATGATCCAGTGTGTGCTGGGATGAGGCTATGTCTGTTCTGGGAGGGGACCAGGGGTTTCAGTTTATCCTAGGTCTTACCCAGTCTTTATTGGGAGGGGGAGACATTCAAGAGATTCAGTTTGTACAGGGAGGGCAACCACAGAATCAGAGAATCTTAGGGGCTGGAAGGGACCTCCAAAGATCATCCAGTCCAACCCCTGCCAGAGCAGGGTCACCTAGAGCAGATCACAGAGGAACACATGCAGGTGGGCCTTGAGTATCTCCAGAGAAGGAGACTCCACAGCTGCCCTGGGCAGCCTGTTCCAGATGGGGCCCAGTCTGCAGTGGGATGGAGTCAGGGATGTGATTTGTACTGGGATGGGCCTCAGACTGTACTGGAAGATATTCAAATGATCCTGTTACTGATGGGACAAGACCACATCTCTGCAGGGGTGGGGGCAGTTCAGGAGATGCAGTTTGTACTGAGACTGGGCTAGGTCTGTACTGGCAGGGGCTTAAAAGGATCAAGATTGTAATGGGATAAGGGCCAGACTGTACTGGAATGGAGCCAGGGGATCCCAATTGTACTGGAATGGGGTCTGGTCTGTACTTAGTGAGGGAACCAAGGGAGTGGATTTACAATAAACAGACCTATACTGGGAGGGGATAAAGGAATCCAGCCTATTTTGGGAGAAGGCCTAATGTGCACTTGGAAGTGTTAAAGGGTCTTTGTTTGGACAAGCACAAGGCTCAGACAGTACTAGGAGGGCAAGAAGGTGTCCAGTTTGTACTGGAATGGATGCAGTCAGTCCCTGCAGGGGGCCTGGAGATGCATTTTGGACTGGGATAGGACAGAGGCAGTAGTGGGAGAAGGCAAGGTGATCCAGTTTTGTTCTGGGAGGAGGCCACAGCTGTACTGGGAGCAGTTCAGATTATGTAGTTTTTACTGGGAAGGGACATAGCCTGTCCTGGGAGTGGGTTCAAAATATCCTCTCTGCACTGGGTGAGATTCAGTTGATACTGGGACAGGAACAGGGTGACCAGTTTGTTCTGGGCTGTCTCTCAAGCTGTGCTGGGATGACATCAGGAGGATCAGTTTATGTTGGGAGTAGACCAGGTTTGTATGTGGAAGGCTTAAAGGGAACATGCCTGGACTGAGATGGGGCCCAGTCTCTGGTGGGTTGGGATCAGGGTCTCCATTTTGCACTGGGAGGTGGCCACAGTGTAGTGGGAGGAGGCAGGGTATGAAATTTGTCCTGTGATGGATGGAGTTGGTATGGGAGAGAGACAGAGGATCAGTTTGTACTGGAATGAGGAGCAGTTTGTACTAGAACCAGAGGTCCAGCAGGGACTGCTGCTCCCTGGCAGTGCTGCTGTGCTGGGACTCATTGCCCCTCCGCCTCTGCACAGAGGAGATGTCCCTGAAGCTCCAGAGAATTCTTGGAGGAAGGACCTCAGGAAAAAATAAATGTTACTGAAAGCTTCTTTATTTTGATTAACCAAACAAGGAGCACAGCTCCTCCAACATAGATCCTCAGTCAGAAAAGCAAAGCAGAGAGTGATTAGAAAGGTGATGACAATATTGCCAAAAGTAAAAATGCACCACAAACAGCAAAACTCCAGCATCCAGGCTGGGCCTGCACTGAGTGACATCAGAACTGCTCTGCAGGAGAAGACAAAAAAGTTTATTGCTTCTGAAAGCATCCAGGGATCAGTTGGCTCAGGACAGCCTTCAGCTCCTGGTTCCTCAGGCTGTAGATGAGAGGGTTCACTGCTGGAGGAACCACTGAGTACAGAACTGACACAATAAGGTTCCAGGATGGAGAGGAGATGGAAGGGGGCTTCAGGTAGGCAAAGAAGCCAGTGCTTGTAACCAGCGAGACCACAGCCAGGTGAGGGAGGCAGGTGGCAAAGGCTTTGTGGCGTCCCTGCTGAGAGGGGATCCTCAGCACTGCCCTGAAGATCTGCACGTAGGACACCACAATCAACACAAAGCAGAGAAGTAATAAACAGGCACTGAGCACAAGAAGCCAAAGTTCCCTGAGGTAGGATGTGGAGCAGGAGAGCTTGAGGATCTGGGGGATTTCACAGAAGAACTGGTCCACAGCATTGCCCTGGCACAGGGGCAGGGAAAATGTATTGGTTGTGTGCAGCAGAGCATTTGAGAAAGCCACAGCCCCAGACAGCTGCTGCCAGGTGGAGACAAACTCTGCTGCCCAGGAGGGTCTCATAGTGCAGGGGTCTGCAGATGGCAACGTAGCGATCGTAGGACATGGTGGTGAGGAGATAAAACTCTGCACCAATTAGGAATATGAAAAAGAAGACCTGGAGAACACATCCTGCATAGGAGATGTCCCTGGTGTCCCTCAGGGAATTGGCCATGGACTTGGGCACAGTGGTGGAGATGGTACCCAGGTCAAGGAGGGCGAGGTTGAGGAGGAAGAAGTACATGGGGGTGTGGAGGTGGTGGTGCCAGGCTATGGTGGTGATGATGAGGCCATTGCCCAGCAGGGCAGCCAGGTAGATGGCCAGGAAGAGGCAGAAGTGCAGCAGCTGCAGCTGCCTTGTGCCTGGGAATGGCAGGAGGAGGAAGTGGGTGCTGGAGCTGCTGTTGGCCATCTGCTGCCTCTGGCCATGGAGACCTGTGCAAGGAGGGAAAGGCAGTGACAAGTTAGGGCACACTTCTCTCAGCCTCATTGTAAGCCCTGTCCCTGAGCTGCAGGAGGAATGGATCAGCTCAGTCCCATCACTACCAACCCATGGCAGAGTTCATCAAATGCAGCAGGGACCCAGAATTGCCATGAAGATTCCTCTGGTGTCAGAACAGAAAGTGACCAACAGCCCAATCCCAGAGAACAAGAGTGCAATTGTTGGGTTGAAATTTCCCCCAGTATTACCTTTGCCTGAGCAGCTCAGTTAGAAGCAAATGAAGCTGTATTGAGAAGCAAGAGCTACACTCTGCAATGGAATGCAATAAACAGGTACAGAACATCCAAGAGTGACAATATTAGGCAGGTATTTACAATTAGCAAATGACATGAAACCCCCTTGGTCAGAGACCAGGGAAGCTGTTCCTCTGCCTCTAACCCCTACCGACCTGTTCCAAGAGAGAAAGGAGGAGTGGAGAGAGAAAAAAAGCAGTGGGTTAGACTTAGCCAAGGCCAGCCAAAGCAGGTGATCTCTCCCCAGCAAAGCAAAACAGCTGTGATCAGAAGAGAAGAGAGAGAATTGTTATGGTACAGCTCCTCTGATTCCAGATATTTATCCAATGAATTTGTTTAGAAGAATCTTTTCTTTTCCTTTTCACACCCAAGAGTGATCTATTTATTGTGTTTCTACTTTTCTGCTCAAAATCTGTAACTAAATTTCAAAGGCATTGCCTAAAACCACCACACCCCTGGAGAGGTGGAGGAACAGGGAGCAGGCCTGTAGTGCTGCAGAGACAGTGAAGGGAAGAGAGAAAGGCAGAGGGGCTGGGGGTGAAGCCTTCTCCTTCCCCAGCTCTGCTCACTGCTGCTCACAGGATGGAACTGAAGGGCTTTGGTCCTCCTTCTCTGTGCACACTCCAGGAGCCTTCAGCTGAGCATCAGCTGCCGAGGTGGAGATGCCTCCAGGAGCTACAGCTGCAGTGTCCTGCCCCCACAGCCTCACTGTGTCAGGGACTGCAGTGACTTCTCCTCCAGTGAGCTCTCAGTCACCCTCCTGGTCCTGGATACCTTGAAGCTCTCTCTGCCTTCCTCATCTCCCTGAGATCCTCTGGAAGTGTCCTCAGCCCTGCTGTGCTGTGCAGAGGAGCTGCTCCTGGCCAGAGCTGTCTCCTGCAGTGCTGCCTGCTTGCCAGCAGCTCCTTCCAGCCCAGGAGTCCAGCCCAATAGAGCAGCAGGGGACCAGCCCAAGGTGTCTTATTGACTCCTTTGGTGGCTTTTGGTGCCCTGTAAACCTCAGGGACTGAGAGGAAGCTGATGAAACCTCTGCAGAAGTCAAAGTCAGATTCCAACTCTGAAGTTTCTTCTACTCCTAATGGGTCCCTGTGAGGCATACTGGGAAAGGGTCCCCAGGGTCTGGTTAGGGCAGAAGGAGACAGTGGATGCAAGGGAAACATCACTGGAGGCACTGAAGCATCTCCAGGCTGTGGGGAGAGCAGAGACCTGAGGCAGTGCTGAGAGGTCAGGACAAGCAGCTCAAGGTGGCTCTGCTGCTGAGCAAACCTGGAGGGGTTTCATTGATCCAAAGGGCCAAGCCCTGAGCCCCAGCCCCTGGCAAGGCAGATCCTGTCCCTCACCTGTGGCTCAGGGCTCTGCTAGGGGCAGTGGGGAGTGAGGATGAGCAGTGATCAGGGTAGGACCTTGTCAGGTTTTGCTGTGGTTTGCTTGCAAAGAGACAACTCCTGCTGAAAAGGAATGAAATGTACCTTTAAAAGTCAGATGCTTTGTGCAATAAAAACCTCTCCAATTATCTGCAGAAACCTTGGCAAGAATGAGAGGTTCAGCAGTATTTAATAAGCCCCATGGAGTATTTGGGGCTGATGACATCATCCTTAGGTACTGCCAGGAGACTCTGCCAAGGTACTGACAAGAAGCCTCTCAAGAAGTCCAAGGCAGAAGAAAATGCCAAAGTCCCTTGAAGCACTGATTGGCCTCCCTGAGGCTTGTTACTGCCAAAGGCTCCCCAGGGACTCGTTAAAGCAGCTTGTTAGGGGCCAGGATTGCTAGGAGACAAAGGCAAAGAGCAGGGCAGAAAAACTTGCCTTTGGTGTAGGAAGCAGAAAGGCCAAGCCCTGACCACTGCCCTTGCAATAGAAGAACCTCAAAGCCTCAAAGCAAAGTTTCTCCTCCCAGGCCTTGGTGGCAGAGGCAACTGCCAGAGCCAAAGGGTCAAAGACCTTGGTCCTGCTGGGCCTCTCAGCCTTGCCAGAGCCCTTGGCCGTGAGATACTCCCCTACCATTACCCAATAGGGAGCATCTCCCATGGGAGCAGAGAGGGAAGAAAGAGGAAGAGAAGGACTTTGCAGATGGATTTAGAGGGTGCAGGATATTATGGGTATGAAATAGGCTGTTTCCTGTGTCCACCTTAGTGGGTTGGACCCTCTGGACACAGGAGGTGTAGCTTATGTGGCAGGAATAGAAGGCACCCAGCCTGAACTGCCACAGAAGGCGAAGGGGAAAGTCTGAACACAGCTGGTGACAAAACCAATGTCTTGTGACAACACCAAGAGATTCCAAAACAGGCAGTGAAAGGTGAGGAGAACTTCTCCTGGCTAGCTGATGGAAGGGAAAACTCAAGGTTCTCCAAACAACCAACAGGAAGAAGTGACTCAGAGAACTGGAAAAACTCAACAGCTAAGGCTGTGCAGTGTTGGCAGCCAGGAAAAAGTATGACCCCAAGATGTGCTCAAGCACCAGCCAGCAGCAGAGGCCACTTGATTAATACACATCATGGCTTATAGATTTTCCTTTCTGTGTCCCTGTGCCTTTTGAGTGATTGGTTTAGGCTTGGTGTCCAGGCACCTCACTCCCCTTTTGGTAGCCTGGGGAGGACTCTCTGTTTTTTCCTTTGTTGTTCACAGATCTTCTTTCCTGGAGTTGTTTGCATTCCTGATTCAAGGGCAGAGCTCTGCTTAGTTCAAGGTTCAAGCTTCCCATGGCCACCTGCTTTACCTACAATTCTTCCTTTTTGCCCAGGGCTCATTCTTTTCTGCAGGGCCCTTTGCAGACATGAGAATGAACAGGGCACTGCCAACACCAGGAGTGATCCAATCAGCAATATTCACAACCCAGTTTGTAATACTCTTCTGTCTATGTTTAGAATGATCACTTCAGTGTGTACAGCACAGACCATCACATTCTGTCCAGCCCTGACCAGGAGCTGATAACAAAGAACCAACAGCAGCTCGATTCTGCAGCCTGGCATGGCTGACACTCTCCACATCAGTGGCTGATTCAAGCAAGACTTTTGATGTTTCCTTGTCTTGTTTTGCAACCCAAGATGCCAGTTCCCTTAGCTGAGCTGCTGCTTTGCTGTAGCCATTTGAAGCAAGATTATCCTGGCTGCTGTGTGTTCTGCTTTGTTCTACAAACCTCCATGATCATCTCATTCAGCTGTTAGGCTAAGCCTGCATGGCTTTAAGGCAAAGGGAGTGTGATTAAAGATCACAGTACTGTATCAGCTCCAGCTCTATGCTGCAGGTACACACAGCTTTCTGCTTGGAAAGTCCCTGAAAGATCTAATTCTTGAGGCTCGAATGGGGCAAAGAGCAAATTATCATCCCACATGTCCTGATGCTCAAAACTCCTTACTGGTGTGCTACAATTTAATTTTGACAGGCATTTAAATTCCAGGTTTGATTTCATGCGTGCAGCAGTGCTGCCCAAATGGTTTGCTATCCCATGGAGTTAGCTGATGTGGGCTGAGGGCCTTGTTTCCATTGATTACGCTCTGAAGCAGGCTGAATGAAGTTCAGCCTCTGATGACTTTCTCCAGCTCCCCCTATGCCTGCCAGCACCTGAGATGCACTAGCTACAGGCCAGCGGGGGGGCCATTTAGCTTTAGAAATCACTGTGATGTCTGCTCCAGTATCAATAATGCCACTGAGCACTATGTTCTGATGACCATACAGCAGGACACACTGACAGATAGGACGTTTTTGAGAGATAGTCTGTACCCACAGAATCTGTGGATCCCCAGTAGACCCGAATCCTCCTTTATTTCTTAAAGGTCCCTTTGCAGGGGGTCGTTCCGATCCCAAGGGAAGCAATAACAGCTGTGCAATACGACTTCCCTTCGGTACCGTGCAGGGAGGAAACGGAGTCCCTGCCATGATCTGAATCTTATCTGTGCTGTCAGAATCAACAACCCCAGGAAGCACAAAAAGTCCTGAGATTGTTGTTGATGATCTACCTAATATTAGTGTCTGAGTTTTTTACTGGGAGAGGACCTGACACACCTGTTGGCAACAAATGTAACATGGTATCAAGTGAAGTTACTGTGTCGGACGTTGCCAGGTCCGGTCCTGCGCTGCCTGCTATTGCCTACTCAGAGTCCAATGTTTTTCTCCAGACCATTCGTGATTCAGCACTGGTCTGTCTGCTGTGACCCAGAAACTGCAGACATGAGGAACACTGTTCCCTGTGTTTTCAACACAATCAAGGACCCTTCAAGGTTTATTTCTCTGAGCATCTTCCTGAAAGCTTTCTCTGAAGCTGCAGGGCAGTTCCTGTGTACAGAGGTAAAGAGGCAGAGTCCCAGTAGAGATTGCTGGGCTTGTCCAGCCTGGAGAAAGGAAGATCTTGGGAGGAATGAGCAGCAGCAAGGCTCTGATCCTGGGAACAATGTGTCAGGCTCTTGTCCATTGTTCAGGACACTTGGGCAATAGAGAATGGTCTGAAACTGTTGAGGTTCAGGCTACACAGAGAGAACAGCAACTGATGTCGTTTACCTGGACCTGAGCAAAGCCTTTGACACTGTCCCACACCACATCCTGGTCTCCAAGCTGGTGACACACGGGTTTGATGGATGGACCACCAGATGGATAAAGAACTGGCTTGATGGCCGCACCCAAAGAGTGGCTGTCAATGGGTCCATGTCCCAGTGGAGGCCAGGGACAAGCGGAGTCCCTCAGGGATCAGTCCTGGGACCAGTCTTGTTCAACATCTTTGTGGGTGACATGGACAGTGGCATTGAGTGCACCCTCAGCAAGTTTGCTGATGACACCAACCTGTGTGGTGCAGCAGACACGCTGGAGGGAAGGGATGCCATCCAGAGGGACCTGGACAGGCTGGAGAGGTGGGCACAGGCCAACCTCATGAGCTTCAACAAGACCAAGGGCAGGGTCCTGCATCTGGGTCGAGGCAATCCCAGGCACAAATCCAGGTTGGGCAGTGACTGGCTGGGGAGCAGCCCAGAGGAGAGAGACTTGGGGGTGCTGGTGGATGAGAAGCTCAACAGGAGCTCTCAATGTGCACTTGCAGCCCAGAAAGCCAATCAGATCCTGGGCTGCATCAGGAGAAGTGTGGCCAGCAGGTCAAGGGAGGGGATTCTCCCCCTCTACTCAGCTCTGGTGAGACCCCACCTGGAGTACTGTGTCCAGTTCTGGAGCCCCTATTACAAGAGGGATCTGGAGGTGCTGGAGCGTGTCCAGAGAAGGGCCACGAGGATGATCAGAGGGCTGGAGCACCTCTCCTGTGAGGACAGACTGAAGGAGTTGGGGCTGTTCAGTCTGGAGAAGACAAGGCTCCGAGGTGACCTCATTGTGGCTTTCCAGTATCTGAAGGGGGCCTACAAGAAGGCTGGGGAGGGACTTTTCAGGCTATCAGGGAGTGATAGGACTAGGGGGAATGAAATGAAGCTGGAGGTGGGGAGATTCAGGCTGGACATGAGGAGGAAGTTCTTCCCCATGAGAGTGGTGAAGGCCTGGAATGGGTTGTCCAGGGAGGTGGTTGAGGCCCCGTCCCTTGAGTTGTTTAAGACCAGGCTGGACGAGGCTCTGTCCAGCCTGATCTAGGGTAGAGTGTCCCTGCCCATGGCAGGGGGGTTGGAACTGGATGATCCTTGTGGTCCCTTCCAACCCTAACTGAAACTATGAAACTATGAAACTAAGAAAGTTTCCCAACATGAGGGTAATCAGCCCCTGGAAGCTCTTTTCCAGAGTGTGCAGGAGCACTGCCCCAGGCAGTGACCACTACATCTTTGGCTCAAACCCTGAGGAATCTGCTGTGATGCTGCTTAGAGCTGGAGGTTGGTTGAGACACCTCCTGAAGTCCCTCCCAGCCTGACTGCTGCTGTCCTCCCTTGCACTTCATAGCTTCCAATTAGGGAAAGCTCTTGGACTCTCCCTGATCACAGCACTCATTCCCAGCCAGCACTGACCACATCCTTTGCTTCACTCAAGATCTTCTCTGTTACTGTTGTAATATACTCCACAAAGAACCTCTGACCCTCCTGGCCCTGCACTTGTGGGGTTGTACCTTCCAATGGTATTGCTGAGGTTCCTGTGGTATTTACCCCCTTGGGTGGCAACTCCATGGAACAGTTTCCATTCTATGCCTGTAGTGTCCTGCACTCCCCCACACTGTCAGCTTGTTTGAGGCACTGGCCCTCTAACCTTGAATGCTGTCCTGCTGGGATGCCAGTCCACAGGGACCTCCACACGTGAGTGGATTTGGCCATCAAAGGCCTCCTGAAGTTTGACAAGGCCAAGGCAGGCAAGGTCTGCACTGGGGCAGAACAACCTCATGCCTCTGGACAGGCTGTGATGTGACCAGCTGGGCAGTGTCCCTGGGAGGGGGGCATGGGAGTCATGATCGAAGCCACATCAGATTGTGAGGTTCCAACTTCTAAAAGAGGGTGGAGAACCTGGAGAAGTGCAGAGAAATTCTCTCATTAAGGGCTCAGGGCCCACAGCACAGGAGCTGTGTGGCAAGCTGGAGGCAGCTGGGCCTCTCTGGCCTGGTGCAGGGCAGGCACAGGGCAGTCTTAAGGCAGACAGCACCTGCCTGGAGAGGTGGTGGAGCCAAGCTCTTCTGCAGTGGCAGATGGCCTGGCAGAGACAACAGCTACAAGGAGCTTGCTGCTAGGAGCTTTGCCCTGGGCCTTAAGCAAGTTGGTGTCTGCTCAGTTTTGTCTGTTTTGTGTTGATTGTGGTGTCCTATGTGCAGATCTTCAGGGCAGTGCTGAGGATCCCCTCTCAGCAGGGACGCCACAAAGCCTTTGCCACCTGCCTCCCTCACCTGGCTGTGGTCTCCCTGTTTATCAGCACTGCCTTCTTTGCCAACCTGAAGCCCTCCTCCATCTCCTCCCCATCCCTGGATCTGGTGGTGTCAGTTCTGTACTCAGTGGTGCCTCTAGCAGTGAACCCTCTCCTCTACAGCCTGAGGAACCAGGAGCTGAAGGCTGCCCTGAGCCAACTGATCCCTGGATGCTTTCAGAAGCAATAAACTCTTTCTTCTCCTGCAGAGCAGTTCTGATGTCACTCAGTGCAGGCCCAGCCTGGCTGCTGTACTTTCTGGTGGGGGAGTCTAGTTTTTTGCTATTTATATCTTCATCCTACACTTTCTAATTCACTCTCTGTTTTTCTGACCAGCAGTTTGTGTAAGTGGACCTCTGCTCCTTGTTGGTTTCAACACAGTAAAGGGCCTTGCAGTAGTATCTTTTTTCCTGAGATCCTTCCTCCAAGACTTTTCTGGAGCTTTAGAGGCAGCTCCTGTGTGCAGAGCTGGACAAGAACAGCATCCCAGCACAGCAGCAGCTCCAGGGAGCACCAGCACTTGTTTGTCCTGGGCTGCTCTCTTTCCACCTCCACACTCTCCTGCTGAGCCCCTGTGTTGGGGCAAGGCCTGCGTGCTCTGGCAGCTTGGGCACCTTCCTGCTGCGTGGCAGTCCCATGACCAAAGGCAGACACAGGCCCTGGGAACTTTGGCTCAGATGGCCTCCACAAGAACAGTTCCACAGAGAGAGGTGATCTGCTTGGGGTAGTGTCTGAAGCCTTAAATCTCTTTCCAAAGTTTCCTTCAAGAGCAGGCCCAAGAAATTGTCCAACAGATGCAAAGAGCAGGGAACAGCTAAAGTGTGTGAGTGTGCAGGGCTGGGGCACACAGCAGTGTCCTCACACAGCCAGGCCTCCTGCAAGTGACCTGAAGCATCAGCAGAGAAGGCTCTGGACTGTGTCTGTGTTCACTGGACACCCTGGGGAAGCTGTCCCAGGGCAGTCACCCCAGACTAGCCTTCACAACCACCGTTTCCAGCAGCAGCCTCACACCTCAGCTTGGAGAGACTCTTTGTCCCTCCACAGGAGGACATGGCCTCAGGAGGTCAGCAGAGCCTGTTTGCATTGTGCAGATGAGATGTCAGCAGATGAGCTGAGGTGAAGCTGAGTGAGCACAAACACCATCAGCTGTTGCTGGAGGTACCAGGGCACTGGAGGTGTGAGGAGCCTCCCAGCTTCTGGCAAGGGCAGCAGGAGGCCAGGGAGACTCTCTGACTGCTGCAGGGCAGGGCCTGTGTGAGTGATGGGGAAAGACTCTCTCTCTGAACATCCCACACTCCATTAGGGGTCCATGAGGCCAGCTCAGATGTGGACACCTGGCAGAGCTGGGACATTGTTGTGTGTCACTCCAGAACAAACCCTACTGGCCCAGGCAGATTCATCTCAGATGGCTTGGGCAGGCTGCTGTCTGCTCACATCACCCTTGCTGGACTGTGCCCTGGGATGTGCACAGAGCCATCCCAGAGGTTCTGGGCTCCTTGGAAAAGGCCTCTTCAAGAACACCAAACAGGAGGGTGGGGAACTTTGCAGGCTGGTCACCCTCAGCACAGTCCCTGGGAAGGTGAAGGCTCAAACACCTCTGCAGCCATTTGCAGGCCCTTGCAGCACAAGAGAGGTAGTGCTGAAGCCATATGGGTAGGGGCAAGAAGGGGATGTTTTGTGCCTGGACCTTAGCCAGGGCTTTGCCATAGTCCCCCATAGTTACTTTAGAGCCAGACTGCTGAGAGCTGGAGTGCAGAAATGCAGGAGGTGATGGCTGGGGGGTGGCTGAAGCCCAAAATGTCACAAGTGGAGAGTCCTCCTGGCAGACACTTGCCAGTGGCATCCCTCAGGGAAGCCCTTGGGCCAGCACTGTGCAATCTCTTCATGAACTCCCTGCACCATCTGAGCCAGGGCCTTTGCAGCCCCTCTGGAGATGAAGCTAAAGTGGGCAGAGCCCTTGAGGGACCTCATCTGCTTACCCCTGCCCCTGAGCAGGATCATTGGACAAGAGGATGTGCAGGAGTCTGCTCCACAACTGCAGCAGGACAGAGCCAGCAGCTCCTCCACTCAAAGCCTTGGTAGGAAATCTGCCAGATGGATCTGGTGAAACTTGGATCTGCTCAGGCTCTGGCCACAAGGAGGCTGAGGGCTGAGTGTGCAATCCTGTGCTCAGCTGTGTCTCAGGAACTCACCACTCAGTAGGAAGCCAAGGACTGGGAAGGGGGAGGTGAGGCCACTTCTGCCTCCTGAGAGGATTGGCCAACAGCAGGAAGACAGCTGGGAAAGGGACTATGAGGTCAGTTGTGTCTGCAGGAGCTGGTAGGGCAGCCCTGGGCTCATGGCTGGCAGATGGGCAGAGTGATCTGTCAGATGGCTTCTGCCAAAGGGCCTGGGCTGAGTGCAGGAAGGGGCTGATGGGTTGGCTGCTGTGTCTCTGCTGCCTGAGTAGCTGATGGGACAGCAGCAGGCACAGGGCTTGGTGCTGTCCAGCCAAGAAACTGCAAGGCCAGCAGCCTTGGGAGCTCCTGCTGAGGTAGGCAAGAGCAGGAGAGAGGAACACTGCCAGATGGTGCAGCCTGGCAGGTGCAGCCTGGCCATGAGGAGCAAGAAACCTCTCTCAAAGGGTAGTGCTGTGGCCTGGGAGGATCTCCAGAAGGAGTCTGGGATCAGCCCTTCTCTTTTCCCTCTTCTCACAGAGAGCAGAGTGTGAGTGTGGGCAGGTGTCAGTGAAGGCATGGGAAGGCCAAGGTGGGGAAGTGAGAGGAGTGTCTGCTGCAGCCTGCAGGGCAGGAGAAGCAGCTGTGAGACAGTGCAGGACAAAGCTGTGGGAGAGCTGGCCAAGGGCAATGGCAGTGGTGGGAGTGATGAAGAGAAGCCAAGGCTGTGCCCTCTTGGCTATGGCAATGCTCTGCCCCCGAGGCCTGTGAGGAGATGTTGTCCTAAGGCACTGGGAGGGCCTCGCTGCCTCTGTCCACAGCCCCAGGAAGGCTGGGGACTGTCAGGCCCTTGTCCTCCACTCAGCATCACAAACCCTACAGGGATGCTAAAGGAAGGCTGGAGAGGGACTTTTCATGAGGGTGTCTGGTGACAGGGCAGGAGGGAAAGGTTTGAAGGTGAGGAAAAGGAGGTTGAGACTGGGCCTTAGGAAGAAGTTCTTCAGTATGAGGGTTGTGGGACTCTGGAATGGGCTGCCCAGGTAGGATGCCCTCTCCTGAGGGTCTTGAAGGCCAGGCTGGATGAGGCCTTGAGCAGCTGAGTCTATTGGAGAGTCATCCTTGCCTATGGCAGGGAGGTTGGAGCAGATGAGCTCTGAGGTCCCTCCCAACCTAGGCCCTGCTATGCTGCTATGAAACCCACCCCCCACCCCCACTGCACCTGAAGAGCCTTGACCCACATATGTGGGGCAGGATCTGCCTGCCCAGGGGCTGTGCTCAGGCCTTGGCCTTTGTGCTGCAGAACCCAGAGCCAGAGTTTGCTCTCCTGCACTTTGCCTTTGCCTGCTGCAATCACAGCCTCTCCTGAGCTGCTCTAACAAGTCCCTGGGGAGGCTTTGGCAGTAACAAGCCTCAGTGGGGCCAATCAATGCTTCAAGGTACTTTGTCTTTTGCTTCTTGCTTCTTGCACAGTTTCTTCACTCTTCTCTCAGGACCTGAGGTTCATGGAATGATCCCCAAGTGCCCTGAGGAGCTCTTTGTGTCTCTGCTGTTTACTTCCAGATTTCAAAGTGCACCTCACAAAGCTCAGATTTTGAGGGTAAACTATTTGATTCTTTCTCAGATGAGGGCAGAGGTGACAGCAGCATCCACCAAGCCAGAATGATGCAGGCTGTCTGCTCAGGAGGTCTGGACTGGGAGGAGAAGCTGTCCTTTGAGGGCTGACATGGAGTGGACAACTTTGCTCCTCACCCTCCCCAACCTCCCCATTGCTGTCCCTGCCCACCTGGGCCTTCCATCCCTGCTCCTTGCCTCAGAATTCTCCACTGCTCTCTGCAGCTGGAGCTCACAGCTCCATGGCACCAGCTGCCCCCTGCTCTCCTTAGAGAGCTGCCTGCACATAGCCACAGAAGAATTGTTGCTCTTTGGAAGCAAAACCAAGGCTGAGAAAGTTCCCTCAGCAGTCCAAGGCCTCTGGAACCATCTCCTCAGCACACAATGTTGCACACAGTGTCCTTATTTTTCAGTCACTTGGTCCCCTAGAATTCACCCAAGAGCACAGCCTGATCAGGAGAGCAAGGATGAAGTACATGAGAATTAGGAGGAGGAGGAAGAAAATAATTATGAGGAGGACAAAGGGGATGATGTGGCAGAAATGGAAGATGATATGGAATAGGAGAAGAATGATGAGAAGGAGCAGGAATATGAAGAGGAGGAAGATGGCAAACCCATATCAGCCCCTCTGTGCCACCCAAGCAGCCACAGCAGTGCCCTGAGTGGGGGAAAAATCTTCCCACCTAGCTTGGAGCTGGTAAAGCCCCACTGCCCCCAGCGCAGTGCCCAGCCCTCTGTCTGTGGGGACTATGGCAAGAGATTTACCCTCAGCTCCAACCTCATCCAGCACTGCTGCGTCCACAGCCAGGAGCAGCTGCACCTCTGAGCTGCCTGAGGCAAGAGCTGTACTCATCTGTCTACCCCCAGCCAGCACCGCAGCACCCACACTGGTGCTAGTCCTGTCCCTCCGCAGCTTTGTCCTCACCTGGCATATTCACCCCCACGCCGGTGACCAGCGTGCCCCAGGGGACACAGCAATACACCGACCCCGGCACTGCCAGGCCAAATGTGACCCCCCTGGGGGGCCTTCTCCCGCAGATTGAACTGAAATCTCTTTTACACCTTTTCTTTGAAGCAAATGTGCCCCTGCTCTTCTCTGCACCAGCCAGTGCTGAGGAGAATAATGACAGTGCTGAGAAAGCACAGCCAGTGCCACCACTGCAGCAGGGCTGGTATTTGGCTGTTTGTTCCTCAACACTTTGGGTTTCCTAGGCTCATGTTCCGCCTACCATCAACCAGCACCCCCAGGTCCCTCTCTGCCTGGCCGCTCTCCAGCCACTCTGACCCAGCCTGTAGCACTGCATGGGGTTGTTGTGGCCAATGTGCAGAACCCGGCACTTGGATGTGTTCAATCTCATGCCCTTGGACTCTGCCCATCTGTCCAGCCTGTCAAGGTCCCTCTGCAAAGCCTCTCTGCCCTCCAGCAGATCAACTCCTGCCCCCAGCTTGGTGTCGTCCGCAAATTTACTGATGATGGACTCGATGCCCTCATCCAGATCATCAATAAAGATGTTGAAGAGCATGGGGCCCAGCACTGATCCCTGGGGCACACCACTAGTGCCTGGCCGCCAGCCGGATGTGGCACCATTCACCACCACTCTCTGGGCTCGGCCCTCCAGCCAGTTCCTAACCCAACGCAGTGTGCTCCCATCCAAGCCATGGGCTGCCAGCTTGGCCAGGAGTTTGCTGTGGGGGACAGTGTCAAAGGCCTTGCTGAGGTAGACCACATCCACAGGCCTCCCCACATCCACCAGGTGGGTCACCTGATCATAGAAGGAGATCAGGTTGGTCAGGCAGGACCTGCCCTTCCTAAAGCCATGCTGGCTAGGCCTGATCCCTTGGCCATCCTGTAAGTGCTGTGTGATTGCACTCCAGATGACCTGTTCCATAATCTTGCCTGGCACTGAGGTCAGGCTGACAGGCCTATCATTCCCTGGCTCGTCCAACCGGCCCAGCTTGTGGATGGGCACCACGTTGGCCAGCTTCCAGTCTTCTGGGACCTCTCCAGTGAGCCAGGACTGCTGAAAAATGATGGAGAGCAGCTTGGCCAGCTCATCTGCCAGCTCTCTCAGCACCCTAGGATGGATCCCATCTGGTCCCATGGCCTTGTGGGGGTCCAAGCGGCTCAGAATATCTCTAACTGCCTCCTGGAGCAGCGGGAAACTATGCAGCTCCCTGGCTCCTTCTGCCAGCTCTGCAGGCCAGCTGTCTGGAAGATGTTCTGCCATGCTAGGATAGATTGAGGCAAAGAAGGTGTTAAGTACCTCTGCCTTTTCCTCATCCTTTGTTACAACGTTCCCCTCCGTGCCCACCAAGGAGTGGAGGTTGTCCTTGCCCTTCTTCTTGCTATTAATGTATTTATAGAAGGACTTTTTGTTGTCCTTCACAGCAGAGGCCAGTCTAAGTTCTAAATGGGCTTTTGCCTCCCTAATTTTCTTTCTGCATGTCCTAGCAACATCCCTAAACATTCCATAGGTTGCCTCCCCTTCCTTCCAAAGATGATACACCCTCTTTTTTTCCCTTAGTTCCTTTAGAAGTTCATTGACCAACCAGGCTGGCCGTCTGCCCCGGCGGCTCATCTTCCAGGACACTGGCACAGCCTGTTCCTGCACCTTCAAGAGCTCTTCCTTGAAGCAGCTCCAGCTCTCCTGGACCCCTTTATTTTTAAGGGCTGTATCCCAGGGAACCTTCTGAGTTAGTTCCTTGAGTAGCCTGAAGTCTGCCCTCCTGAAGTCCAGAGTGGAGGTCTTCTTGCTGCCCCTCTTGGCTTGGCTTAATACCGAAAACTCAATTATCTCGTGGTCACTGGTGCCTAAACACCCTCCGACCACCACATCCCCCACCAGCCCTTCCCTGTTGGTGAAGAGGAGGTCAAGCAGAGCCTTACCCCTGGTAGGTTCATGCAGCACCTAGGATAAGAAGCTGTCCTCCATGCACTCCAGAAACCTCCTAGACTGCCTCCTCTCTGCTGTGTTGAGATCCCAGCAGATACCAGGCAGGTTGAAGTCGCCCATGAGAATGAGGTCAGGTGATCTTGAGACAGCCTTAAGCTGCCTATAGAATGCCTCATCGACATCTTCCTCCTGGTTGGGAGGTCTATAACAGACTCCAACCAGGATGTCTGTCCTGCTGGTCTTCCCTCTAATTCTCACCCACAAGCACTCAACCCAATCGTCCCTGATCTCCATCTCAACAGCATCTAGTGCCTCCCTGATGTTCATAGCCACCCCTCCACCCCTTCTTCCTTGCCTGTCTCTCCTGAAGAGCCTGTAGCCGTCAATTGCAGCGCTCCAGTCATGGGAGTCGTCCCACCACGTCTCTGTGATGGCAACTACATCATAACTTTCCTGCTGCAACAAGGCTTCCAGCTCCTCTTGTTTGTTACCCATGCTTCGTGCATTAGTGTACATGCACTGCAGCTGGGCTGCTGGTTTCACCTCTAGCTCTAGCTTATCACCTCCAGACTCCTGCCTGAGGGGACTGGTTCTAGCCCCTTCCCCCTTCGAAGCTAGTTTAAAGCCCTGTCAATGAGACCTGCCAATTCCCTTCCCAGAATCTTTTTCCCTTTGGGGGACAGGCCATTCTCGTATACTGTGACCTTCCCCCTCCTCTGGGACAGATGTACTCCATCTGTTGCCAGCTGACCTGCTGCAGTAGAAAGTTCTCCAAGATCGAAAAACTCAAAATTCTTTTGACTGCACCAGCCTCTAAGCCACTTGTTGACTGCAGCTGCCGACCTGTTCCTTATCGTATTCCTTCCTGCAGCTAACGGTATCGATGTAAAAATTATTTGTGCACCTGACCCCTCCACCAGATCTCCCAGGGCCCTGAGGTAATTTTTGATAGCCCTGGGAGTTCTGGTAGCAACATCATCATTCCCTAACTGCAGAACCAATAAGGGATAGTAGTCAGAGGGCTGCACCAGACTAGGCAGCCTTCTGGTAACATCGCTAACTTGAGCTCCTGGGAGACAACAAAGTTCCCTGTGAGTAGGGTCTGGCCGACATATGGGGCCTTCTGTTCCCCTCAGGAGGGAATCACCAATAACAATTACCCTCCTGTGTTATCTTACAAACACAGCTACAAGAACTGCTACAAGGCCACAGTGACCTTGATGCATCAGCTAGTCAGCTAACTATGGGCAGTAAACAAGAAGATGGAGTACGGCCTACACATTCAGCTCAAATAGCTGTTCCACAGAATCATGTCCCTTAGATTTAAGCCATTCTCCAACACCTTCCAGAAGGCTAAGGGAAAACTAGAACAGATTGTGACTATCAGACACCCTTGTGGCCAACCTATACAGTTTTCAATGATTGTGGATGTTGGAGCTGATGTCACTATTGTATCTCGTCATAAATGGAATGGTCTCTAGCCATTGCTCATGGCAAATTCTCCATTGTTCACAGCAAATGACTCCAGAGTTTGAAAGGTTTAAAGGGTTTAAAATGTATCCAAACAACCTGGGTCAGCAAAGAGCCAGTGCAGTAAGCTATTATGATGGCAAATCAATCACTAAGACTGTATGTGTTAACCCTTTGTGGTGGGTTAACACCCTTTTCTGAGAACAAAAGAACAAAGCAGGGGGGAGGGCTTGCAGGTACTCTTCCAAGCCTACTCCAAATTATTTTTTGTTGGATTTGCTCTTTCCTTTTATCCCCTTTCTGTTGGGAGGGAAGAGGGGGGGAGTGGGGAAGAGATTCTCAGCCTTGCCCCCCACCTGAGCTCTTAACTTCCAGTTAAGGCTCAAACCACCACACCCTTCCAGTTACGCTATTGGGCTGAGATGCCTTAAGTCAGCTAGGAGCAAAACTCATTACTGTTCCTTTTCTGTAGCAGCTACTGGTCAGCAACCAACCCTCACATTAAAATGGCCAACAGCTAATCCAGTATGGGTGGAGCAGTGGTCGCTCAGACATGATAGGCTGCAAGTTGTTAAGACCCTACTGCAGAAACAGTTGCAACTAGGGCACACCTTGCTAGCCACTCCTTACCCCTTCCAACGCCCCCCTCCCCCGCTTCCCCACCTTTTCTGGTACAACTCTGTTCTACCAAAGCTCTGCTCTGATTTAAAGCAACAGTGCTAATTTCATCATTTCTGATTGCAATGTCTTTCAGAGTTCTGTTTGTTAGAGGTTTGCTAAGTCTTCCTAGTCAGCATAATGAATAGTAAGCATTTGGTATTTACAGGTACTTGGTACGTAGTAATTGTAGTAAGGTATGAGGACTTAGTAATGAGTTCACATTGTAAGATTTTCATTTGGTTCAAACCTTCTTAGCTGTGTGCCTCGGCATTGCAAAGGAGCTCCGTGTAATATAGTTAAGGTTTGTGGTAAATAGGTATTCATTCTTCAAAGTATTCCTTAGCCAATGTAAAATCTTTCTATTTCCTTCTTAGATATTGACTAGAAAAAATGCAAATAATACAAATAAATACAAAAAATAGTAAAACAGAGAACAGGTACAAAAGAAAAATTTTAAAATACAAATATATATAACAGAGCAGAAACCAAAAAATTACAACTTGGATACAAGAAGTACAAAAACTTAGATACAAAAAATAGAGCAAAAGATAACAAAATAATAACAAAAAATAATAGAGAACAAATTTAAAACAAACAAAAGTTTAAAATAAAACCAAATTAACAGAATGATAGCAATAAGATCAGCAATAAAAACAAAACAATGAAAACAAAATATAACAAACTGAAAACTCATAAGGATTACTAACAAAAAATAGCTACTGACAAAATACATAAGGATTATTGGCAAAAAATAAAAGTAAGGATTATCCAGTCAACGAGATTAAAACAAACAAATAACTTAAAAAGAAAAAATTCAAGAAAATTAAAATGAAAAATAATAATAAAAAAGAATAAATAGAAAATAAGAAGGTTTAAAAATTAAAAAAGCAAAAATCAAAATTAAAATAGAAAATTGGTTAAATAAAACAAACATGCAAAAAATTAAAAATTAATTAAAACAAACAATATAAGATTAAAAAATAAAAGATTAAAAATGAGATAAAAATAAATAAACAAATTAATTGGAATACAAAATGAAAATAAAAAATAAAAAATTACAATAACAAAATAAAAACAATAACATTTAAAAGTTTTTTAAAAAATAAAATAAAATTAAAAATTAATTAAAACAAACAAGAGATAAAACATATTGAAAAAATATTAAAAAAAATTAGTAAATTCAAAGTAAAAAAAACAAACCAAAATTAGAATAAAAATATAAATTAATAAAAAATAAAATTAAAAATATGAAAAATGAAAAAGTAGATTACAAAAAATAAAATAACAAAAAGAAAAAAAATTTTAAAAATTAAATAAGAAAAAAAATACAAAGAAAAATTAAAATTAAAAGAAATGTTAAAAAATTTAAAAAATAATTAAAATATTGAAAAAAACAATTCAAATTAAACTTAATAATAAATTCAAAATAAAACAAATTTATTAACAATAGATTGGGAAAAAATATTTCAGAATAGATAAAGAAATTGATATAAAAAAATTACAAATTACAAAATAGATTACATTAAAAACAAAAAAATAATTAATTACAAAATATATGGAATCCTGGACTCATAGAATCACTCAGGGTTGGAAGGATCACAAGTTTCATCTAGTTCCAACTCCACTCCCATGGGCAGGGACACTCCACACTACATCAGGCCGGCCAGAGCCTCATCCAGCCTGGCCTTGGAGCTGCTTTATTGATGATCTGGATGAGGGCATTGAGTCCATCATCAGTAAATTTGCGGACGACGCCAAGCTGGGGGCAGGAGTTGATCTGCTGGAGGGCAGAGAGGCTTTGCAGAGGGACCTCGACAGGCTGGACAGATGGGCAGAATCCAAGGGCATGAGATTGAACACATCCAAGTGCCGGGTTCTGCACATTGGCCACACCAACCCCATGCAGTGCTACAGGCTGGGGGCAGAGTGGCTGGAGATCAGCCAGGCAGAGAGGGACCTGGGGGTGCTGGTAGATGGTAAGCTGAACATGAGCCTGCAGTGTGCCCAGGCAGCCAAGAAGGCCAATGGCATCCTAGCCTGCATCAGGAACAGTGTGGCCAGCAGGAGCAGGGAGGTCATTCTGCCCCTGTACACTGCACTGGTTAGGCCACACCTTGAGTCCTGTGTCCAGTTCTGGGCCCCTCAGTTTAGGAAGGAGGTTGACTTGCTGGAACGTGTCCAGAGAAGGGCAACAAAGTTGGTGAGGGGATTGGAAGACAAGCCCTATCAGGAGAGGCTGAGGGAGCTGGGGTTGTTTAGCCTGGAGAAGAGAAGACTGAGGGGTGACCTTATTGCTCTCTACAACTACCTGAAGGGAGGTTGTAGCCAGGCAGAGGCTGGTCTCCTCCCAGGCAGGCAGCACCAGAACAAGAGGACACAGTCTCAGGCTGTGCCAGGGCAGGTTTAGACTGGATGTTAGGAAGAAGTTCTATACAGAGAGAGTGATTGCCCATTGCAATGTGCTGCCCAGGGAGGTGGTGGAGTCACCTTCATTGGAGGTGTTCAAGAAGAGGCTTGATGGGGTGCTTGGTGCCACGGTTTAGTTGTTTAGGTGGGTTGTATTGTATTGTATTGTATTGTATTGTATTGTATTTAGATGGGTTGGATTGGTTGATGGGTTGGACGTGATGATCTTGAAGGTCTCTTCCAACCTGGTGTATTGTATTGTATTGTATTGTATATATATATATTTATATTCTGGCCTGCATTAGGAATGGTGTGGCCAGCAGGAGCAGGGAAGTGATTTTGCCCCTGTACTCTGCATTAGTTAGGCCACACCTTGAGTCCTGTGTCCAGTTCTGGGCCCCTCAGTTTAAGAAGGGCATCGAGACACTTGAAGGTGTCCAGAGAAGGTCAACGAGGCTGGGGAGAAGCCTTGAGCACAGCCCTGTGAGGAGAGGCTGAGGGAGATGGGGTTGTTTAGCCCGGAGAAGAGGAGGCTCAGGGGAGACCTCATTGCTCTCTACAACTACCTGAAGGGTGGTTGTAGCCAGGAAGGGGTTGGCCTCTTCTCTCTAGCAACCAGCACCAGAACAAGAGGACACAGTCTCAAGCTGTGCCGGGGAAGTTTAGGCTGGAGGTGAGGAGAAAGTTCTTCACCGAGAGAGTCATTCACCACTGGAATGTGCTGCCCAGGGAGGTGGTGGAGTCACTGTCCCTGGAGGTGTTCAAGAGGGGATTGGACGTGGCACTTGGTGCCATGGTCTAGTCACGGGGTCTGTGGTGACAGGTTGGACTCGATGATCTGCAAGGTCTCTTCCAACCTTAGTGATACTGTGATAATCCTCATTTTCAAGCAAAGGCAAACCTTCCCTAGAGTCTTCTAAAGCTATCCAAACCCAATTCTTCTCCTTCACAGAAACATAGAATCACAGAACTGTTGTGGTTGGGAAAGAGCTTCAAGGTCACCCAGGGCAGCCATTACCTAAGCCTACCAAGCCTGCTGGCAAAGCATGGCCAGGGGCTCTGGCAAGGCTGAAAGCCCAACAGGACCAAGGTCTTGGTCCCTGGGCTCTGGCACTTGTCTCTGCCACCCAGGCCGGGAGCAGATCCTTATTTTGAGGCTTTCAGGCTCTACTGTTCCCAGGGACTGTGCTCAGGGCTTGGCCTTCCTGCTCCATAACCCAAACCCAGGGTTTTTCAGCATCACAGACTCCTGCATTTTACCTTTTTTTTGCTCTAGAAATCACAGCCTCCAATTACCTGCTCTAAGGAGCCCCTGGGGAGGCTTTGTCAGTAACAAGCCCCAGTGGGGCCAATCAGTGCTTCAAGCTGCTTTGGCATTTGCTGCTGACTTCTGGAGCAGTTTCTTCAATCTTCTCTCAGTCCCTGACACCTGGAGTCAGCCCCAAATCCTCCATGGGGCTCATTAGAACACAGAAGTCCCTCAGGAGCTGTGGCTCTGCCTGGGATTTCCTTCAGGTACTGAAGACTTGTCAGCTCTTGGAACTTTTTCACAGCTCATAATTGAAGCTGTTTCAGAGTGCAGTTAATGAGGAAGATTTCCCACTGGGGCTCATAACCCCTGGATTGTTTTTAAAGGATGTTTTAATTAGCTGCATTTGAGAGAAGGGAGCTGACAGCAGCACTCTCCATGTGACCTTGATCCACAGAGTCTCCCCAAGAGGCCTGGACTCAAAGGAAACACTCTTCCCAAGATCTGACACTGTATGAACAACTTTGCTCCTCACCCCTCCACAACCTCCCCATTGCTGTCATTGCCACCTGGGGCTTACATCACTGTCCCATCAGACTCCTCCACTGCTCTCTGCAGCTGCAGGTCATAGTTCCATGGAACCAGCTCCCCCTGCTCTCCATAGAGATCTGTGCCTACAGCCAAGGAGAATTGTTCCTGTTTAGAAGTGAAGAAAAACAAAGTCTGATAAAGTTGCATCAGCAATCCAACCCCTCTGGAACCAGCTGCTCAGCACAAGATGTCTCTCAGTAGGCTGCCTCTCTCCAAGGCATGATCTGAGAAGCAAAGTTTTAGGCAAGTAGATACAAGAGGTGGAAAGCAAAACAACATCACAGAGTGGCCAAGGGGACAACTGCAGCTTGCCTCCTGAAAGGTCAAAGCAGCATAGGAGAGAGGAACCTGAATGAACAAAGAATAAGTGCAGAAGCAAATTGGAGAATGATGGAAAGGGCCTTGGGCTGTCCAGTCTGCCCCAGGAAAGGTGACTCCAGAGATGGTCACTGTGTCCTGGAGAGGACGGTACATGACATCTTACTTTAACAAATGGTCTAAGAGGTAGTCACCCCTCACCCCCTTTTCTGGTAGGACTCTAGTCTACCAAAGCTCTGCTCTGATTTAAAGCAACAGTGCTAATTTCATCATTCCTGATTGCAATGTCTCTCAGAGATTTGTTATTTAGAGTTTTGCTAAGTCTTCCTAGTAAGCATAATGAATAGTAAGCATTTGGTATCTACAGGTACTCAGTACATAGTAATTGCAGTAAGGCATAAGCACTTAGTAATGAGTTCACACTGCAAGTTCTTCCTTTGGTTCAAACCTTCTTAGCTGTGTGCCTCGGCATTGCAAAGGAGCTCCGTGTAATAGAGTTAAAGTTTGTAGTAAATAGGTATTTGCTTTTAAAAGTATTTCTTAGCTAATGTAACATATTTCTATTTCCTTCTTAGACATTGACTAGAAAACATACAAATAATACAAAAAATAGTAAAAAGAAAACAAGTAAAAAATAAATTAAAAATACAAATATATATAACAGCTTAGATACAAAAGGTACAATAAAAAATAGTAAAATAGTAACAATAAATAATGATAGAGAACAAATTAAAAACAAACAACAACAAAAAATCATAAGGATTGCTAAGAAAAACAGAAAACATAAGGATATTAGCAAAAAAAAACCAGTAAGGATTATCAAGATTATCAGGATCAGTCCTGGGACCAGTCTTGTTCAACATCTTCGTGGGTGACATGTCAGTGGCATTGAGTGCACCCTCAGCAAGTTAGCTGGTGCAGCAGACACGCTGGAGGGAAGGGATGCCATCCAGAGGGACCTGGACAGGCTGGAGAGGTGGGCACAAGCCAACCTCATGAGCTTCAACAAGACCAAGGGCAGGGTCCTGCATCTGGGTCGAGGCAATCCCAGGCACAAATCCAGGCTGGGCAGGTACTGGCTGGGGAGCAGCCCTGAGGAGAGAGACGTGGGGGTGCTGGTGGATGAGAAGCTCAACAGGAGCTCTCAATGTGCACTTGCAGCCCAGAAAGCCAATCAGATCCTGGGCTGCATCAGGAGAAGTGTGGCCAGCAGGTCAAGGGAGGAGATTCGCCCCCCTACTCAGCTCGGTGAGACCCCATCTGGAGTACTGCCTCCAGTTCTGGAGCCCCATTCAAGAGGGATCTGGAGGTGCTGGAAGGTGTCCAGAGAAGGGCCACGAGATGATCAGAGGGCTGGAGCACCTTCCTGTGAGGACAGACTGAGGGAGTTGGGGCTGTTCAGTCTGGAGAAGAGAAGGCTCCGAGGTGACCTTATAAAGAAAAATTCAAGAAAATTAAAATGAAAAATAATAATCAAAAAGAATAATAGAAAGAAGCTTAAAAATGAAAAAGCAAAATCAAAATTAAAATAGAAAATAGATTAAAACAAACAGAAAATAGAAAATTAATTAAAATAAAATTAAGAAAAATTTAAATTAAAAACTAAAAAAAACAAAAAGCTTACAATAATTTTTAAAAATTAACAAAAATTAATTACAATAACAACATAAAAATAATTTAAAATAAAATACAAAAAACCAAAAAATAGGAAAAAATAGCTTAAATTAACAAAAAATATTAAAAATTATAGATCACACAAATACATACAAAAATACATTAAAACAGTATAAATAATAAATTTTACAAAATTACAAAATGAATTAAAAATAAACAAAATAAAATATATACAAATTTAAAATATTAAAAAATAAAAAATAATTAAAAATAATTAAAACAACAAAAAAAATTAAAAACAACCAAAATTATAATAAAAGGGAAAAATGAAATTAATAAGAAAGAAATTAAACATATTTTAAATGAAAAATATATTACAAAAAATAAAATAAAATAACAAAAAAGAGAAAAAAATTAAATAAATTAGAGAAAAAAGTATTCATTAAAAAAAAAATTAAACTAAAAAAATTTAAAACTAAAAAAAATAAATGCTCACATAATTTTAATAAAATTAACAAAAATTAAATTACAATAACAAAATAAAATAATTAAAAATAAAAACGTCAAACTAAAATAATAAAACTAAAAAATTAAAACTAAAAAGAAAAAATAAATTAAAAATAAAAAAATTAAAAGAGTGTAAAAATAATGTAAAAATTGAAATTACAAAAGGAGTAATAAAATAAAAAAAATGAAGCAAATTTGTAAAAATAAAAAAAAAATAGATTATATTAAAACAAAAAAACCCAAAATTAATTAAAAATATATGGAATCATAGTCTCATAGAATGTCAGGTTGGAAGGGACCACAAGGATCAGCTAGTTCCAACCCCACTGCCATGGGCAGGGACACTTCACACTAGATCAGGCTGGCCAGAGCCTCATCCAGCCTGGGCTGAAACACCTCCAGGGACAGGCCTCAACCACCTCCCTGGACAACCCATTCCAGGGCTTCACCACTCTCACGGTGAAGAACTTCTCCTCATGTCCAGCCTGAATCTCCCCACCCACAGCTTCATTCCATTCCCCCTAGTCCTGTCACTTCCTGACAACCTAGGAAATCCCTCCCCAGCATTCATGTAGGCTCTCTTCAGATACTGGATGGCCACAATAAGGTCACCTCAGAGCCTTCTTTTCTGTCAACTGCAATCATCACAATGAACAACGGCAGAAGGATCAAGACTATGAGGAAAGAGCATTTCCCATGGAGTCGAACATCGATCACAATAACTGTTATGATAATCTGAGATCAAAAGCATCAATCAGAAGAATGTACCACAGCACCCTGTGAATTAGGACTGAATATTATGGTGGTTTGGTTGTTGTGTGATTAGAGAAAACGTTCATATGGACTTAAATGTTATCTCACCAGTTTGCCATAATTTTACACACTTAGAGGGAAAATCACAATTCCTTATAACACAACATGCATTTTCATGCATAAGTGCAAAAGTGGCTAGCAGTGTAGCAAAACAGTGCTGTGCCTGCAGCATGTAGCTAAAGCAGGGCACTGGTAGCTATAAACACAGAGAGTTATCTGGGAACAACAGGACACACACCTGCATCAACAACCTCGCATGGTATTAGTAGTGTGACCAATAATCTATACCAGTGCGATGTGTGGTCACTGGTGGGGAGCCAATGAAGCTGTGCCAACGATGCTCCCCGAGTCTATATAAGCTGTAGAGGTTCCCTTAATAAACAAACAACACTGGATCACATTGGTCATCCATACTGACTCATTCTCTGTCACAAACAGCCAACTATTAAATATTAATAACAGCCTGTTACAGTTTGGGCTGGGTGCCCTCTGCTACATGAGGTGCTTCCTGTGTCCAGAGGTCCAGCCCAGTGGGTGGACACAGGAAACTAGGTATTTCTACCATAATTCTCTGCACCACCACTATAAGAACCAGTGCGAGGTCTGGCACCTCCTCTTTCTTCCTCGACAGCGCCCGGGAACTGGGGGAGATGTTGTCTCCTGGCTGTGGGCCTGGCTAGGCCCAAGGCCACGGGGGGATGGGCAGTCTCAGATCTGGCCAGCTGAGACTAGCCTAGCAGTGGGGAGGGGGGAAGAAGGAGCCCTGGTGGGTCTTGGATGTACCCCCAGGTGGGGATGGGATCTTCCTGGGTATGTTTTGGGATTTTCTTTTGTCACTCCGCTTCTGGCTCTCTGTAAACATTCACTGCTTTTTCATTTAAACTTTCCATCACTTTTGCAATCCGTTTGTCTGAGTTGTTATTTTTGCCCGTGGTGGGGAGGGGGGCTGCCTCAACCCACTACACAGCCATAACAGGACTCCTTCCCAGGACAGATTGTGCCCACTCGCAGGAAAGGCTACACCACCTGAAGCCTTCCAACCACTCATCTGTGTCTCTTTCCTGTACAACCTATATCCCCTTTCCCACCCCTGATAGACTGGGCCCACCCCACTACAAACTCTCTGCGTGTTCTTTGGAGCTGGAGGTTCTGGTGTGTCCCATCCCCAGGCAGAAAGGCATCACGGCATCTGGGAGGAACCATTCCAAATACCCTGGGATGGAGCAGACCCTGCACAGAGGGAAGAAGGCCAACTGCAACTGGGCTGTGGCAGGAGGACAGTGTCTACCCAGACACAGGAGTTGTCCTCCCCACAGCACTCCTCAATGCTGTGACCACATCTGGATGCTTGGTGTCTAGGCGTGGGGTTCTGCAGTCTGACAGAGAAGGGAGGAACATCAGTGACTGCAGAGGAGATCTGCCAGAATGGGGGTTGACATCTCTATGGAGAGGCTGAGGCACCTGGGCTGCTTCAGCCTGCTGAGGCTCAGGGCACTGCCAGAGCAGTGTGACCATAGCTGAAGGGTGGTTTCAGAGAGGATGGAGCTCTTCTGGGGAGTGGGAAGAGACCAAAACATTCACAAAGTACAGCTTGAAAAGTTCAGAGAGGATGGAGCTTGTCTAGGGAGTGGGAAGAGACCACAACCTCCACAAAGTGCAGGTTGGAAGGTTCAGAGTGGAGATGAGGCCAAAGGGCAGAGCTGCTATTCATGAGGCCATCCAGAGGGGTCAGAAAATGGCAGGGAGAGCTGAGACAGCTCAGGGAAGGGATGGAAATAGCAGGGGGAGAGCTGGCTGGGGAAGCAAGATTGGTGTCAGTAGCCTGAAGGAAAAGAGCTGCAGGTATGGGACAGTGTAGGAGAGGCTGCAGTAGGGAAGGCCAAGGGCTCTGGAAAGACTGAGAGGCCCAACAGGACCAAGGCCTTTGTGCCCTTCGCTCTGGCAGTTGCCTCTGCCACCAAGGCTTGTGAGGAGAAACTTGGCTTTGAGGCTTTGAGGTTCTTCTATTGCAAGGGCAGTGGTCAGGGCTTGGCCTTTCTGCTTCACAGACCAAAGGCAAGTTTTTCTCCCTGTACTTTGCCTTTGTCTCCCTGCAATCCTGGCCTCTAACAAGCTGCTCTAAGGAGTCCCTGGGGAGCCTTTGTCGGTAACAAGCCTCAGTGAGGCCAATCAGCGCTTCAAGGGACTTTGGAGTTTTCTTCTGACTTGGACTTGTTGAGAGGCTTCTTGGCAGTACCTTGGCAGTCTCCTGGCAGTACCTAAGGATGATGGAATCAGCCCCAAATACTCCATGGAGCTCATTAAATACTGCTGAACCTCTAATTATTGCCAAGGTTTCTGCAGCTAATTGGAGAGGATTTTATTGCACAAAGCATCTGATTTTTACAGGTACATGTCTTTCCTTTTCAGCAGGAGTTGTCACGTTGTCACTTGGCAAGCAAACCACAGCAAAACCTGACAAGGTCCTACCCTGATCACTGCTCATCCTGACTCCCCACTGCCACCAGCAGAGCCCTCAGCCAGAGGTGAGGGACAGGATCTGCCTTGCCAGGGGCTGGGGGTCAGGGCTTGGCCCTTGGGATCAATGAACCCCTCCAGGTTTGCTCAGCAGCAGAGCCACCTTGAGCTGCTTGTCCTGACCTCTCAGCACTGCCTCAGGTCTCTGCTCTCCCCACAGCCTGGAGATGCTTCAGTGCCTCCAGTGATGCTTCCCTTGTATCCACTGTCTCCTTCTGCTCTAAGCAGACCCTGGGGACCCTTTCCCAGTATGCTTCACTGGGACCCATTAAGAGTAGAAGAAATTTCAGAATTTGAATCTGACTTTGACTTCTGGAGAGGTTACATCATCTTCTCAGTGGCACCAAAAGCCACCAGAGGAGTTATTAAAACACCTTGGGCTGGTCCCCTGCTGCCCTATAGGGCCAGGCTCCTGGGCTGGAAGGAGCTGCTGGCAAGCAGGCAGTGCTGCAGGAGACAGCCCTGGCCAGGAGCAGCTCATCTGCACAGCACAGCAGGGCTGAGGACACTGCCAGAGGATCTCAGGGAGATGAGGAAGGCAGAGAGAGCTTCAAGGTGGCCAGGACTGGGAGGGTGACTGAGAGCTCACAGGAGGAGAAGTCACTGCAGTCCCTGACACAGTGAGGCTGTGGGGGCAGGACACTGCAGCTGTAGCTCCTGGAGGCATCTCCATCTCGGCAGCTGATGCTCAGCTGAAGACTCCTGGAGTGTGCACACAGAAGGAGGACCAAATCCTTCAGTTGCATCCTGTGAGCAGCAGTGAGCAGAGCTGGGGAAGGAGAAGCCTTCACCCCCAGCCCCTCTGCCTTTCTCTCTTCCCTTCACTGTCTCTGCAGCACTGCAGGCCTGCTCCCTGTTTCTCCACCTCTCCATGGGTGTGGTGGTTTTAGGCAATGCCTTTCAAATTTAGTTGCAGATTTTGAGCAGAAAAGTAGAAACAAAATGAATAGATCACTCTTGGGTGTGAAAAGGAAGAGAAAAGATTCTTCTAAACAAATTCACTGGATAAATATCTGGAATCAGAGGAGCTGTATCATAACAATTCTCTCTCTTCTTTTCTCATCTCAGCTGTTTTGCTTTGCTGGGGAGAGATCACCTGCTTTGGCTGCCCTTGGGTAAACCTAACCCATTGCTTTTTTCTCTCTCCACTCCTCCTTTCTCTCTTGGAACAGGGGGGTAGGGGGTTGAGGCAGTGGAACAGCTTCCCTGGTCTCTGACCATGGGGTTTCATGTCATTTGGTAATTGTAAATACCTGTCTAATATTGTCACTCCTGTATGTTCTGTACCTGTTCATTGCATTCCATTGCAGAGTGTAGCTCTTGCTTGTCAATACAGCTTCATTTGCTTCTAACTGAGCTGCTCTGGCAAAGCTAATGCTGGGGGAAATTTCAACCCACCACAATGGGATTCCCTGGGATTGGGCTGTTGGTCACTTTCTGTTCTGACACCAGAAAAATCTTCATGGCAATTCTGGGTCCCTGCTGCATTTAAAGCTGTGATGAACTCTGCCATGGGTTGGTAGTGATGGGACTGAGCTGATCCATTCCTCATGCAGCTCAGGGACAGGGGTTACAATGAGCCTCAGAGAAGTGTGCCCTAACTTGTCACTGCCTTTCCCTCCTTGCATAGGTCTCCATGGACAGAGGCAGCAGATGGCCAACAGCAGCTCCAGCAGCCACTTCCTCCTTCTGCCATTCCCAGGCACAAGGCAGCTGCAGCTGCTGCACTTCTGCCTCTTCCTGGCCATCTACCTGGCTGCCCTGCTGGGCAATGGCCTCATCATCACCACCATAGCCTGGGACCACCACCTCCACACCCCCATGTACTTCTTCCTCCTCAACCTTGCCCTCACTGACCTGGGTGCCATCTCCACCACCGTGCCCAAATCCATGGCCAATTCCCTGAGGGACACCAGGGACATCTCCTACACAGGATGCGTTGCTCAGGTCTTTCTCTTTCTCTGTTTCATGTCAGCAGAGTATTTTCTCCTCACCACCATGTCCTACGATCGCTATGTTGCCATCTGCAGACCCCTGCACTATGAGACCCTCCTGGACAGCAGAGTTTGTCTCCACCTGGCAGCAGCTGTCTGGGGCTGTGGCTTTCTCTATGCTCTGCTGCACACAGCCAATACATTTTCCCTGCCCCTCTGCCAGGGCAATGCTGTGGAGCAGTTCTTCTGTGAAATCCCCCAGATCCTCAAGCTCTCCTGCTCCACATCCTACCTCAGGGAGATTTGGCTTATTGTGGCCAGTGTCTGCTTAGTCTTTGTCTGTTTTTTGTTGATTGTGGTGTCCTATGTGCAGATCTTCAGGGCAGTGCTGAGGATCCCCTCTCAGCAGGGACGCCACAAAGCCTTTGCCACCTGCCTCCCTCACCTGGCTGTGGTCTCCCTGTTTATCACCACTGGCATCTTTGCCAACCTGAAGCCCTCCTCCATCTCCTCCCCTTCCCTGGACCTGGTGGTGTCAGTTCTGTACTCAGTGGTGCCTCCAGCAGTCAACCCTCTCATCTACAGCCTGAGGAACCAAGAGCTGAAGGCTGCCCTGAGCCAACGGATCCCTGGATGCTTTCAGAAGCAATAAACTCTTTGTCTTCTTCCTGCAGAGCAGTTCTGATGTCCCTCAGTGCAGGCCCAGCCTGGCTGCTATAGTTCTGGCTGCTGCTGGTGCGGTTCCCCTTGTGAAAATGTTGTTCCCACAGAAATGTCTTTCTTCAGACCATTTCTGCTTCAGTGTTGTCCTGCCTGGTGTGACCCAGAGGCTGCAGACATGAGGAGCTGTGCTCCCTGGGTGTGTTCAACACAATAAAGGACCCTGCAGGGACTTGTTCTCAGTCTTTCCTCCAAGGCTTCTGTGGAGCTGCAGGGCAGTGCCTGTGTGCAGAGGTGGAGGGGCAGAGTCCCAGCACAGCAGCAGTGCCAGACAGCCCCACAGCTTGGGCTGTCCTCAGCTGCTCTTTCTTCCCTTCCACCCTCTTCTGCTGAGCCTCTGTGCTGGGGCAAGGCCTGAGTGCTCTGGCAGCTTGGGCACTGTGCTGCTGTGTGGCAGTGCTGGGACTGCAGGCAGGGAGAGGCCAGGGGTGCTTGTGGGACAGAGCTGTGTTCCAGAGCAGCACTGCCATCAGAACATTAGGTCTCCTCATGCCTTCATACCCCAACCACCTCGCATTACAGACTGCACCTACTGAGAATCCAGTCTGGATACCCTGACCCCCTTCCAGCATAGACTCAGCCCAAACATGTTTCCTTTATCCCCTCCCAGTACAGATGTGGCCTCATCCCAGCACAAACTGGATCCTACTGTCCTCTAGCACTGCAGTCTGGGTCGCATCCCTGCACAGAATGTATCCCCTGGCTCCCTTCCCAGTAGCATCTACATCACTCTCAGTACAAACTGCACACCCTCATGCCCTCCCAGTACAGTCTGAGCCCTGTCCCAGTCCAAACAGGATCCCTTTCATCCCTCCAGGTACCCATTAAGCCTTGTCCCAATAAAAAGTGAATCACCTTGTGCCCTTCCAGTGCAGCCTGGACCCTCTTCCAGTACAGGCTGTGTTCCCTGGACACATTCCAGTACAGTCTGGTCCCCACGTAGTACAATTGGGAACCATTTGTCCCCTCCCAGTTCAGACCTGGTCATATCTTAGTACAAACTGCATCTCCTGAACACCTCCTAGCTCATATGTGCTCTTATCCCAGTACAAACTGCATCACTTTGCCATCTCCCATACAGTTTCCTGTGCCAGTACAAAGTGCATCCCTTGGACCCCTTCCCTGCTCTTTACTGCATCCCTCCACATGTTAACTGTGTACTCTGGTTCCAATCCAGTACAGACTGGGCCCACTCCCAGTGCAAACTGCATCTCCTGATCTCCTCCCAGTACAGACAGGGTCTCATCCCACAGCAAGGTTGAAGCCCTGGCCCCCTCCAAGTACCAAGTGCTTTGCTCCCACTGCAAACCAGAGATCAGGACTCCTTCCCAGTACAGACTGTGCCTGCACCCAGGAAAAACAGCATCACCTGAACCCTTCCCAGGACAAGACTGGAACCACTCCCAGTACAAGCTGTATTCCATAGCCACCTCCCAGGCAGACTGGGAACCATCCCAGTACAACCTGAGTGCCGTGGCCACATCCCAGTACAGTCTAGGACTCATCCCAGTACAACTGAGTTCCTTTAAACCCTCCCACCACAGGCTGGGCCTTGTCACAGTCACAACTCCATACCCTAAGCACACCAGAGTCCAGTCTGGGCCATCTCCCATTTCTAACTGGGTCCCATTAACATCTCCAAGTACAGCCCAGGCCTTGTCCCAGCACAAACTGATTCCACTCATCCCATCCTGTGCTGTTTGATATTTTTATCAGTGCTATAGACAGAGGGATGGAGACACCATCAGCAGGTGTGCAGATGGCACCAAGCTGAGTGGTGCTCTTCAGATGCCAGAGGGACAGGATGGTATCCAGAGGCACCTGGACAAGCTGGAGAGGTGGTGCTCAGGTGACCCTCATGAGGTTCACAGAGAGCAAGAGCAGAGTCCTGCAGCTGGGCTGGAACAATCCTCACTAGCAATACAGGCTGGGGGAGGAGGTGATAGAAATCAGCCCTGAGGAGAAGGTAATGGGAGTGCTGGTGGATGAGAAGCTGGCCAGGAGCAGGCAGTGTGAGCTTGCAGCACAGAAGGCCAAGGGCAGCCTGGGCTGTATGATAAGCAGCATGGCCAGAGATGGAGAGAGAGGATCCTGTCACTTTGCTCTGGTAAGACCTCCCCTGGAGTACTGCATCCAGCTCTGAAGTCTCAACACAGGAAGGGCATGGAGCTGATGAGCACATCCACAGAAGGGCCACAAAAATGATCAGGGGCTTGCAGCAGCTCTGCTATGAGGACAGGCTGAGGGAACTGGGGGTGTGCAGCCTGGAGAAGAGAAGGCTCTGGGTAGACCTAATAGCAACATTCTAGTACCTGAACAGGGATACAAGAAGGATGGAGAGAGACTGTTTGCAGAGGCCTGCAGGGACAGTGTGGTGGTTTGAGCCTTAACTTCCCTAAACATTCCATAGGTTGCCTCCCCTTTCTTCCAAAGATGATACACCCTCTTTTTTTCCCTTAGTTCTATTAGAAGTTCATTGACCATTGTGGCCGGTTGAGGCTATGCCTTTAAGAAAGAGACAGTTGCTGAACACTCTGGCTGAATGTTTTTTGATATTTGAACAAAAACAAGATAGTCTAAATTAATTTCATTGGTAGATTGTAGAATGCAATTTTAAGTTTGGGTTCTGTTAGTTCAGTCTGGTCTGGGTTCAGGCTGGGTGCAGTCTGTTCTTCTCTGTCCTGTGGGCTGGACGGCTTCTCTCTTTCTGAAGCAGGAAGGGCCTTGAGTTAACAGCTAACCAGATAAGAAAACTAATTCTTGCATGTGCTTTTTAGCTAACAGCATTTTTCTTCCTTAATTGCCTTTCTCTCTCTCTCTCTAACCCTTTTTGGGAAAAAGGGGAGGTAGGGAGGGAGAAAGGGGGGTTCAGGGAACCCCCCTGGCTGGCTGGAGGGAAAAGGCTTTTCTGCATTGTGTTCATTGCTGTGTATTTCTGTATATATTGTAAATATTGTAAATTTGTGTACATATTCATTGCATTCCATTTCTGCCTGTAAATAGAGCTTTCATCTGCTTTTCTGACTGAGCTAGCTGTGGTTTCTTTCCCTGTGTGTGGGGAGGGAACTTTCTCACCCCACCACATATTTTAATTGGCGCCCAACGCGCGGCTTGTGGATAGTTGCTGTCCAGAAGCAGAGCAAAAGTTGCTTGATTTATTGTCTGCTCAAGTCGGAGTTGCAAGGATGAAAGTGTTTTGGCTTTTAGAGCATCTGTTTTTTTCAATTCTTGGGGTCCTTATCTATAAGCATGTCCTAGGATTGATTTTTCGATCGCTTAGGCAGATACTTGATGTATAAATTGCATTTATGGTTTAAGTATAAGATTCAGCTTCTCTATGACCGGTGCCTGGGATTCTTTTGGCTTAATAGATACAGGAATGTGACCTCGACCACTCTGCCCATAGAGATAAACAAGTTTAAGATCCCAGTAGGTGAAAGGGTCATTTTAAGTGATGGCTGGGATCCGAAGGTGATTTATTTGATGTGTTTGAATCTGCTGCTGGTGATGGTGATTGCGTACTTGTTATATGCTCTGTACCGGGAGAGAAAAGTATCTAAGGCCTGTTTTGTAATTAGGCATAGACCCAAGAGGAGAAAAGAACAGCTCTAACTCGACCCCAGAAATATCTAGTGATGAGGAGAATGGAGGATCTGTATCAGTTAAAGAGAAAGCTAAAAAGTCCATCGGAAAGGCTGCTCTGAACGGTGCTGTTGGTGGTTCTGGCAATCAGCCAGCTGCAGCGGCAGTGCCTAACATGGCGGCTCCCACGTCCTCGGCGGCCATTAATGCGGCAAAGCCAGTTCCTCCTTCTTCTTCAGCAGGACCGGAAGTGTACTCCACAGCAGCTGATCTGTCTCAAAACCTGTCAGCTTCTGTTAAGCCAGCTGTAAATTCAAACACAGCTCCAGTTAAGCAGGTAGCTGTTTTAAAGACGAGAGGTGGAAAGACCAAAGCTGATTCAGAAGCTGATGCTGGTGAGGGAACTTCTGCTTTAAGAGACCCTGCTGAGGAGAAGGAGAAGATTTGTCTTAAAGATATAGCTGAGTTATTGAGAACATCACTGGATGGAGATGCAGGGCAAATTGCTGACAGCAGAACAACTAGAGGTGGTACTCCTGACCTTAAAGAGATTCTTAGGAGAGTGACAATAAGATTAATGGGGCAACAAGTTCAGGAAGAGGAGGAAGAGGAGGAGACAGCTGATATTCTGGACTGTTCTTCCCCAAGAGAAGAGTTGTGGAATGTGCATAAAGATTACATCAGAGCAGATAAGGAGCCAATCCTAGCTTGGCTTGGTAGATGCTATGATACAGGTGCTCCAGCTCTAATGGTTGGAGACAAGTCAGCAGCTCAACTAGGAACTCTCTCAAAGGATAATGGAATAGATAGACATCTAGGCAGGACCCTTGGTAAGGTTACTCTGTGGATATGCCTTTTAATGGCAACCCTCATGAGATATCCTTCCCGAGATGATCTCCCATGGAATCCTAAGCCCTGGACTACCATAGAGGAAGGAATTAAGTGTCTGAGAGAATTTGCTGTCAGAGAGGTACTCTATGGTGGCCATGAGACTCTGAATCCTGATGAAATTCCTGTAGGAACTGGTCTTGCTAAAAAGCTCATCAAACTTGCTCCTCCTAACTATGCAAATATTCTGGCAAGCAGGATTGTGGCAAGAAATTATGGCAGAGCTTCTCCTACGGTTGGCCAATTCACTGATCAGATGAGACAATTGGAGGATAGCATGACACGTGTTTCGTTGGTTTCAGCCATTGAAACTCTGTCTGGTGAGATAAAGAATTGCATGAAAGAGCTGAAAGATGAATTTAAAAATACCATCTCCCAATTAGCACAGAGAGATAATTCCAATTCTTCCTCCGGATGGATACAGGTTTCCTCTGTGAGGAATAGGCGTCCTCCAAGGATGTCATTCCAAAACAGGTCATTCCAAAACAGATCCAACCAAAACAGACCACCAAGGCAGTCACGTGGAAGTATTTGGATAACACTGCGTGATCAGTTTGGTGAGAACATGAACAGATGGGATGGTCAACCAACTTCTAATCTTCTCAGGAGACTGAGGGAACTGCAAAGTGGCAGAGCCCGAGGTAGCAATACCAGAAGGGTAGCTGTTACTTCTACAGTTCCCCAGGACAACTCTAGTAGCTCCAACAGTGGCTCCAGTTCTAACACTGCACACTGTGCTCATTGCACATGTGGGCATGTTCCCCATAACTAGGGGTGCCCTGCCTCCCGCCAGGGGGAGGAGAGGGGTAACAGAGATAATAGAATCTATTGGGATGTGTCCATCCAGTGGCCTGGCACTTCACAATTTCAGAAGTACAGGGCCTTGGTTGACACAGGGGCTCAGTGCACCATAATGCCATCAAATTATCAGGGATCAGAAGCTATAACTATTCTGGGAGTCACTGGTGGATCTCAAGAGTTAACTAAGGTGGAGGTGATATAAGTTTAACTGGTAAACAGTGGAGGAAGCATACAGTTGTGACCGGACCTGACGCACCTTGTATTCTGGGAATTGATTTTCTGAGAGAAGGGCGTTTCAAAGACCCTAAAGGTTACAAATGGGCTTTTGGAGTAGCATCTGTAGAAACTGATGGACAAAAACTGAAGTTGTCTGTTAGACCTGATCTTTCTGATGAATCTGCAGTTGTGGGACAACACAAGATTGAGGACATTAAATTGCCGGTTGCTTCTCAGACTGTGCATCACAGACAATACAGAACCAACCCTGACTCTTTGTTGCCCATTCAGAATCTGATTCGTCAGTTGGAGAGTCAGAAAGTCATCAGCAAAACTCATTCCCCTTTCAACAGTCCAGTGTGGCCTGTGCGAAAGCAGAATGGAGACTGGCGTCTGACAGTCAACTACCGAGCCCTGAATGAAGTAACTCCACCTATGAGTGCAGCAGTACCAGACATGATGGAACTCCAGGATGAGCTGGAATCCAAAGAGGCCAAAGGGCATGCTACCATAGACATTGCTAATGCCTTCTTCTCTATTCCCATAGCAGAGGAATGCAGGCCTCAGTTTGCTTTCACCTGGAGAGGAATCCAGTACACTTTCAACAGATTGCCAATGGGCTGGATCCACAGCTCCAGCATCTGTCATGCAGTGATCCATGATGCTCTGGAGAAAGGTGGTGCTCCAGAACACATCCAGTTCATCGACGATATCATCGTCTGGGGTAAAACTGCTGAGGAAGTCATCGAGAAAGGTAACAAAGTCATTGACATTCTTCTGAATGCAGGTTTTGCCATCAAGCGAGACAAGGTGAAAGGACCTACCAGAGAGATCCAGTTTCTGGGAGTGCGGTGGCTGGATGGACGCCAACACATTCCAGTGGATGTGGTAAATAGAGTCTCTACCATGGCCAATCCCATGAACAAGCAAGAAACTCTACATTTCTTGGGGATAGTGGGATTGTGGAGACTGCACATTCCTGGATACAGTCAGATTGTGAAACCTCTGTATGATGTGACTCGAAAGAGAAACAGTTTCCACTGGGGACCTGAACAACAAGCAGCTTTTGACCAGATAAAGCAAGAGGTAGTTCAAGCAATGGGTCTGGGACCTGTCTGAGACGGTCCAGACATTAAGAATATTCTGTACACGGCTGCAAGTGACAATGGTCCAACCTGGTGCTTGTGGCAAAGAGATCCAGGTGAGACACGTGGACGACCTCTTGGTTTTTGGAGTCGAGGTTACAGAGGTTCAGAGGCTAATTATACTCCAACAGAGAAAGAGATTCTAGCTGCCTATGAAGGAGTAAAAGCAGCTTCTGAAGTGATTGGAACTGAATCACAACTTCTCTTAGCTCCCAGATTACCAGTTTTGAATTGGATGTTCAAAGGCAAGGGTTCCACACCACATCATGCAACAGATTCCACCTGGTCTAAGTGGATGGCTCTGATAACACAGAGAGCTTGCATGGGAAATCTTGAAAGACCTGGTCTGGTGGAGGTGATCTCAAGTTGGCCTGAAGGTACCAACTGTACCAAACCTCCAGAGGAGAGAGTAACTCGTGCTGAGGAAGCTTATCGGAGAGCGGCGAGGGAAGACAGCAGCAATCAATGTGATTGATAAGCACGCTTCAACTTTATTGCCCGGATACACAGCTTATATAACATCTCAGCTAAATATGCACAAGCGTCACTATTCTATTGGTCTCTGACTGAAGGCAACATTAGAATATCCAGCCCACTTGCAATTAGGTCTGTGTACAATATCAAAGGCTCTGTGTACATTCCCAGAAAAACTCCCTTCTCACTAGCTCTTCCTTTCCCATCCAGTTATCTTACAAACACACAGCTGCGAGAACAGCTATGAGGCCATAGTGACCTTGCTGCTTCAGCAAGGCAGCTAACTATGAGCAGTAAACAACAAGATGGAGTAAGGCCTACATATTCTGCTCAAGTAGCTGTTCCACAGAGTCATGTCCCTTAGATTTAAGCCATTCTACAACAATTCCCCCCTTTTTCTTTTGTACAAGAAAAGCTCAAGATGTTACCTCATTTACACTTCTCATAATACATCCATATGCAATACGCAAAACAAGCAATATCAACAGAACAATACCAATCCAGCGTAAACCTTCCTTAAGCAGACCTAATAACCAAGGAGACAGATTTCCAAACCAAGATTGAAACCATTGATCGAAAGGATTTACATTTTTAACAATTGATTGATTATGATTTTCCAACCAAGAAATCCTTTGATAAATTGATTGACTGTGATCAGACAAATTAAAACAACACATGCCTTCAAAATCCTCACAGCCATGACCATTAGCTAAAAGCAAGAAATCAATAGCAGCTCTATTCTGTAAATATGCATGCCTTCAACTATTTGGATCTAAAAGCAATTGAGCTAAAACTTCAGCAGTAACATTAGCCTGTTTAGCTGACCAACAAGCCAACTGCTCAATTTGCTTTAAAGCCTGCTTAGCAGCAAGACCAGGAATAAAAAGAGAAGCAAAGAGATTTGCTGTAGCTGACCACAAAGCTACATCATCTTTGCAACTTCCATCCAAATGGAGCAAAGATCTTTTTTGTTGATGTTGTAGTGCAGCAGAGATATTTAACCAATCTCGATGTCGAGGCGCAAATAGGGTAAGCTTACCCAGATAACACGGACCTCCATAGGCATTTTTTGGTATTCCCTGCCATGCTCTGTCACCACAGATCAAAAAGATTCCAGGAGGCAAAGCTTTGGCTGTGTTGTTGTTCCATAAATAAGACAAACTCCCAGTGAAATACTGATATGGAGTCGATCATGCCTATAGTGAACTAAAATCTGATCAAACCTAGGCGCCCTATAAGCACCAAACATCACCCCCCCCCATAAATATTGTGCCATCTGCAACCGTCACCTTTTTATGTGTATCATTCCATCCACAATAATCACCATAAACCTCATAGTTCTCTTGCAATCTAGGGCTGACTACCATCCACCCCAAAAAGCTGTTTTGCAGTGCAAGAGGAACCTCATTGTACATGCGAGCTGTTGACCTTTGATACACCGAACCAAAAACAACACACGTGCGAGTCCAGTTATGGGATGCATTGCCAACTCGCGCAGAGCCTAACAGTTGCAGTTCTTGTGGATCCCAGGGTAGGGTAACGTTCAGTCCTGCAATAAGTCCTGCAGCACACTCCGAAGTACTAGTAGCTTTAAAGCAATCAGCATACACACTATAATTTCTAAAAGCATAAGCATTAAAATCAGGAACACCAACTAAGCATGTTTGAAAAGGCTCTACTGCAGACTGCAAGCTTAGGCAAAAGTCCAAATTGCCTGTTTGGTTGGCCCACGTAACCCACATGTTAGTTCTCGGGTTTATCGATGTGATCGTCAGGCCCATCAGAGGCATCATTAGAAACAGAAGAATCTTCATGTTCCTGTGTCGCTGGTACTGGTCGAGTCCACTTGCTTGGAACCCACAAAGGACCTGTTGGAGTAGACACACACATGTGACCTCTGCCTAAATACCTGACTGGAGCTGGGCCCATCCAGAGTCCAGTTGCAGGCTGTCGGTACATAACTGACATTTGCGGACAGGGTTGTTGGTGTACTAAAGAGCCATGAACATAGGCAGGAGGGCTTTCCTGCTCTCCAAAGATGCATAAATGATTCAAAACAAAAAGAACACGCGCTAGCTTCTCCTGAGGATCTTGTACCTTATCAAATTTCTCTAGATAGCATTTCAATGTTTGATTTGCTTCTCTACAATAGCTTGCCCAGTAGGTAAGTGTGGAATGCCAGTACGATGCTGTACACCCTTGTTGTAAAAATCTCTTAACTCGGTGTCCAGCATATGCCGGACCATTATCTGTTTTCACCTGTTCGGGGACTCCCATTACAGCAAAACATAGCGTCAAATGTCGGATCACATGAACTGTCCTTTCACCAGCTTGTGCTGAGGCCCAAATGAAATGACTAAAGGTATCATGGTGACATGGACATATTTGAGCCTCCCAAAATGTGCCACATGAGTACATCCATCTGCCATACCTCGTTCGGGCAAGACCCCGGGGTTCACCCCAAGACCGAGACCCGGACCTGCATGGCGACTGCACTGCGGGCAGGCTCTCACAAGTCCCCGTGCTCATCCATCGTGATGCCCAAAGAACGATGCAAACCTCTAGCATTCTGGTGAAAAGTAGCATGTGCATCACGAGCTTTCGTAAAGGCATCCATTGGTACTAATAAAGATACCAATCTATCAGCTCTATCATTACCCTCTCCCAAGCCAATTGCACCTTGATGACTTCTAACATGTAACACTGCATAGGGAGCATCTCGCTGCCGAATGGCTAATTGTAGCTGCAAGAATAATTCACCTAACCTGCGGTTGTTAGCATCTCTTAATAAGGCCTCCTCTATTCTCTGCGCTACTCCTACTGCATACAAAGAATCAGATACTACATTAAGAGGAAGCTGCAGCCAGCGTTTAAAAGCATAAACCATTGCAGCAAGTTCCAGTGTTTGCAGCGAGTCTCCTGGAACAGCTTCCAGAAGAACATGTTGCCATTGTCCATCTGCTTGCCATGTAACTGCTGCTCTCCTAGATTTTCTTCCTGCATCTGTAAAGACAGTAAGTGCATCAGGCAATGGGTCCTCACTTCGCTTTGGTACAGACATCCATTCTTGCTTAGCTACCCATTTCAAGGAAGAGGTACTGATGTCAAAGCTACTTGCACACTTAGTCCCAGAAGGCTTTTTTGTAGCTCTACCGAATGTTGTAAAAACCAGTTCAGATCCTCTTGTCGAATTGGCACATAGATCGTATTTGGCTCCTGTCCCATCACCTGCAGCACTCGTCCACGACCCTTCCGAATTATAAGGGCTAATGATTCTACTTTCGTCTGAATCGAATTGCGAAGTTGCAGGGGTCCAAATATCCATTCTAGGACCCACACACGATCCCCTTTTCCTGGTGTAGATTGTGTAAGTGCACCAAACAAAAATGGACCATCACCCAGGATAGGCAAATCAATTGGTAAATCAAAAAGTCGCCATGACACTGATTGTTTTAAGATGGACTCGGCAATGTCACTGATTGCTTTCTGTTTGTTGTTGCGTTAGCACGACTGGTGCAGCAGGATCAGTGCCCTTTAAAAGAGGTCGTAAAATTCCTAGTGCCAATCACAGGACGAAGCCATTGAATATCACCCATAAGTTTCTGAACATCATGCAAGGTACGAAGCTCCTTCTGAATAGTAATTTTCTGCGGCCGTATAACAGAATCTGATATTGTCCATCCTGGATATTTCCAAGGTGCAGTCCTCTGTATCTTTTCTGCTGCCACTACAAGAGAACTCCTGCTGATTGTTCTGTTAAAATATCTCCTGTTATTGCGTGAATGGTTGCTCCTGTGCAAGAAGGATATCATCCATGTAATGATATATTAATGTTTCTGGCCAAGCTTGTCGCACTGGCTGCAAGCTGCATCGACAAAGTTTTGACACAAGGTAGGACTGTTCTTCATTCCTTGAGGCAGCACGACCCACTCATAGCGTGCAGCGGTGCTTCCCTGTTTAAAGCTGGCAAGGTCAAAGCAAATCGTTTGGTATCATCAGGATGAATATTGATGGTAAAAGCAATCCTTTAAGTCTATAATGAGCAAGTTCCATCCTGCTGGCAACATGCAGATTTGGCATGCCAGGTTGCAGGCTCCCATAGTTTCCATCTGATCATTAACTTTTCTGAGGTCTGAAGCAATCGATATTTTGCCAGATTTCTTCTTGATAACAAATATGGGAGCATTCCACGGACTAACGGATGGTTTAATGTGGCCTAACTGTAGTTGTTCCACAGTTAATTGGTGAGCTGCTTCCAGGCTTTCTCTCTCAGCGGCCACTGCTCGATCCCACTGGTTCATCTGTCAGCCAGTTAACCAGATCGGGAAAGCCCAAGTAGTGACAGCTGCTAAAACAGCCATTAGTCACAAGCCGTGCCCCAATTTGGGTAAGAATGTCCCGGCCATCAGTGCTTCCACTTTAGAAGGTAACTGCATTATGGTCACAAGGATACACAGACAACCATCAATAATGACTCGGATCTTATCATGACTCCTGCTGACCGACGCTGTACCGCCAACGCCTTCCACACCTGTTGACATGGAGGTAGTTGGCCAATTGTCAGGCCAGACTGAACGCAAATGATGGTAATGTCAGCTCCTGTGTCTAGTAATGCATTTAGCTGGAGCTGCTCATGCCCATTGTCCAAAGTAATCGTAGCTTTCGGACGCTGATCCATAGGCACACACAGTAGTGCCATTCCTCCTGTTGATCCAAACCTGCATCTCCTCTCGCGTTTGAGACACTGCTGCTGAGCTGCTTCTGTAAGTTAAGGATGGTACCAGTTGTGGCAATACGACTACCTTCAGCAATAACCAAGGTGGAAAAAATGTCATAGCGAACAACAAATCTCTCCAGTGAAATCTGCATCGATAACTCCAGGCATAACAAACAGTCCCTTTAGACCTGCTGAGGAGCGTCCCAGCAACAGAGCTCCACACGGCTGTCTCCTCGGTATTACAACGTCCTGTCACACTGTAGCAATTTTCACTGGTTTAGAGTCTATTAGCACTGTTTCTATTGCTGCTGCCAGGTCCAGCCCAAGCTCCCTGGGTGGCTGGCTTGAGAGTTGAGGCTGGCTGGAGTTGAGTTGACATGTGACTGCCGCACAGGGGCTGCTGTTGGGGTCTTCATGCCGCTGCCCTTCGCGCTCCGCTTGAAGTTTCCTGAGCGCTTGCATATCTCAGTTATGTGATCTCTCGTGTTACAGTTTCTGCACCACACAGGTCCTGCTTGGCAGTTGCGACGATAGTGCCCCGCTTTACCGCATCTCTAGCATTTAAATTTCCCCTGTTGTCTGTGCTCTTGATTTGCTGGTAACAACGGCATAAGGGCTGCAAAGGCTGGGTTTGGGCTTGCACCATATCTTTCCCTAACTCCTTTAAAGCCTCTACTATCATAGCCTGTGGTCCTACGGGAATATGGGACATGTGTTCAAGCATTTCCTCTACTGATGCATCAGCGGCCATGGTAGAAAGAATATTCTTAGTTGGGCCGTTACAGTTTTCTAACACACACTGGCGAAGCAGAGCTCCTTTCATAAACTCCTGCACATTTGCCTGATTGATGGCCTCAGTCTACAAAGCTTGCAAATGACTCATTCCTCTCCTGCTTAATAGACAGATACGAGGGTACAGGAGGTGTTACTCTGACTCTATTAAGAGCTTCTCTCGCAAGCCGCATTCCTAGCTGCAACCTTTCTGGACCTAACTGAACTCGTGCCTCTATTGTTGAAAAGTTCCCTGACCCCATCAGCTGTTCTACAGTAACGTCGTTGTTTGGATTATGTGTAACATACCTATCACATAGCCGAAGCCAATGTGCTTGCCACAGCATAAGGCTGGACTGTGTTGCTACCATGCGCATAATAGCTTTAATATCTTCAGGCAACAAAATTCCTGTGGACCATATATAATTTATCATTTGTTTAGTAGGCCTCACCCTGCAGCCCACACTCCTTTGCCGTAGCTCTCAGTTGGGACAATAACTTCCAATCTATAGGGTGATACACAGCTTTCAAGCTCACCCCTGTCATTCTGCGTATAAGTGACTGGAAAGCCTGCAACTCCTCAAGAGAATCACAAAGCTCATAATCCTTGTTATGCAGAGCTTCTTTCGAATAGACAACCAATCGATCTTTCATAGGAGGAGTCTCCGCTCAGATTTACTGATTTCTTCTACCTTCTTTGAGATTTTTCGAGCAAGGATCTCATTGTTTAATTTTCGAATCCTTACAGCAGAATTACCGCCACAAATGCTTCCTCCTTGTGATACGTGCATCCTCCTTCTCCAGCTCCTCCTCGTCTGTTCTCAGGAAACCGCTCTTTCTCAACTTTTACTGTTAGATGATAACTGGAGAGAGGGCCGGGGAGGAGAGGCACTGCATGACGATGTTTCAAAGGGGGAGCAGATGGTGCCGTAATTGCTTTACTA
>JAAWVA010000030.1:26652907-26717291 GCA_015227895.2 Colaptes auratus
TTTGGTTCCTCCAAACTATTCTATATCTATTTTCTCCTCCCAATCTTGTCCAGGGTCCTTCTGGGAGGCCATGCTGCTGAGAGGAATGGTCACCCCTGTGCTCTTGGGCAAATCCTTGGGGAACAAGTGACTGGGAAGTAAGGACACTGTGTGTGGACCTTGCAATGGAGGGATCAGAGCCCTAACTCCTGTGCTGAGTCCCCTGGTTGTAGTGCTGAGGGGGCTGACACCCCCAGGACGTAGCCATCCCAACCATCCCCCTCTGCCATGCAACTGATACCTGACCACCTGGGGCTCAGGCAGGTGAACTCCTACATTCCCATCACAGCCAATGACCCTCAAAGCTCCACAAGTGGTGAAGTGTGGTTGGGGAGGAGGGTCTGGAGAGGGTTGAAAGGTGCTCAGGAGTCAGCTGGAGCCTGGGATCTTGCTGCTGTCCCAAAGTTGGGTTCTTTACCTTCTGGCCTGTTCCAAGGAGCAGATCTGCAAACTTTGCTCCTCCCCAGCACAGAGGAGCAGGGCTATGGACAGAAGAGAAGGATATGAGCCCAGGCAGAGAGAAGCAAAGGGTTCAGAGGGAGGACTGACCTGCAAGGAATGGCTCAGCTCTGACCAGGGCTCTCCCAGCCTTGAATTTCCTCACTATGGCTTGGGGGTTTGTCACCTCCTGCCAGCTCAGTGCATCTGTGCTTGGATCACAGCCGACAGGGAGCTGATAGAAAACTTTGGAGGTCAAAAACTTCAGGGTCTGTGCAAGTGGCAAAAGATCCCAGGATGATTCAGCATTCAAGGTGCTCCAGATCAGAGAAAGACCTGATGGAAGTCAATGCTCTCCACCTCTCAAAACAGTGACCCTCTAGCCAGAGCCTTGGAGCTCTCCTGGATCACAGCAGCTCTGTCCAGCATCTCCTTCAGCCAGACATCTCTCAGGCACAACCTGCACCAAGGGCCAGCACCAAGTGAGACTTCTCCAGGCTCAGTCTCATCCTCTGAGAATGTTGAAGCTTTGTGTTTGCCCTGAGTTCCAGCAGGGGGAACTGAACTCCAGGGCAGCCTCTCTGCCAGCCACCTCTCCACCTCACTGTGTCTTTGGACAGATACCTTTGCTGTCACCATGTTGGAGGCTCTATGTTGCACTGTAGGCAGTCAGCTCTGTCCCTGTGTCTGTGTGCTTGGTGCTTCTCTCCAGGCACAGCCATAGGAATAGATTTGAATTCAGGATTGGTTCCTGAGGAAGGGCTGCTAGGATCCAACCTTTTCCTCTGCTTCTCACTCTCAAGAGCTCTTGACTGGCTGAGAAATCAGAGACATGGCACAACTTGTTGGCTTTGCCTCATCCTTGTGGACAGGCAAGCTGCTGAGAGACAGCTTGTGCTGAGCAGATGGTTCCAGAGGACTTGGATTGCTGAGGCAACTTTCTCAGCCTTGGCTTTGCTTTGCTTCCAAAGAGCAACAATTCTTCTGTGTCTGTGTGCAGGCAGTTGTCTAAGGAGAGCAGGGGGCAGCTGGTGCCATGGAGCTGTGAGCTCCAGCTGCAGAGAGCACTGGAGAAGTCTGATGCAAGGAGCAGGGATGGAAGACCCAGGTGGGCAGGGACAGCAATGGGGAGGATGGGAAGGGTGAGGAGCAAAGTTGTCCACTCCATGTCAGCCCTCAGAGGACAGCTTCCCCTCCCAGTCCAGACCTCCTGAGCAGACAGCCTGCATCATTCTGGCTTGGTGGATGCTGCTGTCACCTCTGCCCTCATCTGAGAAAGAATCAAATAGTTTACCATCAAAATCTGAGCTTTGTGAGGTGCACTTTGAAATCTGGAAGGAAACAACAGAGACACAAAGAGCTCCTCAGGGCACTTGGGGATCATTCCATGAACCTCAGGTACTGAGAGAAGAGTGAAGAAACTGTGCAAGAAGCAAGAAGCAAGAAGCAAAAGACAAAGTCCCTTGAAGCACTGATTGGCCCCACTGAGGCTTGTTACTGCCAAAGCCTCCCCAGGGACTCGTTAGAGCAGCTCAGGAGAGGCTGTGATTGCAGCAGGCAAAGGCAAAGTGCAGGAGAGCAAACTCTGGCTCTGGGTTCTGCAGCACAAAGGCCAAGGCCTGAGCACAGCCCCTGGGCAGGCAGCTCCTGTCCCTCATGTGTGGGTCAAGGCTCTTCAGGTGCAGTGAGGGTGGGGGGTGGGTTTCATAGCAGCATAGCAGGGCCTAGGTTGGAAGGGACCTCAGAGCTCATCTGCTCCAACCTCCCTGCCATAGGCAAGGATGCCTCTCCAATAGACTCAGCTGCTCAAGGCCTCATCCAGCCTGGCCTTCAACACCCTCAGGAGAGGGCATCCGACCTGGGCAGCCTATTCCAGAGTCCCACAACCCTCATACTGAAGAACTTCTTCCTAAGGCCCAGTCTAAACCTCCTTTTCCTCACCTTCAAACCTTTCCCTCCTGTCCTGTCACCAGACACCCTCATGAAAAGTCCCTCTCCAGCCTTCCTTTAGCATCCCTGTAGGGTTTGTGATGCTGAGTGGAGGACAAGGGCCTGACAGTCCCCAGCCTTCCTGGGCTGTGGACAGAGGCAGTGAGGCCCTCCCAGTGCCTTAGGACAGCATCTCCTCACAGGCCTCAGGGACAGAGAATTGCCAGTCAAGAGGGCACAGCCTTGGCTTCTCTTCATCACTCCCACCACTGCCATTGCCCTTGGCCAGCTCTCAGGAGGCAGATTTGGCCTCACCTCCCCCTTCCCAGTCCTTGGCTTCCTACTGAATGGTGAGTTCCTGAGACACAGCTGAGCACAGGATTGCACACTCAGCCCTCAGCCTCCTTGTGCCAGAGTCTGAGCAGATCAAAGTTTCACCAGATCCATCTGGCAGATTTCCTACCAAGGCTTTGAGTGGAGGAGCTGCTGGCTCTGTCCTGCTGCAGTTGTGGAGGAGACTCCTGCACATCCTCTTGTCCAATGATCCTGCTCAGGGCAGGGGTAAGCAGATGAGGTCCCTCAAGGGCTCTGCCCAGTTTGGCTTCATCTCCAGAGGGGCTGCAAAGGCCCTGGCTCAGATGGTGCAGGGAGTTCATGAAGAGATTGCACACTGCTGGCCCAAGGGCTTGCCCTGAGGGCTGCCACTGGCAAGTGTCTGCCAGGAGGACTCTCCACTGGTGACATTTGGGCTTCAGCCACCATCCAGCCACCATCTCACCCATTTCTGCACTCCAGCTCTCAGCAGTCTGGCTCTAAAGAGACTATGGGGGACCATGGCAAAACCCTGGCTAAGGTCCTGGCACAAAACATCCCCTTCTTGCGCCCTGCCCATATGGCTTCAGCACTACCTGAAAATGGCTGCAGAGGTTTTTGAGCCTTCACCTTCCCAGGGACTGTGCTGAGGGTGACCAGCCTGCAATGTTCCCCACCCTCCTGTTTGGTGATCTTCAAGAGGCCTTTTCCAAGGAGCCCAGAACCTCTGGGATGGCTCTGTGCACATCTCAGGGCACAGTCCAGCAAGGCTGATGTGAGCAGACAGGAGCCTGCCCAAGCCATCTGAGATGAATCTTCCTGGGCCAGTAGGCTTTGTTCTGGAGTGACACCCAGCAATGTCCCAGCTCTGCCAGGTGTCCACATCTGAGCTGGCCTCATGGACCCCTAATGGTGTGTGGGATGTTCAGAGACAGAGTCTTTTGCCATAACTCACACAGGCCCTGCCCTGCAGCAGAGAGTCTCCCTGGCCTCCTGCTGCCCCTGCCAGAGGCTGGGAGGCTCCTCAAACCTCCAGTGCCCTGGTACCTCCAGCAATAGCTGATGGTGTTTGCTCACTCAGATTCACCTCAGCTCATCTGCTGACATCTCATCTGCACAATGCAAACAAGGGGCTTGTCATGCTGACTCCTGCTCTGGTCAGCAGAGAACCAGGGACTCCCTTCTTAAGCTGTAGTGCCCTGCAGTTTCTCAGCTTGTGGCCTTGTGTTGATGGCTCAGCACAGTCAGGGGGAGCCAGCTGCACACAAACATTAACAGCTGGAGGAAAGGGATCAGGCAAGGCAGGCAAGAGACTGGCATAGCTGAGTCATGGAAGCATAAAATGATAGAATCCTTTCTGCTGCAACAGACCTCTGAGAACTGACACCACCATGGCCATGAACCCCTGTCCTGCAGTGCCAGGGCTGCACAGCTTGGAACACCTCTAGGGATGAGGATTCCACTGCTCCCCTGGGCGGCCTGCTCAAGACCTGCTGGTGAAAGGGAAGGGCAAGAAGGAACTGCACAGGCAGTGGAAGCAGGGAGAGGGATGCTGGGAAGAGCACAGGGACACTGCCCTGTGGTATAAGGATGGGGTCAGGAAGGCCAAGCTACGGCTGGAGCTGAACCTTTCTAGGCATGCAAAGAACAAGAAGCAGCTTCTGCAGGCCTGCCAGCCAGAGAAGGGAAGTCAAAGGAAGGATGTCCTCTATGATGAGTAAGACTGGACAGCTGGTAACAATGGCTGAGGAGAAGGCTGAGCTACACAAACACATTTTGCTTCAGTCTTCCCTGGCAGTTTCTCTCCTCACATCTCCTCAGCTCTTGGACCTCAAGATGGGGACCATGGGTCACAGCCTGTGCAATCCCGATCCAAATCCCTGCATTGATTGTAACCAGCTGTTGGGGTTTGACTTGTTAAGTGCTGCTATGAAATCCCACAGCCTGAGCTCATGATTCACCAGAACTGTTGAAGGGATTTCAAACTGCTGCTGCTGCCTTCAAGTTCTACAGGAGCCACAGTGCCTGGGGAAAGCACTGCCCCTGAAATCCCTGCACCCAAACTCTGAGTCACAAACCAGGGACCAAGTCTGGCACTAGGATTGGATTAAACCCCAGACAGGCTTCTCTCTCAAGTTGTTGAGAGAGTGAGGGAGTCCATTCAGAGCCTTGTGAGGCAACAGAAGGGCTTCCTTGAGGCCTTTCTTCCCAGGCTCCATGCAAAATCCTTCCAGCCCAAGGAGATTTTCCTTTCACAATCTTTCTAATCCTTCCCCAAACTGATTTTCCTCTGCAGGATTCTCCCATGGTGAACGTGAGAGAGTGACCCTTGGCACCAAACTGAACCTGTTGACATCTCTGTTCCCTTTGCTGAATTCCATCCAATTCATTCCAGTGTCTCAGATTCTCCTCCTGCCTCAGCAGAACTCATTGCTGCTTTCCTCTTCTGAGGAGGTGCCTTTGGGACTGGATTGGATTTGCCCAAGCCATTGCCATTCATGGCCAGTAAAGCAACAATTTCCTTTGTATGGGGGTGCAGAGGCCTAGGGGAGATGCAGACACCCCCATGGTGTAGGGAGGTAGCAGCAGCCCTGTGGAGAAGGGGTTGGGGATATTGGAATCAAAGAATCCTGGAATGGTTTGGATTGGCAGAGATGGAAGAGAGTATCGAGTGCAACATCCTGACCATGGCCAGGAACATCTCCCACTAGCTTGGGTTGCTGAAATGCCTGACTTTGGAGACTTCCAGGGATGACCAACCCCTTCTCTGGGCAGCCTGTTCTAGTGTCCTGCCACCCTCACTGCAAAACATTTCTTCCTTCTATTCAATCTCAGCCTCCTCTTTCAGGTCAAAACCACTGCCCCTTGTCCACCCACTGCAGCACTTGGTCAAAAGTCTCTTTGTTGTCCTATGAGCACCACATCTCCATCTGCAAAGAGCTTGGAGAGTGCCCAGAGATCTCCCAAGATGTGCTTGGGAGGCCTCAGGCATATGACCAGCATATAGAGGATGAAGGCCATGGAGTCAGTGGTGTGAAGAGTGAGGATAGGATCAGAGTAGCCTGAGAGTGCTTGGGGAGTGGTTTGAGACATGGAGAAGCTTTTCTGCACAGTAACAGAGTGCAAGAGAAAGAAACAAAGCCACAAAGTGCAGCTGGGGAAGTCCAGAGTGGAGATGAGGAGAAAGAAATGTCACTGCAAGACATCCCCCAGCAGCAGCCTGGAGCACTCCAAGGCTTGGAGTTTCAAGGAGGATGGAGAGAGAGCAGCAAAGGAAGGTGGCAGCAAGGTGGGGCAGCTGGGGGGGTGACCACAGCCTGCAGGGAAAGAGGCTCAGCTGATGCAGCAGCAGAGGACAGCCTGAGGGGCAGATGACAGAGGGCTGTGGGAGAGCTGAAAGGCTCCTGGCAGAGCCAAGCTCTTCCTGCCTTGGGTTCTGGCTGTGGTCTGTGCCACTGCTGCCTCTGAGGAGACAACTCCTCCTTCCAGCCCTGGGGCCTCATTGCTTCCTTGTCCATCCTCAGGAGGGGTTGTGCCATAGTCCTGCCCTTGACATTGGTCCTCTCTACATCTCACTGCTCCAGGAAACACCCTGAGGGGTGAGTGAGGGACAGGATCTGCCTGTTCAGGGGCCAGGCGTCAGGGCTTGACCCTTTGCATTAATGAAGCACCTCCAGGTTTGCTCAGCATCAGAGACATCTTCCTCTGCTTGTCCTGACCTCTCAGCACTGCCTCCAGTTCTCTGCTCCAACCACAGCCTGCAGACACTTTCCCAGCAGTGTCCTCACTGGGACCCATCAACAAGAGAAGAAACTTCAGAGTTGGAAACTGACTTCAACTTCTGGAGAGGTTTCATCATCTCCCCCTCAGTCTCTGATGTTTACCTGGCAGCAAAGCCACCAGAGGGTCATTAAAAAGCCTTTGGGTTGGTCCTCTGCTGCTCAGCTGGGCTGAGCTCCGTGGCTGGAGGGAGCTGCTGGCAAGTAGGCAGCAATGAAAAGTGTCAGCTGTGCCCAGGAGCAGCTCCTCTGCTCTGCACAGCAGGGCTGAGGGCACTGCCAGAGGATCTCAGCAAGATAAGGAAAGCAGAGAGAGCTTCAAGGCAATTAGGATTTGGAGGACACTGAGAGCTGACAGGAGGAAAAGTCACTGCAGTCCCTGACAGGGTGAGTCTGTGGGGGCAGGGCAGTGCAGCTGCAGCTCCTGGAGGCATCTCCTGAAGCTGGCACAGCCACAGCTGCTGGGGGCTGGAAGGAAATCTTCCTGTGCAGAGGCTCTTTTCAGGCTTTTCTGAAGAGCTGTGGAGGCCTGGGGTGCAGGCAGGGGTGGTGAGGGCTGTCCTTCAGAGCAGGGTCCCTGCAGCCCAGGGGCTGTGTGCTGGGGCAGGGACTCTGCTGCCTGCCAGGCTCAGCTCTCAGCCTGCCCAGGGAGCTCCACACAGTGCTGTGGGGAGAAGCTGTGAGTGGCAGGAGACAGCCCTGGCAGGGCAGGGCAGGGCAGGGCAGGGCAGGGCAGGGTCCTTCTGCTGTGGGGAGGGAGCTGTGTTGGCCAGAGCTGCTCACAGTTCTAGCTCCTGCCTGGGCATTTCTGAGTGGGTTTTGAAGAACAGGATCAAGGCAGCATTTTGCTGGAAGGGAAGGAGTCTTGGCTTTGAATGTTGATCCTCTTGGTGTGCTGGGTGGGCTGGGTGAGACTATAGTTTAGAGTTTGTTTCTCCACTCTGGAGAAGACTCTCATTAGCTTTTGAGCTGCTCCTGAGCCCTGCACACCCAGAGCTGCTCCTGGTCAGTGTCCTGCTGCTGGGAGAGGTCTTCAGGGCAGAGCTGAGTAAACAGCAGGTGGGAAGGGCTCTGTCAGCAGGGACAGGGAGGAGAGCTGGGCACAGAGAAGTAGCTCCTGGCAGGGACAGCTGCAGGCAGCAGGGTCTAGGGCAGGGAGGGGAGAGGGATCTAGTGTCAGAGATGCCCTGGCAAGGGGGATCAGGCACCTCTGTGCCATTCTCTGCACTGCAGACACATTTCCCAATGCAACCTTTTGCTCTCCTCTTCTACCCAGCAGAGGTAGTGCCCTCAAAGCTATGGGCTCCAGGTCAGGAGTCACAACCTTGGCAGCTGACATTCATCTGAAGGCTCCTGGAGTGTGCACACAGAAGGAGGATAAAAGCTCTTCAGTTCCATCCTGTGAGGTGCAAGCTGCAGAGCTGTGGAAGGAGAAGGCTTCACCCCCAGCCCCTCTGCCCTTCTCTCTTCCCTTCATTGTCTCTGGAGCACTGCAGAGCTGTTCTCTGGTTCCCCATCGATCCACAGGACTTTTGCTCTGTGGCACTGCTGTTGGGATGTGGTCACTTTGTGTTATGACACTGACTCCATGGAAACTAAGAGTCCAAGCTGCATTTGAAGTTGTGCTGAGCATCCCACAGGTTGGGAGTGATGATGAATGCAGCTCAGACAATCTTTGTACTCAGAGAGAAGTGTTCCCTAACTTGTCACTGCCTTTCCCTCCTTGCACAGGTCTCCATGGCCAGGGGCAGCAGATGTCCAACAACAGCTCCAGCACCCACTTCCTCCTCCTGCCATTCCCAGGCACAAGGCAGCTGCAGCTGCTGCACTTCTGCCTCTTCCTGGCCATCTACCTGGCTGCCCTGCTGGGCAATGGCCTCATCATCACCACCATAGCCTGGGACCACCACCTCCACACCCCCATGTACTTCTTCCTCCTCAACCTCGCCCTCCTTGACCTGGGTGCCATCTCCACCACTGTGCCAAAATCCATGGCTAATTCCCTGAGGAACACCAGGGACATCTCCTATGCAGGATGTGTTCTCCAGCTCTTCTTTTTCATATTCCTAATTGGTGCAGAATACTTTCTCCTCACCACCATGTCCTACGATCGCTATGTTGCCATCTGCAGACCCCTGCACTATGAGACCCTCCTGGGCAGCAGAGTTTGTCTCCACCTGGCAGCAGCTGTCTGGGGCTGTGGCTTTCTCTATGCTCTGCTGCACACAGCCAATACATTTTCCCTGCCCCTCTGCCAGGGCAATGCTCTGAAGCAGTTCTTCTGTGAAATCCCCCAGATCCTCAAGCTCTCCTGCTCCACATCCTACCTCAGGGAACTTTGGCTTATTGTGGTTGGTACCTGTTTGGTCTTTCTTTTTTTTGTGTTGATTGTGGTGTCCTATGTGCAGATCTTCAGGGCAGTGCTGAGGATCCCCTCTCAGCAGGGACGCCACAAAGCCTTTGCCACCTGCCTCCCTCACCTGGCTGTGGTCTCCCTGGTTACAAGCACTGGCTTCTTTGCCTACCTGAAGCCCTCCTCCATCTCCTCACCAGCCCTGGACCTGGTGGTGTCAGTTTTGTACTCAGTGATGCCTCCAGCAGTGAACCCTCTCATCTACAGCCTGAGGAACCAGGAGCTCAAGGCTGCCCTGAGCCAAATGATCCCTAGATGCTTTCAGAAGCAATAAACTCTTTTCTCCTGCAGAGCAGTTCTCTTGTCCCTCAGTGCAGGCCCAGCCTGGCTGCTGGAGTTCTGGCTGCTGCTGGTGCTGTTCCCCTTTTGAGAGTGTTGTTCCCACACAAATGTCTTTCTTCAGAGCATTTCTGCTTCAGTGTTGTCCTGTCTGCTGTGACCCAGAGGCTGCAGACAGGAGGAGCTGTGCTCCCTGGGTGTTCAACACAATACAGGACCCTGCAGGGTGTTGTTTCTCTGAGTTGCTTCCTCCAAGGCTTCTGTGGAGCTGCAGGGCAGTGCCTGTGTGCAGAGGTGGAGGGGCAGAGTCCCAGCGCAGCAGCAGTGCCAGGCAGCCCCAGAGCTTGTGCTGTCTTGAGCTGCTCTTTCTTCCTTTGTAGTGGGTTGAGGCAGCCCCCTCCCCACCAGGGGCAGAAATAATGACTCTGACAAACAGATTGCAAAAGTGATGGAAAGTTCAAATAGCAAAGAGTGAATGTGCACAGAGAACCAGAAACAGTGACAAAAGAAACCCCAAAACAGACCCAGAAACATCCTCATGCCTTCATACCCCAACCCCTCCCATTACAGACTGCACCTACTCAGAGTCCAAACTGGTTTCCCTGACCCCCTTCTACTAGAGTCTCAGTCTTCATATTGTCCCTCTAACCCCTCCCAGGACAGATGTGGCCTCATCCCAGTATAAGCTAGCACATATTGTCTTCTTGCCCTACAGTCTGGATCCCTGGGTCCCTTCCTCTACAGTCAACCCACCACAGTCCTATCGCAACACAGAATGTAGCCCCTGGATCCCTTCCCAGCACCATCTGCATCCATCCCAGTACAAACTGCACACCCTCATGCCCTCCCAGTACAGTCTGGGCCCTGTCCCAGTCCAAACAGGATCCCTTTCATCCCTCCAAGTACACATTAGGCATTGCCTCAATAAAAACTGAATACCCTTATCCCCTCCCAGTACGTCCTGGACCCTGTTCCAGTACAAGCTGCATTCCCTGACCACAGTCTAGGACATTCTATGATCTGCACAGCACAATTCGGAATCCTTTTAACCCTTCCCAGTACAGATCTGGTCACATCTCAATACAAACTGCATCTCCTGAACCCTTCCCAGCTCAGATGTGGTCTTATCCCAGTACAAACTGCATCACTTTGCCATCTCCCACACAGTTTCCTGTGCCAGTGCAGAGTGCATCCATTGGACCCCTCCAAGTCTCAGCTGCACCCAGCACAGCACAAAGTGGATATCCTGATCCCAGTGCATCTGTGGCCTGATCCTGGTACAAATTGCCCTCTCCCAGCACAGTCTGAGTCTCCTCCCAGTAAAAAGTGCATCTCCTGAAACCCTGATTCCATCCCAGCACAGACCAGGCCCATCCCTGGTTTGGATGAGCAATGCTCTGCGGGATACAGCCCTAGCTGGGTGAAAGGGTCCGAAGAGTGGTGCTCAGTGGAGTTCAATCCAGCTGGTGGCAGGTCACAAGTGGTGTTCCTCAGGGCTCAGTGTTTTGACCACTTCTGTTGAAGATCTTTATTGATGACCTTGATGAAGACACAGAGTGAGTCAGCCGTGAGTCAGCAGATGACACCATCTGTGTGAGGTGGCAGAGTTGATCTGCATGAGGGTAGGGAGGCTCTGCAGAGGGACTTGGACAGATTGGATCCAAGGGCAACATTGCCAGGAGGAGCTTCAAGAAGGCCAAGTGCCAGGTCCTGCATTTGGGGCACAACAACCCCAAGCAATGCTCCAGGCTTGGGGCAGTGTGGCTGCAGAGCTGTCTGGCCGAAAGGGACCTGGGGTGCTGATGGACAAGCAGCTGAATAGGAGGCAGCAGTGTGCCCAGGTGGCCAAGAAAGCCAAAGGCATCCTGGCTGGGATCAGAAGTGCTGTGTCCAGCAGGAGCAGGGAGGTGACTGTCCCCTGGGACTCAGCTCTGGGGAGGCCACACCTTGAGTGTTGTGTCCAGTTTTGGGCACCTCCATGCAAGAGAGATGTGGAGGTGCTGGAGCCAGAGCAGAGGAGGGTAAGGAGCTGGGGAAGGGCCTGGAGAAGAAATCTGATGAAGAGCAACTGAAGGAGCTGGGGCTGGTTAGTTTGGAGAAGAGGAGGCTGAGGGGAGACCTCCTGGCTCTCTACAGCTACCTGAAATGAGGTTGTGGAGAGGCTGCTGCTGGTCTCTTCTCACAGATCATTAGTGACAGAACAAGAGGGAATGGACTCAACCTAGGAGTGGGTAGGTTTAGACTGGACAGTAGGAAATAATTTTCCCATCCAGAGTGTTCAGGGAGTGGAATGTGCTGCCCAGGGAGGTGGTGGAGTCACCAAGCCTGGAGGTGCTTCAAGGTGGTTTGGATGTGGTGCTTGGGGATATGGCTTAGGGGTGACCCTTGTAGAGTAGGGTTATTGGTTGGACTTGGTGCTCCTGAGGGTCTTACAATACAATACAATACAATACAACAGGTTGGAAGAGACCTTCAAGATCATCACGTCCAACCCATCAACCAATCCAACCCACCTAAAATACAATACAGTACCATACAGTACAATACAGTACAAAAGAGTACAATACAGTACAATACAAGTACAATACAACCCACCTAAACAACTAAAAAAAAACCTAAACCCTGGCACCAAGCACCCCATCAAGCCTCTTCTTGAATACCTCCAATGAAGGTGACTCCACCACTTCCACAGGCAGCTGATTCCAGTGGGCAATCACTCTCTCAGTATAGAACTTCTTCCTAACTTCAAGTCTAAACCTGCCCTGGCGCAGCCTGAGGCTGTGTCCTCTTGTTCTGGTACTGGCTGCCTGGGAGAAGAGACCAACCCTCCGCCTGGCTACAACCTCCCTTCAGGTAGTTGTAGAGAGCAATAAGGTCACCCCTCAGTCTCCTCTTCTCCAGGCTAAGCAACCCCAGCTCCCTCAGCCTCTCCTCATAGGGCTTGTTTCCAAACCCCTCACCAACTTTGTTGCCCTTCTCTGGACACGCTCCAGCAAGACAACATCTTTCCTAAACTGAGGGGCCCAGAACTGGACACAGTACTCAAGGTGCGGCCTAACCAGTGCAGTGTACAGGGGCAGAATGACCTCCCTGCTCCTGCTGGCCACACTGTTTCTGATGCAGGCCAGGATGCCATTGGCCTTCTTGGCTGCCTGGGCACACTGCAGGCTCATGTTCAGCCTACAATCAACCAGCACCCCCAGGTCCCTCTCTGCCTGGCCGCTCTCCAACCACTCTGACCCCAACCTGAATGTTTCTGTGATTCTGTGACAGACTCAGAGCCCTGGGGCTGTTAAGTGTGGAGAGGAGAAGCCTGAGAGGGGATGTGATCAATGGCTATCAATATCAGAGGGGGGTGTCAGAGGAAGGTGCCAGGCTCTTGGCAGTGGTGCCCAGTGATAGGACAAGGAGCAATGGGTGCAAGATGGAACACAGGAGGTTCCACCTCAGCATGAAGAGACTCTTCTGTGCTGTGAGGGTGCTGGAGCCCTGGAGCAGGCTGCCAGAGAGGTTGTGGAGTCTCCTTCTCAGTACTAAATTAGATTGCTTTAGCCTTCCTAAGTGTCTAATCACCCCATTCCCAGTACAAACTGGATCTCCTGGCTCCTCCAGCAAAGAGTGAGCCTCCTTGCAGTACTAAACTCCATCCCCTGACCCCCTCCCAGTACAACCTGTACCCCTTACACTCTCTCTAACCACTCCCCACCAACCCCACTCCTACCCTCTGCTCCTCCCTTGAACTCATTCCCCACCTCTAACCCATCACAGCTCAGGACTGACCTTACTCCTCCCTCACCTACCCTGACCCTGACTTTGCCATCATTGCTCAACCTGCCCCAGCCTTTACCATGGGCATCAACTCCCACCCTTGAGCGACTCTGCTTCAACCCTGGCACAGGGTTTGGGCCAGCACTGGGATATCAGTGATGGCTGAGAAGCTCCTAGGGCAGGAGGATCCACATGGCCAGGAGGTGAGTGTGAGCTCACTGCAAACTCCAATCCCTTTGTGTCATTGGCCAGCAGCAGGCCCAGGGCTGGGCTGGGGACTGTGCCATCCCTTGTGCCTGCCAAGCTGAGAGGCAAGAGCACAGAGGTGCCTTGGCTGTTGTTTTGCAGCTGGAGGTTCTGTTGTTTCCCCAGGCAGAAAGGCCTCTGGCAGGGACCATTGCCAATGGCCTGGGATGGAGCAGAGGCTGAGCAGAGTGCAGAAGGCCAAGTGCAGCTGGGCTGTGGTAGGAGGAGTGTGGCCACCCAGACACAGAGGTTGTGCTCCCCTGCACTCAGCACTGCTGTGACCACATCTGCAATATTGGTGTCTGGCTTGGGACTTCTATTCTGAAGGAGTTTTGAAGAGCATGAAAGGCTTCAGAAGACATCTGCAAGGACTGGGGTGGAGAGCTTGAGGGACTGAAGCTTCAGTAACCTGGTGAAGTCCAAGCTCAGGGCACCACAGATGCAGTATGCACCTGTTTGAAATCTGGTGATGCTGCAGCTTCTGGTGGTTGTGGGACAGAAAGACAACCTCCATATAGTGTAAATTTTAGGGTTCAGAGTGGAGGTGTCTGGTTTGAGGCCAGGCAGATCCTCTTGCCCCTGAGAGTGTACAGGAGGTGAGGAGAAAGAAAAGTCACTCAAAGGGATCCTTGTGGTCCAAGAGGTCCTGGCTCTGTGTTTCAAGAAATGGCCATGGAGAGTAGAGACAGAGCAGGGAGGGTACAGAAATGTCATGGTGAGAGCTGCTAGGAAAGCAAGATGGGTGTCAAGAGCATGAAGGGAAAGAGCTGCAGGCAGGGGGCAGTGTAGCACCACCTGCAAGGCTGAAAGCTCAACAGCACTGAGGTCTTTCTCCTCCTGTCTATGGCAGTTGCCTCTGCCACCAAGGCCAGGGAGATGAAACTTTAGCTTGAGCCTCTCTGCATCTGACTGCCCAGGCTCTGTGGTCAGGGCTTGGCCTTTCTGCTGCAGAAACCAAAGCCAGAGTTTGCTCTCCTGCACTTTGCCTTTGTCTGCTGCAATCATGGCCTCCACTGAGCTGCTCTAAGGAGCCCTTGGGAGGCTTTGTTGGTAATGCCCTCAGTGGGGCCAATCAGTGCTTCAAGGCACTTTGTGTTTTCCTTCTGACTTCTGAAGAAGTTTCTTCAGTCTTCTCTCAGTACCTGAGGTTCCTGCAATGAGTCCCAAGTGCCCTAAGGAGATGTTTGTGTCCCTGCAATCTTCTTCAGGATTTCAAAGTGCACCTCACAAAGCTCAATTTTGTATCTCAAAGATAAAATATTTTACTCCGTTTCAGTTTAGCTCAGAGATGAGAATTCCCCAAGTGACACTGACCCAGGCTGTCTCAGCAGGACATCTGCACTTGCAGGAACATCTGTCCTTCAGGCTGACATTGAGTGGACAACTTTGCTCTCACCCTCCCCAACCTCCCCATTGCTGTCACTGCCCACCTGGGCCTTACAAGGTGATTCAGCAGAATGTGTTCTGATCCAAGAGCCTCTGAAGGACAGAGTGGATAAGGACAAGGCTGACCCTGACTGACTGCAAGGGATCCTGAAGTCAAATCTCTTTCTATGGCTGTGCCTGGAGAGAAGCACCAAGCACAGAGACACAGGGACAGAGCTGGCTGGGTCCAGTACAAGATAGAAACCTTGCCCCTGGTGACAACAAAGGTGCCTGTGCAAAGACACAGAGAGGTGCATAGGTCATTGGCAGAGGGTGCCCTGGAGTTCGGTTACCTTCTTCTGGAGCTCAGGGCAAATACAAAGCTTTGTCACTCTTAGGGCACAAGAACTGAGCCTGGAGAAGTCTGACTTGGTGCTGGCCCTTGGTGCAGGTTGTGCCTGAGGAATGTGTGTGGGGGGAGATGCTGGACACAGCTGCTGTGATCCAGGAGAGCTCCAAGGCTCTGGCTTTAGGGTCACTGTTTGAGAGGTGGAGTTCTTGACTTTCATCAGGTGTTTCTCTGATCTGGAGAACCTTGGATGTTGAATCATCCTGGGATCTTTTGCCACTTGCACAGAGCCTGAAGGTTTTGACTGTCAGAGTTTTCTATCACCTGATTGTTGGGTGTGATCCAAGCACAGATGTACTGAGCTGGCAGGAGGTGACAAAGCCCCAAGCCATAGGGAGAGCAGTGCAAGGCTGGGAGAGCGAGGGTGCAGCACACCAAGGACACCTCTCAGGGCTCTGTTTCTCTCTGTCCTGATCCATACCTGCCTTAACCCTGGGCTAGCTCATGGCCCAGGCAAGGGGGGAGGGGGAATCCCATCAGGTCTTGAGGAGGTTTCCAGTGACAGGGGGACTGTGCCAGCACAGCTTGGTCCATGACCTGAGTCCATTTCTCTCAGCCAGAGAGTGGCTGTGTGGTTGCCTCTTGTCTCTGTGCCTCTCAACAGAGAATGTCATCAACCAATCAGAATGGGAAGGAAATTTGGTGGTTCCTTAGCCTCCAGAGTCTTCTTCAATGCCATTCAGTGACACAAAGCACACAGGAAACATTGATGATGGGAAATGTCTGCAGCAGTGTGACTTGCTTGGCCATCCTCCTAACTCTGACTACAAAGCAATGCTGAAGGGCAAGCAGGGAGCAGAGCAGGCAGGAAAATCACAGTGTCTGTGACACCAGGGGCAGTGTCCCAGCTGCTGCTGGACCCCATCCAAACAGCACTTCCCACCAGCAGTGTTCTCTACTCCTCTTGGTTACTTTTAGCACTCAATGGATTTCTTCAGTGTCATGGTGGACTCTGGGCAGAGTCTTTCGTCCTGCTTCTCCTGGTGGTTGCAGCAGGCTGATGGAATCAGGGTGCTGGAGGAGCTGTTGGGTTGCAATGAAATTTTTTCCAGTGGGTGTAGGTTGTAGCTAACCATCCAACATGTGAGCAAAGACACATCCTGGTGAGCAGTGATTGGCACAGAGAATTTCCAATCACAGCCAATGATTACTGAGACATCACACAGACAGAAACTGAACTGATTGCTGTGGTGCTGTTCCAGAGCTGTGACAAATATTGTGGTGCAGGCCCAGCTGGTTCCAGCACCATGAGCTGAGATACAAACAGAGCAGTTGAGAGCAGGACCAGGGCTGCAAGGGGAGCCAAGGGGCCCAGACCTGCAAGAGCCTGTGGCTCCTTCTTCAGGCATAGGTGAATGTTACAACTCCCCTTTCCCACAGCCTATCCCCACTCAGCTCACTGTTGCATCTGGATTTGAACAGGGGCTCTTCTCCCCACTTGCCTTTCCCATCTGCTTCAAGGATGCAGCACTTGTTTTTTTCCACTCCCATCCTTTCTCACATGGTTTGGTTGCACATCTCATCCCCTCCAGGCCCTCACACAGACATGAAGGCCATCTCAACATGTCATTACCACTCCCTTTTTGGGTTCCCACTGATTGGTTCTATTGCAAACTAACTCATTGGTCAACATGAATCTACAGGCTGCAACCCAGGCTCTGGTTGTCTCTCTGGGCTGCAAGTGCTCACTGCTGGCTCCTGTTGAGCTTCTCCTCCACCAGCACCCCCAAGGCCTTTTCTTCATGGCTGTTCTCAAGCCAGTCCCTGCCCAGCCTATATCAGGATCCATGTACATGGTCTCTGTGCACAGTGTCCTGTGGGGTGCATGGGGATTGTGTTTTGGACTGTCCCTGGAACCCCAAATACAAAACCCCAGTTATGGGTTTGGTCATGGGGAAGTTACACCAACCACCTGAATTTGGTTGGGCTGTTGTGTTACAATCTTTGTGCTCTGGGTTGGTAGAATGGGTGTAGAAGATTCTCCTTTCATTTGGTTCCTGGTGAGTAGATCCATTGACTCCCTGCATCCAGGCTGCATTTGCTCTTCTGCCATGGATTGCAGTTGAGCCACCTGAGGAGAGCTGCCCCAGCCCCAGGCAGCTTTGCTGTACCTTTCATTTCCAGGGAAACTAAGAGAGAGCTTAGCCTGTCTTGTTCTGTGGGGTTTCAGCACTTCCAGTGGAGCTTAGCAGCACCTGGTCCCAAGGAGCTTGTGCTTGGGCCCTGGTGAGTGTCCTTACTGCAAGGAGGAGGAAGAGAGGAGTGGGCAAGTGGTGTACATCGTACACGGAGTTGCCACTGGTGTCTGCCCAAGTGATCCATGCAGTGAGGACAGAGTCTGCTCTCAGCACTGGCTGGGTAACAAATCCAAACCACAGCACCCATAACAGCATGCTCCTCATCTGTATCTTTTCAGCTGGAGTCAGTGGTCACCCAGGCACTGGTTCTGGAGCTGGGTCAGAATTCCTCCAAAGTATAATCTCAGAGACTTGATCAGGGAGAGAAGGAAACAACAGCCCTTCAAATGAGGCTCTTTGGCTCATCCCCTTCTTTGTCTGCTCAGGGCTTCTCTCATCTTCTCTTGAGGAGTGGACAGCACAGTCCCCCTTGGGCAGAGCCCTGTGGGCAGAAGATGCTTGCAGGGCAGAGCTGAGCACTCAGTGGGTGGGATGAGCTCTGTGAGCAGGGTGAGGGAGGACACCAGGGGCCAGAGCAATAGAGTTGCCAATAGAGTTGCCAATAGAGTTGCAGGCAGCAGAGCCCTGAGCAGCAAATGGGAGGAACCTGCAGGCAGTGGGAGGAATCAGCAGCCAAAGCCTGGGAGAGGCTGCCTGCAGGCCTCTCACTTGTGCTCCTGCCTTGCAGATTTGTGCTCTTGGTTGTCTGCTGGGCAAGGAGCTGAGTCTCCACAGAACACCTCCTATCTTCAGGAGCCCTGCCTGCTCTGCTGTAGAACCCTGGTCAACACTGAGCTATCCCTTGCAGTTCAGTCCTCTCCTCTGAGCCCTTTGCTTCTTTCTGACTGGGGCCATACCTTCTCTTTATCAGCCCTGAATCACTGGGCTAGGCAAGAGCAGAGTTTGCAGATCTGTCCCCTGGAGCAGCCCAGAGAGTAAGGAACCCAACTTTGGGACAGCAGCAAGACCCCAGTCTCCTGCTGACCTCGCAGCACCTCTCAATCCCCCCCCAGACTCTCCTCCCCACCACATCTCACCTCCTCTTGTAAGGTTTTGAGGATCATTGTGCCAGGAATTTAGGGGGTCAATCCCCTGAGCTCTAGGTGGTCAAGGGTCAGTTGCATGGCCAGAGGGGTGTGGTTAGGTACCAGGGTGTGTCATCCCCATCAGCATTGCAACCAGGGGACTCAGCACAGGAGTTAGGGGTCTGATCCCCCCATTGCAAGAAGTCACACACAGTCTCCTTACATCTCTGTCACTGAGAAGCAGCTGCACCTCTGAGCTGCCTGAGGCAAGAGCTTCACCCAGATGGCCACCCTCAGCCAGCACCGCTGCACCCACACCAGTGCCAGCCCTTCACCTGCACCGGCTGCAGCAAGGGCTTCAGCCACAGCTCCTCCCTCACCTGGCATATTCACCCCCACACCGGCGACCATTGGGCACCAGGGGACACCAACTCCAGCACTGTCAGGCCAAACGTGACCCCCCTGGGTGGCCTTTTCCAGCTCTACCAAGCTCAATGGTTCCTTTATTTATGGCTGAGAACTACTCTAATGAGTGGGAAAGTTTCTAACAGTTAGTAAGAAGTTAATGAATCTCCTTCCTTCAGCTGTCCTGCTGAGAGTGCTGGGCAGGGCTCAGGTGAGGGCCAGCTCTGAGAGGCAGGGGTTGTGTTGGGGCTAGGTTGAGGCCTGGGGTTAAGGTCAAAGGATCAATGCCAAGGGTAAAGGCTGGGGCCAAGATGAGCAATGGGGGCAGAGTCAGGGTGAGGGGTGGGTTTGGGAGGGGATGAGCTGTATGGGGTGAGGTGCAGGAGGGGTTCAGCTCCACTGTGTTAGAGCAGGGGACTGAGTGGAGAGGATTGTTGGAGAATGGCTTAAATCTAAGGGACATGACTCTGTGGAACAGCTACTTGAGCAGAATGTGTAGGCCTTACTCCATCTTGTTGTTTACTGCTCTTAGTTAGCTGACTTGCTGAAGCAGCAAGGTCACTATGGCCTTGTGGCTGTTCTCGCAGCTGTGTGTTTGTAAGATAACTGGATGGGAAAGGAAGAGCTAGGTAAGATAATTGGATGGGAAAGGAAGAGCTAGTGAGAAGGGAGGTTTCTGGGAATGTACACAGAGCCTTTGATATTGTACACAGACCTAATTGCAGGTGGGCTGGATATTCTAATGTTGCCTTCAGTCAGAGACCAATAGAATAGTGACGCTTGTGCATATTTAGATGAGATGCTATGTAAGCTGTGTATCCAGGCAATAAAGTTGAAGCGTGCTTATCAGTCACATTGATTGCTGCTGTCTTCCCTCGCCGCTCTCCGACATCTGGCGCCTAGAACAGGGACGGATGATCCAGTGGGGTAAGGGAGAGAACCCCCGACGCGGGATAGGAGGCCTGCGGAGACCTTCTTGCGGTCGGGGTGGTGGCGAGCCCAGAAAAGCATCGATTAGCAGCGAATCGAGGGGCAAAAGTGCGACTCAACGCTGGCATAGGGAGTTCGTACCGTGCCTGAGCTGGGTTTCCTGAATTGGAATTAAGCTCGCCGTCCGGGTAAGGGCTGCTACTCGGCTTCCACGGGTTTTTGAAGGCTGCACTAAGGGATGGAAAGCGAAGTAGCTCTTAACTTATTTTTAAGTTTCCTTGAGAAATGCAGTGTAGAGGATGTGGATTTAAAGAAGCATCCTGAACATTTATTGTAGTTTGGAAGGGAGAATGGTTTTTTCAAGTCGTCAGAAGATGTGTTTAGTGTTGATGTATTGGAGAGAATATGGCAACAAACTGTGGGACTTGATCATAGATGGTGACAAAAGTGCCGTAAAGCTGCAAAAGCGGCCAGGGAGAGGCACAGTGAAGCACTCCGCGAAACAGAAGAGCTGTGCTAAATGCTCTCCAAACTGTCCTCTCCGAGAGAGGTATTCCTGACAATTCTGCCATTTTGAACAGTCTAACTATCCTCTCCGTGAGAGGTGTTACTGAGATTACTGGGATTTTGAAAGGGCTATTAGCATGGGCCCGGAAGCATGATTTTATCCCCAGAGCAACCGAAGCTTTTACTACCGAAGCACGGGACAAAACTAGAGCCCAGCTGTGGGATGAGGTGCTAAACACCAGCCACCATCCCAGCAGGGAGGAAGCGATAAAAAGGCAGCGAACCTTGTGGTTCAGCGTGTTTGATCCCATTCATCAACATCTCCTTCTAATATCGCCAACGACAGCTTGGATTCGGAAGAGACAACACCGACGCTGAGAAATCAAACAGTGCCAACTTTGCTTCACAGTCCCTCTTAGAAAAATGGAGCGCTTGGAGGCTCGCGGTTACGGCATTCTTCCGACCGCACCCCTTCCGCGAGCCCCGACGGCCCCCACGGGCACCGACGGCTCCGACCGAGGCGGCACCGACCGACGCACCACCGACACCGGCAGCACGGACTGTAGCGGCCCCCGCGGTGGCCCCCACGGCAGCAGCCACGGCAGCGGCCCCAGCGGCCGTCCCCGTGGAGGCGGCATGGCGGCGGCCCGGCAGCGGCCAGCACCAGCGATCACCTCACCATCCCCCCGCCTCCTATGCCCCAGACATTGTCAGCAGAAAACATCACTACGACGGAGGCTACAATCGAATTCCGAAGGGACGATAGTGTAAGGGATCGGGAGGTGGGGAGGGACGGGGAACTGTCCTGCTGCACCGCTGGAAAGGTATTGTGAGAAATGCAGTAATAGAAGGGAATCTGTAGATTTTCCTGTACATGCATCTCCTGTGGTATTATTCTGGCATTTGACAATGCTAACGAAAAAGCTAAACAGGTTCTCAGCATTTTACCAACAGGTCATTCTTGAGTCCACAAAATGTTGTTGTCGAGTCCCATCAACATGGTCCTCTGGGTCACCAACCCTGTGCTCTGTTAGTTGGCAGATCGTCTACCTCTAGACAGGGCATCCTTATAATTCCTGGTTTAATAGATTCTGATTATGATTGGGTTAAGAAAGTTATGCTCCATAGCATTACCCCTCCTGTTAGTACTCTTGTTGGGACAGAAACTGTTCAGCTAATACCATCTGAGTCCTGAGTGCCTAAAACTTTTAACAGGATTTGAGGATAAGAAGTCTAAGGGAAAATTAGAACAGATTGTGACTATCAGGAGCTGATATCGCTATTGTATCTCGTCATAAATGAAATGGTCTTGAGTTTAAAAGGTTTAAAGGGTTTTAAATGTATCCAAACAACCTGGGTCAGCAAAGAGCCAGTGAAATTAGCTTTTACGATGGCAAATCAATCACTGTAAGACCGTACGTGTTAACCCTTCCAGTTACTCTATTGGGTTGAGACACCTTAAGTTAGCTAGGAGCAAAACTTGTTTCTGTTCCTTTTCTGTGGCGGCTACTGATCAGCAACCAATCCTCAAATTAAAATGGAAAACAGCTAATGCAGTATGGGTGGAGCAGTGGTCGCTCAGGCATGATAGGCTGCAAGTTGTTAGGACCCTTACCGCAGAAACAGTTGCAGCTACTGCACACCTTGCCCCCCCCCGGTCTCTTTTCATAATTTATGATTGTAATGTCTTTCAGAGTTTGGTTATTTAGAGTTTTGTTAAGTTTTCCTAGTAAGCATAATGAATAGTAAGCATTTGGTATTTACAGGTACTTAGTACATAGTAATTGTAGCAAGGTATAAGGACTTAGTAATGAGTTCACATTGTAAGATTTGTTATGGTTCGAACCTTCTTTAGTTGTGTGCCTAGGCATTTCAAAGGAGCTCCATGTAATATAGTTAAGGTTTGTAGTAAATAGTGATATAGTTAAGGTTTGTAGTAAATAGTAATATAGTTAAGGTTTGTAGTAAATAGCTATTTAATTTTTAAAAGTATTCCTTAGCTAATGTGTAGAACCATCAAGACTATGAGGAAACAGCATTTCCCATGAAGTTGAACATCGATCACAATAACTGTTCTGATAATCTGGGACCAAAAGCATCGATCAGAAGAATGTACCACAGCACCCTGTGAATTTGGACTGAATACTATGGTTGGTTGATTGTTGTGTGATTAGAGAAAATGTTCATATGAACTTATATGTTATCTCACCAGTTTGTTATAATATTACACACTTAGAGGGAACATCAAAATTCATTATAACACAGCATGCATTTTCATTTTAGGTTGGAGACAACAACAAACACATGCATGCCAAAAAGAAAAAAAAAAGAAAAAAAACAAAGGGGAAAAGAGAGAACACCCCATAGCAAAGAAGTTTTTTAATGGTACCAACAAGAAATAGTTAGTTCATGTCAACAGCTAGAAACATCAACTTTGCAAAGTGCTGCAACCCTCTCACCACAAGACAGCATGAACGAGGCACGGCTGTCATGAAGGTGACGGTCAACAGGGCTGCCTAGTGCTGACCTCAATGACTGTCACAATAATCCAAGATGTCAACAGAAAGTATCTAACTTTCTCAGTTGACTCAGGGCTCTCAGGGTTCTCAGGGTTCGTGCACCGTGGATTCCTCATGGATTCTTCCTTTGGGTGCGATGTAGCTGCACAACACTCTGAAATTAAACTCTCTCAGCTAAAGTTAGATTTCTTTGTGGAATACACTGAATTTCACCATTCTCTTGCATTACCCAGTAAGTGTGACCCGGACCTTCAGCTGAAACCACCCCTCGGACAGGTTTAGCCTCTCCTGAGGGAGAAAATACCCAAACAGTTTTACCTAACAGATTCTTTTCTCTGACAACAGGAACTCTATCACCTTCTACTTTCTGTAGCAGATCTGAGTGTGCCGGTCCAGCTCGGTTCACTGAACCTCTACTATTTACCAGCCAGGTTGCTTGTGCTAAATGCTTTTCCCAGTTTTTTCAAAGATCCACCCCCCATGGCTTTAAGAGTGGTCTTCAGCAAACCGTTGTAGCGTTCAATCTTCCCTGCAGCTGGTGCATAGTAGGGGATGTGGAATATCCACTCAATGCCGTGCTCTTTGGCCCAGCTCTTTACAAGGTTGTTTTTGAAGTGAGTTCCGTTGTCTGACTCAATCCTCTCTGGAGTTCCGTGTCTCCACAGGATTTGTCTCTCCAGACCCCAGAATGGTGTTGCGTGCAGTTGCATGTGGAACTGGATAAGTTTCCAACCATCCAGTGTTTGCTTCTACCATAGTGAGCACATACTGCTTACCAGAACGAGAACGTGGTAGAGTGATGTAGTCAATCTGCCAAGCTTCACCATACTTGTACTTGGACCATCTGTCACCATACCATAAGGGCTTAAGTCGCTTTGCCTGCTTAATAGCAGCACAAATGTCACAGTCATGGATGACTTGGGTGATAGCATCCATGGAAATGTCTATGGATCTGTCACAAGCCCACTGGTAGGTTGCATCTCTGCCTTGATGTCCTGATGAATGTGAGCCCACCGAGCTAAGAATATCTCACCTCGGTGTTTCCAGTCGAGATCAAGATCAGAGTCCATGTCTACTTGAGAAACTCTTGCAGCTAGATCTGCCTGATGGTTCTGTTGCTGTTCCTCAGTAGCTTTGCTCTTAGGGATGTGAGCATCAATGTGTCTCACCTTCACTGGAATTCTCTCGATTCGATCAGCAATGTCCTGCCACAGGTCAGCTGCCCAAATAGGCTTTCCTTTTCTCTGCCAACCATTCTTCTTCCAGTCCTTTAGCCAACCCCACAGAGCATTGGCTACCATCCATGAGTCGGTGTAGAGATAAAGCTTTGGCCACCTCTCACGTTCAGCTACGTCGAGAGCTAGCTGGACAGCTTTTACCTCTGCAAACTGACTGGATTCTCCTTCTCCATCCTTTGCCTCTGCAACTCGGCGTGTTGGACTCCACACTGCAGACTTCCACCTTTGCTTGTTCCCTACAAGACGACAGGAACCGTCTGTGAACAAAGCATATTTCTTTTCATCATCAGATAGGTCATTGTAAGGAGGAGCTTCCTCAGCACGAGTTACTCTCTCCTCTGGAGGTTTAGTACAGTTGGTACCTTCAGGCCAACTTGAGATCACCTCCACTAGACCAGGTCTATCAAGATTTCCCATGCGAGCTCTCTGTGTTATCAGAGCTATACACTTAGACCAGGTGGATCCTCCTGCATGATGTGGTGTGGAACCTTTGCCTTTGAACATCCAATTCAAAACTGGTAATCTGGGAGCTAAGAGAAGTTGTGATTCAGTCCCAACTACTTCAGAAGCTGCTTTTAATCCTTCATAGGCAGCTAGAATCTCTTTCTCTGTTGGAGTATAATTAGCCTCTGAACCTCTGTAACCTCTACTCCAGAAACCAAGAGGTCTTCCACGTGTCTCACCTGGAGCTCTTTGCCACAAGCACCAGGTTGGACCATTGTCACTTGCAGCCGTGTACAAAATGTTCTTCATGTCTGGACCATCTCGGACAGGTCCCAGACCCATTGCTTGAACCACCTCTTGCTTTATCTGGTCAAAGGCTGCTTGTTGTTCAGGTCCCCAGTGGAAATTGTTTCTCTTTCGAGTCACATCATACAGAGGTTTCACAATCTGACTGTACCCAGGAATGTGCAGTCTCCACAATCCCACTATCCCCAAGAAACGTAGAGTTTCTTGCTTGTTCATGGGATTGGCCATGGTAGAGACTCTATTTACCACATCCACTGGAATGTGTCGGCGTCCATCCTGCCACCGCACTCCCAGAAACTGGATCTCTCTGGTAGGTCCTTTCACCTTGTCTCGCTTGATGGCAAAACCTGCATTCAGAAGAATGTCAATGACTTTGTTACCTTTCTCGAAGACTTCCTCAGCAGTTTTACCCCAGACGATGATATCGTCGATGAACTGGATGTGTTCTGGAGCACCACCTTTCTCCAGAGCATCGTGGATCACCGCATGACAGATGCTGGAGCTGTGGATCCAGCCCATTGGCAATCTGTTGAAAGTGTACTGGATTCCTCTCCAGGTGAAAGCAAACTGAGGCCTGCATTCCTCTGCTATGGGAATAGAGAAGAAGGCATTAGCAATGTCTATGGTAGCATACCATTTGGCCTCTTTGGATTCCAGCTCGTACTGGAGTTCCATCATGTCTGGTACTGCTGCACTCATAGGTGGAGTTACTTCATTCAGGGCTCGGTAGTCGACTGTCAGACGCCAGTCTCCATTCTGCTTTCACACAGGCCACACTGGACTGTTGAAAGGGGAATGAGTTTTGCTGATGACTTTCTGACTCTCCAACTGACGAATCAGATTCTGAATGGGCAACAAAGAGTCAGGGTTGGTTCTGTATTGTCTGTGATGTACAGTCTGAGAAGCAACCGGCAATTTAATGTCCTCAATCTTGTGTTGTCCCACAACTGCAGATTCATCAGAAAGATCAGGTCTAACAGACAGCTTCAGCTTTTGTCCATCAATTTCTACAGATGCTACTCCAAAAGCCCATTTGTAACCTCTAGGGTCTTTGAAACGCCCTTCTCTCAGAAAATCAATTCCCAGAATACAAGGTGCGTCAGGTCCGGTCACAACTGTATGCTTCCTCCACTGTTTACCAGTTAAACTTATATCAACCTCCACCTTAGTTAACTCTTGAGATCCACCAGTGACTCCCAGAATAGTTATAGCTTCTGATCCCTGATAATTTGATGGCATTATGGTGCACTGAGCCCCTGTGTCAACCAAGGCCCTGTACTTCTGAAATTGTGAAGTGCCAGGCCACTGGATGTACACATCCCAATAGATTCTGTTATCTCTCTTACCCCTCTCCTCCCCCTGGCGGGAGGCAGGGCACCCCTAGTTATGGGGAACATGCCCACATGTGCAATGAGCACATGGTGCAGTGTTAGAACTGGAGCCACTGTTGGAGCTACTAGAGTTGTCCTGGGGAACTGTAGAAGTAACAGCTACCCTTCTGGTATTGCTACCCCGGGCTCTGCCACTTTGCAGTTCCCTCAGTCTCCTGAAAAGATTAGCAGTTGGTTGACCATCCCATCTGTTCATGTTCTCACCAAACTGATCACGCAGAGTTATCCAAATACTTCCACGTGACTGCCTTGGTGGTCTGTTTTGGTTGGATCGGTTTTGGAATGCCCTGTTTTGGAATGCCCTGTTTTGGAATGACATCCTTGGAGGACGCCTATTCCTCACAGAGGAAACCTGTATCCATCCGGAGGAAGAATTGGAATTATTTCCTTGTGTCAATTGGGAGATGGAATTTATAATTTCATCCTTCATCTCTTTCATGCAATTCTCAATTTTTCCAGACAGCGTTTCAATGGCTGAAACCAAAGAAACACGTGTCATGCTATCCTCCAATTGTCTCATTTGATCAGTGAATTGGCCAACCGTAGGAGAAGCTCCGCCATAGTTTCTTGCCACAATTCTGCTTGCCAGAATATTTGCATAATTAGGAGGAGCAAGTTTGATGAGCTTTTTAGCAAGACCAGTTCCTACAGGAATTTCATCAGGATTCAGAGTCTCATGGTCACCATAGAGTACCTCTCTGACAGCAAATTCTCTCAGACGCTTAATTCCTTCCTCTATGGTAGTCCAGGGCTTAGGATTCCATGGGAGATCATCTCGGGAAGGATATCTCATGAGGGTTGCCATTAAAAGGCGTATCCACAGAGTAACCTTACCAAGAGTCCAGCCTAGATGTCTATCTATTCCATTATCCTTTGAGAGAGCTCCTAGTTGAGCTGCTGACTTGTCTCCAACCATTAGAGCTGGAGCACCTGTATCGTAGCATCTACCAAGCCAAGCTAGGATTGGCTCCTTATCTGCTCTGATATAATCTTTATGCACATTCCTTATCTCTTCCCTTGGTGAAGGACAGCCCAGAAGGTCATCTGACTCCTCCCCTTCCTCCTCTTCCTGAACTTGTTGCCCCAATAATCTCCTTGTCACTCTCCTAAGAATCTCTTTAAGGTCAGGTGTACCACCTCTTGTTGTCCTGCTATCAGCAATTTGCCCTGCATTTCCATCCAGTGATCTTCTCAATATCTCAGCTATATCTTTAAGACAAATCTTCTCCTCTTCCTCAGCAGGGTCTCTTAAAGCAGAAGGTCCCTCACCAGGATCAGCATCTGAATCAGCTTTGCCCTTTCCACTTCTTGTAGTTAAAACAGCTACCTGCTTAACTGGAGCTGTGTTTGAATTTACAGCAGGCTTAACAGAAGCTGACAGGTTTTGAGACGGATCAGCTGCTGTGGAGGACACTTCCGGTCCTGCTGAAGAAGAAGTAGGAAATGGCTGTGCCTTGCTAATGGCTGCCGAGGACGGGGGAGCCGCCATGTTAGGCGCTGCCGCTGCCGCAGCAGCTGGCTGATTGCCAGAACCACCAACAGCACCGTTCAGAGCAGCCTTTCCGATGGAAGTTTTAGCTTTCTTTTTAACTGATACAGATCCTCCCTTCTCCTCATCACTAGATATTTCTGGGGTCGAGTTAGAGCTGTTCCTCCTCCTCTTGGGTCTACGCCTAATTACAAAACAGGCCCCTAGACACCTTCTTCTCCCGGTACAGAGCATATAACAAGTACGCATTGCTTATCACCAACAGCAGGATTGCACACATAAAATAAATCACCTTCGGATCCCAGCCATCACTTAAAACTACTCTTTCACCTACTGGGATCTTAAACTCCTTTATTTCTATGGGCAGAGTAGTCGAGGTCACATTCCCGTATCTATTAAACCAAAAAAGAATCCCAGGCACCGGTCATACAGAAGCTGAATCTTATACTTAAACCATAAATACAATTTATACATCAAGTATCTGCTTAAGCGATCGAAAATCAATCCTAGGACATACTTATAGATAAGGACCCCAAAGATTGAAAAAAACAGACGCTCTAAAAGCCAAAACACTTTCATCCTTGCAACTCCGACCTGAGCAGACAATAAATCAAGCAACTTTTGCTCTGCTTCCGGACAGCAACTATCCACAAGCCGCGCGTTGGGGCGACAATTAGAAATATGTGGTGGGGTGAGAGAGTTCCCTCCCCACACACAGGGAAAGAAACCACAGCTAGCTCAGTCGGAAAAGCAGATGAAAGCTATATTTACAAGCATAAATGGAATGCAATGAATATATACACAAATATACAATATTTACAATATATACAGGAAAATACAACAATGAACACAATGCAGGAAAACCTTTTCCCTCCTGCCGGCCAGGGGGGTTCCCTGAACCCCCCTCTCTCCCTCCCCACCTCCCCTTTTTCCCAAAAAGGGTTAGAGAGAGAGAGAGAAAGGCAATTAAGAAGGAAAAAGTCTGTTAGCTAAAAAGCACATGCAAAATTAGTTTTCTTATCTGGTTAGCTGCTAACTCAAGGCCGTTCCTGCTTCAGAAAGAAAGAAGCACAGACTGCACCCAGCCTGAACCCAGACCAGACACAGACTGAACTAACAGAACCCAAACTCCAAACTGCACCCCATAAGCACCAATGAAATTCGTTTAGACTATCTTGTTTTTGTTCAAATATCAAAAACATTCAGCCAGAGTGTTCAGCAACTGTCTCTTTCTTAAAGGCATAGCATCAACCGGCCACATGCTCATAGGACAAGAAAGAGACTTTTGACCAAGTGCTGTAGTACGTGGACAAGGAGCAGTGGTTTTGAACTGAAAGAGGAGACTGAGATTGGATAGAAGGAAGAAATGGTTTGCAGTGAGGGTGGCAGGAGACTGGAACAGGTTGCCCAGAGAAGGGGATGTCCATCCCTGGAAGTCTCCAAAGTCAGGACTTTCAGCAACCCAACCTAGTGGGAGATGTCCCTGGCCATGGTCAGGATGTAGCACTCAATGCTCTCTTCCATCTCTTCCAATCCAAACCATTCCAGGATTCTTTGATTCCAATACCCCCAACCTCTTCTTTGCAGGGCTGCAGCTACCTCCCTACACCATGGGGGGTGTTTGCATCTCCCCTAGGCCCCTGCATCCCCATACAAAGGAAATTATTGCCATTCCTGCCCATGAATGGCAATGGCTTGGGCAAATCCAATCCAATCCCAAAGGCACCTCCCTCAGAAGAGGAAAGCAGCAATGAGTTCTGCTGAGGCAGGAGGAGAATCTGAGACACTGGAATGAATTGGATGGAATTCAGCAAAGGGAACAGAGATGTCAACAGGTTCAGTTTGGTTCCAAGGGTCACTCTCTCACCTTCACCATGGGAGAATCCTGCAGAGGAAAATCATTTTGGGGGAGGATTAGAAAGATTGTGAAAGGAAAATCTCCTTGGGGCTGGAAGGATTTTGCATGGAGCCTGGGAAGAAAGGCCTAGAGGAAGCCCTTCTGTTGCCTCATAAGGCTCTGAATGGACTCTCTCACTCTCTCAACAACTTGAGAGAGAAGCCTGTCTGGGGTTAAATCCAGTCCTAGTGCCAGACTTGGTCCCTGGTTTATGACTCAGAGTTTAGGTGCAGAGATTTCGGGGGCAGTGCTTCCCCAAGGCACTGTGGCTCCTGTAGAACTTGAAGGCAGCAGCAGCAGTTTGAAATCCCTTCAACAGTTCTGGTGAATCATGAGCTCAGGCTGTGGGATTTCACAGCAGCACTTAACAAGTCAAACCCCAACAGCTGGTTACAATCAATGCAGGGATTTGGATCAGGATTGCACAGGCTTTGACCCACAGTCCCCATCTTGAGGTCCAAGAGCTGAGGAGATGTGAGGAGAGAAGCTGCCAGGGAAGACTGAAGCAAAATGTGTTTGTGTAGCTCAGCCTTCTCCTCACCCATTGTTACCAGCTGTCCAGTCTTGCTCATCACAGAGGACATCCTTCCTGTGACTTCCCTTCTCTGGCTGGCTGGCCTGCAGAAGCTGCTTCTTGTTCTTTGCATGCCTAGAAAGGTTCAGCTCCAGCCATAGCTTGGCCTTCCTGACTCCATCCCTACACCACAGGACAGTGTCCCTGTGCTCTTCCCAGCATCCCTCTCCCTGCTTCCACTGCCTGTGCAGTTCCTTCTTGCCCTTCACTTTGACCAGCAGGTCTTGACCAGGCCACCCAGGGGAGCAGTGGAATCCTCATCCCTAGAGGTGTTCCAATCTGTGCAGCCCTGGCACTGCAGGACAGGGGTTCATGGCCATGGTGGTGTCAGTTCTCAGAGGTCTGTTGCAGCAGAAAGGATTCTATCATTCTATGCTTCCATGACTCAGCCATGCCAGTCTCTTGCCTGCCTTGCCTGATCCCTTTCCACCAGCTGTTAATGTTTGTGTGCAGCTGGCTCCCCCTGCTGAGCCATCAACAGAAGGCCACAAGCTGAGAAACTGTAGGGCACTACAGCTAATGAAAGGAGTCCCTTGTTCTGTGCTGCCCAGAGCAGGAATCAGCATGACAAGCCTCTTGGAAACACCAAGTGGGGACACAAAGGCAGCAAAGCCAGGGGCAGTGGGGAGAGAGCAGAGCTGGGTTGCTGGGAGAGGAATGTTTGAGGCAGATCAAAGAGAAGAACTTGGAGGCAAAAGAAGGAAAAGAAAATCTAAAGCATAACCATTTGGCCTCTTTGGATTCCAGCTCCTGCTGGAGTTCCATCCTGTCTGGCACTGCTGCACTCACAGGTGGAGTTACTTGTGGTGCAGGCACATTATGCCCAGAATTATGTCCAGATACTGAAACTTGTCCCAGCACATGGACAAGTTCCCCCTCCTTTCATGAGGGGAACAAAGGCCAAGGTGGCACAGACCCCTGCACACCCCCATGGCATGGGATGCTGGTGCTGATGCCAAGCATGGCATAATTCCAGCTTCACACCTCCCATAGCCTGCAGCCAACTGTTTATGAGAGTGCCCATTGGCCACATCCAGCCTCCAGAAACCTACCAGTATTGCCCCAGCTTGTAAACACAATACTTTCTCTTAGAATAGAATAGTATAGATGAGAATGGAATCGATTGGAATGGAATGGAATGGAATGGAATGGAATGGAATGGAATGGAATAGAATAGAATAGAATAGAATAGAATAGAATAGAATAGAATAGAATAGAATAGAATAGAATTAACCAGGTTGGAAAAGACCTTCAAGATCATTGAGTCCAAGCTATCACCCAACACCATCTAATCAACTAAACCATGGCACCAAGTGCCTCTTCACCCAGGCAGCCAGTACCAAAACAAGAGGACACAGTCTCAGGCTGCACCAGGGCAGGTTTAGACTGGATGTTAGGAAGAAGTTCTATATAGAAAGAGTGATTGCCCATTGGAATTGGCTACCCATGAAGGTGGTGGAGACACCTTCATTGGAGGTGTTCAGGAGGAGACTTGATGGGGTGCTTGGCTGCATGGTTTAGTTGTTTAGGTGGGTTGGATTGGTTGATGGGTTGGATGCGATGATCTTGAAGGTCTCTTCCAACCTGGTGTATTATATTGTATTGTATTATTGTATTTCTTCCTAAACACCTCCAGGGATGGTGACTCCACCACCTTCCTGGGCAGCACATTCCAGTGGTCAATCTCTCTTTCTGTGAAGAGCTTCTTCCTAACATCCATCTTCATCCTCTCTCCTTGCCCGAGCTGCTAAGCTCCTGCCATAGCCTTTGTCATTAAGCTCATAGCTATTAAGTCTTCCCTCTCCTAGAAGCCAGCAAATGAGTGGTTTCTGCAAGGCAAGGAGAAGCCAGCAGCCAGGCAGGCCCATTGAGCCTCAGCCCTGAATGTATCTCCAGAGGCGAGACCAACGTTGAGAGCCTGAGAAGGCACAGCATTGTATGGCCAGCCTCACCGGTCGGAAGAGCCTGACGTGCCTTCAGGAGGACTGGACCCCCGAGGGTAAGATCTGCCCAGTTGCCAAGGAAGGGACTTAGCCAAGTCTGGCAGTGCAAACGTCTGCCTCAGTCTGAAGCAGCAGACTGAGGAGCCACCAAGGTGTGTGCCTGCTCACACAGAGCTCACACAGAGCAGCAGCAGCATTTAGCTGCATGCCTGTGTGACCCTGCCACTGCAGGATGAGAAGATGAGCCACTGCTGCTCCATGCCCTGTGAACCCCAAGGGAATCCAGAGCACTGGTCATGCCCTGTGCTCCACAGCCAGGACTGCTCTGATAGGGTCCTGCCCACACTTGTTTTTCCAGGGCTGTTCTCTTTCCACTTCCACACTCTCCTGCTGAGCCCCTGTGTTGGGGCAAGGCCTGAGTGCTCTGGCAGCTTGGGCACCATCCTGCTGCGTGGCAGTCCCACGACCACAGGAAGACACAGGCCATGGGAACTTCTTTGGCTCAGATGGCCTCCACGAGAGCAGTTCCACCCAGACAGGTGATCTGCTTGGGGCAGTGTCTGAAGGCTTAGGTCTCCTTCCAAAGTTTCCTTCAAGAGCATGCCCAACAGATGCAAAGAGCAGGGAACAGCTAAAGTGTGTGAGTGTGCAGGCTGGGGCACACAGCAGTGTCCTCACACAGCCAGGCCTCCTGCAAGTGACCTGAAGCATCAGCAGAGAAGGCTCTGGACTGTGTCTGTGTTCACTGGACACCCTGGGGAAGCTGTCCCAGGGCAGTCACCCCAGACTAGCCTTCACAACCACCATTTCCAGCAGCAGCCTCACACCTCAGCTTGGATAGAGTCTTTGTCTCTCCATAGGAGGACATGGCCTCAGGAGGTCAGCAGAGCCTGTTTGCATTGTGCAGGTGAGATGTCAGCAGATGAGCTGAGGGGAAGCTGAGTGAGCAAACACCATCAGCTATTGCTGGAGGTACCAAGGCACTGGAGGTGTGAGGAGCCTCCCAGCCTCTGGCAGGGACAGCAGGAGGCCAGGGAGACTCTCTGACTGCTGCAGAGCAGGGCCTGTGTGAGTTATGGGGAAAGACTCTGTCTCTGAACAGAGGCCAGCTCAGATGTGGACACCTGACAGAGCTGGGACATTGCTGTGTGTCACTCCAGAACAAACCCTACTGGCCCAGTCAGATTCATCTCAGATGGCTTGGGCAGGCTCCTGTCTGCTCACATCAGCCTTGCTGGACTGTGCCCTGGGATGTGCACAGAGCCCTCCCAGAGGTTCTGCGCTCCTTGGAAAAGGCCTCTTCCAGAACACCAAACAGGAGGGTGGGGAACATTGCAGGCTGGTCACCCTCAGCACAGTCCCTGGGAAGGTGGAGGCTCAAACACCTCCGCAGCCATTTGCAGGCCCTTGCAGCACAAGAGAGGTAGTGCTGAACCTTTATGGGTAGGGGCAAGAAGGGGATGTTTTGTGCCTGGACCTTAGCCAGGGCATTGCCATGGTCCCCCATAGTCTCTTTAGAGCCAGACTGCTGAGAGCTGGAGTGCAGAAATGGATGAGGTGGTGGCTGGGGGGTGGCTAAAGCCCAAATGTCACCAGTGGAGAGTCCTCCTGGCAGACACTTCCCAGTGGCATCCCTCAGGGCAAGCCCTTGGGCCAGCAGTGTGCAATGTCTTCATGAACTCCCTGCACCATCTGAGCCAGGGCCTTTGCAGCCCCTCTGGAGATGAAGCCAAACTGGGCAGAGCCCTTGAGGGACCTCATCTGCTTACCCCTGCCCTGAGCAGGATCATTGGAGAAGAGGATGTGCAGGAGTCTCCTCCACAACTGCAGCAGGACAGAGCCAGCAGCTCCTCCACTCAAAGCCCTGGTAGGAAATCTGCCAGATGGATCTGGTGAAACTTTGATCTGCTCAGGCTCTGGCCACAAGGAGGCTGAGGGCTGAGTGTGCAATCCTGTGCTCAGCTGTGTCTCAGGAACTCACCACTCAGTAGGAAGCCAAGGACTGGGAAGGGGGAGGTGAGGCCACTTCTGCCTCCTGAGAGGATTGGCCAACAGCAGGAACAGAGCTGGGAAAGGGACTGTGAGGTCAGGTGTGTCTGCAGGAGCTGCTAGGGAGCCCTGGGCTCATGGCTGGCAGATGGGCAGAGTGATCTGTGAGATGGCCTCTGCCAAAGGGCCTGGGCTGACTGCAGGAAGGGGCTGATGGGTTGGTTGCTGTGTCTCTGCTGCCTGAGGACCTGATGGGACAGCAGCAGGCACAGGGCTTGGTGCTGTCTATGCAAGAAACTGCAAGGCCAGCAGCCTTGGGAGCTCCTGCTGAGGTAGGCAAGAGCAGGAGAGAGGAACACTGCCAGATGGTGCAGCCTGGCAGGTGCAGCCTGGCCATGAGGAGCAAGAAACCTCTCTCAAAGGGTAGTGCTGTGGCCTGGGAAGTTCTGCAGAAGGAGTCTGGGATCAGCCCTTCTCTTTGTGTCCCAGGGAGCAGAGGGTGAGTGTGGGCAGGTGTCAGTGAAGGCATGGGAAGGCCAAGGGGGGGAAGTGAGATGAGTGTCTGCAGCGTGCAGGGCAGGAGAAGCAGCTGTGAGACAGGGCAGGACAAAGCTGTGGGAGAGCTGGCCAAGGGCAATGGCAGTGGTGGGAGTGATGAAGAGAAGCCAAGGCTGTGCCTTCTTGGCTCTGGCAATTCTCTTTCCCCGAGGCCTGTGAGGAGCTGTTGTCCTAAGGCACTGGGAGGGTCTCACTGCCTCTGTCCACAGCCCCAGGAAGGCTGGGGACTGTCAGGCCCTTGTCCTCCATTCAGCATCACAAACCCTACAGGGATGCTAAAGGAAGGCTGGAGAGGGACTTTTCATGAGGGTGTCTGGTGACAGGACAGGAGGGAAAGGTTTGAAGGTAAGGAAAAGGAGGTTTAGACTGGGCCTTAGGAAGAAGTTCTTCAGTATGAGGGTTGTGGGACTCTGGAATAGGCTGCCCAGGTAGGATGCCCTCTCCTGAGGGTGTTGAAGGCCAGGCTGGATGAGGCCTTGAGCAGCTGAGTCTATTGGAGAGGCATCCTTGCCTATGGCAGGGAGGTTGGAGCAGATGAGCTCTGAGGTCCCTTCCAACCTAGGCCCTGCTATGCTGCTATGAAACCCACCCCCCACCCCCACTGCACCTGAAGAGCCTTGACCCACACATGAGGGACAGGAGCTGCCTGCCCAGGAGCTGTGCTCAGGCCTTGGCCTTTGTGCTGCACAAACCAGAGCCAGAGTTTGCTCTCCTGCACTTTGCCTTTGCCTGCTGCAATCACAGCCTCTCCTGAGCTGCTCTAACGAGTCCCTGGGGAGGCTTTGGCAGTAACAAGCCTCAGTGGGGCCAATCAATGCTTCAAGGTACTTTGTCTTTTGCTTCTTGCTTCTTGCTTCTTGCACAGTTTCTTCACTCTTCTCTCAGTACCTGAGGGTCATCGAATGATCCCCAAGTGCCCTGAGGAGCTCTTTGTGTCTCTGCTGTTTACTTCCAGATTTCAAAGTGCACCTCACAAAGCTCAGATTTTGATGGCAAACTATTTGATTCTTTCTCAGATGAGGGCAGAGGTGACAGCAGCATCCACCAAGCCAGAATGATGCAGGCTGTCTGCTCAGGAGGTCTGGACTGGGAGGAGAAGCTGTCCTCTGAGGGCTGACATTGAGTGGACAACTTTGCTCCTCACCCTCCCCAACCTCCCCATTGCTGTCCCTGCCCACCTGGGCCTTCCATCCCTGCTCCTTGCATCAGACTTCTGCACTGCTCTCTGCAGCTGGAGCTCACAGCTCCATGGCACCAGCTGCCCCCTGCTCTCCTTAGACAACTGCCTGCACACAGACACAGAATTGTTGCTCTTTGGAAGCAGAGCAAAGCCAAGGCTGAGAAAGTTGCCTCAGCAGTCCAAGGTCTCTGGAACCATCTGCTCAGCACAAGCTGTCTCTCAGCAGCTTGCCTGTCCACAAGGGTGAGGCAAGGCCAACTCAGGGCTGAGCCATTCCTTGCAGGTCAGTCTTCTCCTCTGAACCCTTTGCTTCTCTCTGCCTGGGCTCATATTCTTCTCTTCTCTCCATCAGCCCTGCTCCTTTGTGCTGGGGAGGAACAAAGTTTGCAGATCTGCTCCTTGGAACAGGCCAGAACATAATGAACCCATCTTTGGGACAGCAGCAAGATCCCAGGCTCCAGCTGACCCCTGAGCACCTCTCAACCCTCCCCAGACCCTCCTCCCAAACCACACTTCACCACTTGTGGAGTTTTGAGGGTCATTGGCTGTGATGGGAATGTAGGAGTTCACCTGCCTGAGCCCCAGGTGGTCAGGTCTCAGTTGCATGGCCAGAGTGGGATGGTTGGGATGGCTATGTCCTGGGGGTGTCAGCCCCATCAGCACTACAACCAGGGGACTCAGCACAGGAGTTAGGACTCTGATCCCTCCATTGCAAGAAGTCACACACAGTCTCCTTACTTGCCAGTCACTTGGTCCCCAAGGATTTGCTCAAGAGCAGAGGGGTGACCATTCCTCTCAGCAGCATGGCCTCCCAGAAGGACCTGGACTAGATCTGGGAGGAGAAAAATAGATAAAGAATAGTTTGGAGGAACCAAAGCTCAGCCTTGAGGTATAGTACAAGAGGTTGATGGAGACATGGCTGAGGACAGCAAGGATGAAGTGTATGAGGTTTAGGAGGAGGAGGATGACAATAATGATGTGGAGAACAAAGGGGATGATGTGGAAGAAGAGGATGATGATATGGAATAGGACAAAGAAGAGGAGGTGGTATACAATACAATACACAAGGTTGAAAAAGACCTTCAAGATCATCGTGTCCAACCCAAATATATGAAGAGGAAGAAGAGGGCAAACCCACATGAGCCCCTCTGTGCCACCCAAGCATTAGTGCCCTGAGGGTGGGCAAAGCTTCCCACCCAAATGCTGGAGCTGCTGAATCCCCACTGCCCCCAGGCCAGTGTCCAACTCTCTGTCAGTGGTGACTATGGCAAGAGCTTCACCCTCAGCTCCAACCTCAGCTGGCACTGCTACGTCTACAGCCAGAAGCAGCTGCACCTCTGAGCTGCCTAAGAGCAGCACTCAGATGGCAACCCTCAGCCAGCACCGCTGCACCCACACCGGTGCCAGCCCTGCCCCTGAGCAGCTGCAACACGGGCTTCATCCTCAGCTCCTCCCTCACCTAGCATAGTCACCCCCACGCCGGTGACCAGCGTGCCCCAGGGGACACAGCAATACACCGACCCCGGCACTGCCAGGCCAAACGTGACCCCCCTGGGGGGGGCCTTCTCCAGCAGCTTGAACTGCAATCTCCTCTTTTACACCTTCTTTCCTCAGAAGCAAATGTGCCCCTGCCCTTCTCTGCACCAGCCAGTGCTGAGGAGAGGAATGACAGTGCTGAGTCAGCACAGGCAGTGCCACCACTGCAGGTGGGCTGGGATTTGGCTGCTTTCCCCCCAACACTTTGGGTTTCCTAGAGGGAAAAGAAAAACCTCATCCCAAGGCTAAAGCCTAATTAGCATGAAAACCCAAACTCTAAGAAGGTATTATCTCTTGCTGCTTTTTCTTTGACATTTCTGTCCCACAAGGCCACTTTTGGGGACATTTCTTCCCCAGGGCCAGGGCTGGAGCCATGTGCTCAGTTCAGGGAGGTGTCCTTGAGGGGTCCTGGGAGTGTCTTGAAACTGAAGTGAGGAAATCAAACTCAGAGCCTCCCATAGCCATTCAGTAGTATCCTTCAATAACCTGCATGGACATGGAATGCTCACTCCAAACTGTTCCTGTGCTGACCACCCATCACAAAAACCTGTAAAAAACTGGTGCCTATTCCATGTGGAGCAATTGCTTGATTGATTAAGTGCTGCTCAGACTAAGCAAGCAAAATGAAGCTGGTTTGGCTTTTATGGCATTTGATATATTGTGCTCTGACTGGGATTCTGTACAAATGGTGTGTGGCCTTGAAGGTGGGTAAGCGAGGAAGATATTTGGCATATAAACTCTCCCTTTGGTTTAAACAGAAGCTGAAAATGCTGTATGAGCGCTGCATGGGATTTCTGTGGCTTAACAGCTATGATAATGTGACTGTGACTGTTCCTGCAGGAATACATCAATTCAGCATTCCTGTTGCAGAGAGTTATGTGAGCAGCTGGGACCCCAGAATGATTTTACTGATGGCACTGCACCGAGAGAGACGAGCAGCGAATAGCTGTTCTGCTTGCAGACGCAGCAGACGCAGAGGTCGTAGGGCTAGTTCTAACTCAAATGCAGACATTTCCAGTGATGAGGAAGACACAGAAACAGGACAAACAGGGGGAAACAGGGAGAAACAGGAAGACAGGAGTTAATGGGAAAGCAGCTCTGAGTGAGACCGGCAGCAGTTCTGGCATTCATCCAGCGGGGGGCAGACGCAGCTCACAACAGCAGTGCCAGCAGCTGTGGCTCCACCGGCAGCCATTAACGAGGCAAAATCTCTTCCACCTGCAGCAGCAGGAATGGAAGCAAGTTCCACAGCAGCTGCTGGGTCCCAAAGTCCACCTGCCAGTGGTGTTCCCTTGCAAACCCCTTCTGCTTCTGCAAAGTCTGCTGTAAACTTAAATGCAGCTCCAGTTTAACAAATCACAGCTTTGGATAAAAGGGGCAGGCACAAGGCAGATGCAGAGGCAGAAGAACAGAAAGAACAGCAAGATCCCTCTGCTGGTTAAAAAGGATCCTTCTGAAAATGGAGAGAAAGTTTGCCTTAAAGATAGAGCTGAATTGCTGAGGCCATCAGTGGAGAGTGGAGATGCAGGACAGGGCACAGGTTCTGGTAAGTCAGGAGATAATGGAGGTGCTTCTGAACTTAAAGACGTCCTACGGAGGGCAGCAGCAGGATTATGGGGACAGCCACTTCAAGAGGAGAAGACTGATGAAGAGAACATCCAAGCAGCTAATGCCCCCAGGCAGGAAATCAGGCATGTAAGAAAAGATTACATTAGAGGAGAGAATGAGCCAATTCTTACATGGCTAGGCAGGTGCCACGATACAGGGACCCCTGCTTCAGTAGTGGGGGACAAGTCAGCCTCTCAGCTTGGAACCGTCTCAAGAGCCAGTGGAATAGATAAGCATCTAGGCAGGAACCTTGGTAAGGTTCCTTTGTGGACATGCCTTTGACTGGCAGCTCTTAGGAGGTGTCCATCCAGAGATGACCTTCCATGGAACCCTAAGCCTTGAAACACCATAGATAAGGGAATTAAGAGTGCTGACAAGATTAACCATGGTCCTCATCTAGGACTCAGTCGCACACAGGCAGTAGAAGGATAAAAACTTATTTGATAGAGAAAGTCCTTCCATGTCTTGGTCTTTGCTGCCATCTCCTGTCTTTTTAGCAACATTGCAGTCCCCATGTCTTCTTTCTTGTGTTTTGCCTGTTGGTGCTCTGCCAATCCCACAGAACTGTCCCTCCCTTGTCAGTGAGGCCCAGGGGTGTGAGAACCCAGCCTGCTCTCCAGACTCAGCCTTATCTCTCTCTCTGTCTAGAGCTGCCATCTGCTGCTCTATCTCCATTTGCTCTCCCAAGCTCCAGGATTACTTGATTGATGTCAGAAAGCTAATCTCTGAACTAGTGAGAGACTTTCTAACAGTTAGTGAGAAAGTTCAGAAGTCTCCTTCCCTCAGCTGTCCTGCTGAGTGTTCTGGGAAGGGCTCAGCTGAGGGCCAGATCTGAGAGGCAGAGGTTGGGTTGTGGCTGGGTTGAGGCCTGGGGTTAACACCCAAGGATCAATGCCAAGGGTAAAGGCTGGATACAGGATGAGCAATGGGGGCAGAATCAGGGTCAGGAGTGGGTTTGGGAGGGGCTGAACTGTAAGGGGTGAGGTTAGGGATTGGCTCAGCTGCACTGCATTGGAGCAGGGGACTGAGTAGAGAGTATGGGAGAGGCCCAGGCTGTACTGGGAGGGCATCCTAGGATCCAGCCTGTACTGGGAGGTGCTAAAAGCATTCAGTCTGTCATGGGAGGTGTGAGAGTTTCAATTCAGACCCCGAGGAGACCCCCAGACACCAGGGGAGAGTTGGCTGGGGAGAGAAGAATACACTTCCCTGCCAAGGAGCCCTGCACCCATGCCTGGTGAAGGAAGACAAGGACCCCCTGATGAGAAGCAAGCTCCAGGGCTGGCCAGGAATGGATCTTGATCAGACTCCTGATGTCTTCTTTTTCCTTGTCTTTCTTGGCTGCAATGCTGCTCATTGGACACTCACTGGGAAATGAAAAAGGCTCCAGCAAAAGTTTCCAACCTACCACAGCCTGGGACTGCAGACACAGTGCTGTTAGGCCTGCCCTATGAACTGTCTCCAGCTAAGGCAGCAGCTGAGCTGACCACAGACTCAAGTGCAGGAGGAGTGTGGTTCTCAGCTGACTCCACCCACTGTATGGGATGCAAATGGCAACAGAAAGCTGCAGTGCTGGAGGCTGGCACTGGGAAGACTGTGGCAGAGGAAGGTGGTGCACAGGTAGGAGGATTGCCCTGCACTCATGCTGGCAGCAGAGAATGGTGCCCCTGCTATTCACACTGATGCCTGTGCAGCCTCCAAGGGTGCCACTGAATGGATGTGTCAGGGGGAATCTAATCAATCTGGAGAGCTGGAGACTGGCAATGACTCTGAGAAACAGGTCACTCAAGACCCTCAAAGGCAGGAGGGGTCAAAGGCCATGCACAGAAGGGAAGAGCTGCTGCACAATGGAACCAGCAGGCAGATCACCCAGCAAGAATTCCTGTGGTGAACAATGAAGGGGAAGATTGAGCAAGATTGGCTGAGTGGCTGCACATGAGAAGAGGCCACCCAGGAAGGCCAACCTCTATTCTGAGTGCCAGGCTCGAGGGAGGTCAGTTTGAAACACTTGAAACAATTCTTGCAGCTTGTCCACAATGTTGGGTAAGGCTTAAGTCCAACCACCCAAACCAAGCCTCTGCCCCACAGATCAGACACAACAAGCCTCTGTGGAGTCCCTGGCAAACTGATTATGTTGGTTCTTTGAAGACCTCTCCTGGGAAAAGTTATATCCTGGTAGGAGCAGAAGTGGTTCCAGGATGAGCCATGGCCACAGCTCTCAGCACTGCCACAGGAGCTCAAAGGATTGAAGCTCTGGAGAAATGGTTCAGCATTCTACCTGTGCTGAGTGTGTCCAAAGTGCCAATGGATCACACTTCACAGTGAGCACAGTGCAAGGCTGGGTGCAAGGAGAATGAATTAAAGGAGTGCTCCCTAGCCCATATTATCCTCAGGCTGATGGTGTAGCTGAACAGACCAATGGTCTTCTTGCAAGTCATGCTGATAACTCGAGGCACAGCTGGGACTCATGTTTGGCACAAGAAGTTTTTACTGCCAGCAGCTGATGAGGAATATATGGAAGCCCCAAAATTCAGACATTTTTTCCCATGGAACTAGTGATGGCTGCTGCCCATGGCCCTGATGGACAAAGGAGTGAATCCCTACCACAGACACAGATAGCCCAACCTGTACTAGTGAAGCTACTGTCCATTGGCATTGTGCCCATGATATGGGCAAAACCCAGAGGCTTCTGTGCCTGGGAAGCCTTGGATGGGATTGGGCAGGGACAGCAATGGGGAGGTAGGGGAGGGTGAGAGGCAAAGTTGTCCCTTCAGTGTCAGAGCTGAAGGACCAGGAGCAGATGTCCTGGTGAGACAGCCTGGGTCAGTGTCACTTGGTGAATCATCATCTCTGCTCTGAACTGAAAGCTAACAGAATATTCTCCCTTTGATAGGAAAGAAATACTAAAGGAGCTTTGTGAGGAGCACTTTGAAACCTTGAAGAAAACTACAGAGACACAAAGAGCTCTCAGGGCACTTGGGGATCATTGCCTGAGCCTCACACACTGAGAGGAGACTGAAGGAATCTGCTCAAGAAGTCAGAAGCAGAACAAAAATTCCCTCAAGTACTAATTGGCCTCACTGAGGGCCATTAGCAACAAAGCCTCCCAGGGGTGCTTAGAGAAGCTCCATGGAGGCCATGATTGAAGGCAGACAAAGGCAAAGTGCAGCTGAACAAACCCTGGCCTTGGTCTCTGAAAGAGAAAGGCCAAGCTCTGAGCCTCAGGCCTTGGAAAGGCAGATCCTGAGAGCCTCCAACTAAACCTTCCTCTCAGCAGCCATGGTGGCAGAAGCTGCTGCCAGAAGGCACAGGATCAAGACCTTGTCCCTGCTGAGCCTTTCAGCCCTGCCAGAGCCCTTGGCCATCCCTCCTGCAGGCTGTGCTACACTGTCCCATGCCTGCAGCTCTTTCCCTTCAGGCTGTTGACATCCATCTGGCTTCCCCAGCCAGCTCTCCCCCTGACATTTCCACATCTTCACTCAGGCCTCTCCACTCTTGCTGCCTGTTCCTTGACAGAAAAAGGCAGACATGGGCTGTCCAGACTCCTTCTGGGTCACCTCTTGCACCACAGCTCTACACTTTGAGTGACATTTCTTAGTCCTGGCCTCCAGTCTGAACATTTCAGTTGCACTTTCTGAAGGCTTCCTTCTCTGTCCACAACCAAGAAAAGCTCCATCAGCTGACACCCCCCTTCAAGCAGGTGCACATCACCCCTGAGCCTTCACTTCCCCAGGCTAAAGAAGCTCAGCAGCTTCAGGTGCTAGATAGAGACTCCAAACTCCATCCAGGCAGATCTCCTACAGAGCTTCTCCAGTACCTCTCCATTCCTCCAGACTAAGGAACTCCACAGCCAGACACCAATGTTGCAGATGTGGTCACAGCAGTGCTGAGTGCAGGGGAGGACAACCCTGTGTCTGAGTGGCCACACTCCTCCTACCACAGCCCAGCTGCATTTGGCCTTCTTCACTCTGCTCAGCCTCTGCTCCATCCCAGGCCATTGGCAATGATCTCTGCCTGAGGCCTTTCTGCCTGGGCCTGCTGCTAGCCAATGACACAAAGGGATTGGAGTTTGCAGTGACCTCACACTCACCTCCTGACCATGTGGCTCCTCCTGCCCTAGGAGCTTCTCAGTCATCCCTCATGTCCCAATGCTGGCCCAAGGCCTCAGCCTGCTTGTGGCCTGGCAGCTTAGCAGCCACAAGAAACCTCTGCAGGACCTTCCTAGGCAGGTCTCTGCTGCTGCCTTGCAGCTTCTCCAGCAGCCACAGCCAAGCCCTGTCCCTGCTGCTGTCCCCTCAGGCCCTCAGGTGGCAGGGAGGTGACAACCCAGCTCCAAGGCTCTTCCTGCAGGGGCCACCAGGACAGGAAGTCACACAAGTCCCTTGCCCACCACATGCCTTCTGCTGCCTGCTGGGGACTCTGGCAGCTGGGAGGCCAAAAGCACAGAGCCCAGCTATGAGTCAGGGGCTGCCCTCTCAGCTGCTGCAGCAAGAAGTGACCTCCCAGTCCCTTTCCTGCCCTCCTCCTGCTGCTGCCCTCTCAGCTGCTGAGCCAGCAGTGACCTCCCAGCCCCTGCCCAGCCTTGTGGCTGCTGCTGTGCAGGAGATCCTGAGGCACAGCTGAGCTGCCCATGGCATTGCCACCCATCTGCTCATGGTGTCCATCAGCTGCTCAGCCACAGGTCACCACCAGCTCCTCTTCCAAGGCTGCTCTGGAAGCTCCCAGCCCCTGCCCTGTGCCAGGGGCCAAGCAGATTCATACAAGGGTGGGACAGGCTGAAGTTGAGGGGTCAGAGCACAGGCAGGAGGCGTGGGGCTACCCTGAGGGATGGAGTTATAGCCAAGGGGTCAGTCCTGAGGGTTAAGACTGGGGCCAGGTTGATTAATAATGGCAATATCAAGGCCAAAATCAGGGTAGAGGCTGAGCTGGGAGGGCTGAAGCTTGGGCTCAGAACTAAGAGGGTGGAGCAGGGGACTGGGTTCAAGGCAGGAACAGGGCATAGGGGTATGGCTCTTGAGGACTGGTTAGAGAGAGTGTGAGGGGTTCAGGCTGTACTGGGAGGGGAACTGTGGATAGAGTTTAGCACTGTAAAGGTGCCCACAATTTGCTGGGAGGAGTCAGAGGATGCAGTTTGTACTGGGAATGGGGTAAGCAGATACTTAGAGAGTCCAAAGCAATCCATTTAGTGCTGGGAAGGAGCAAGTGGATGCGGTTTGCACTGGAATAAGGTCCAGTATGTACTGGTAGGGGATAAGAGGATGCAGTTTGTGTTGGATTTGGCCCAGCTGGCATTGGGAGGGCTTAAATCACAGACTCACAGAATATGAGGGGTTGGAAGAGACCTCCAGAGATCCTCCAGTCCAACCCCACTGCCAGAGCAGGATCACCCAGATCAAGTGACCTAGGGCAGGTCACACAGGAATGCATCCAGGTAGGTCTGAAAGTCTCCAGAGAAGGAGACTCCACAGCCACTCTGGCAGTGTGTTCTGGGGTTCCACCACTCTCACATGACAGAAGAGTCTCTTCATGCTGAGGTGAAACTTGCTGTGTTCCATCTTGCACCCATTGCTCCTTGTCCTAAAACTGGGCACCACTGCCAACAGCCTGGCACCTTCCTCTGACACCCCCCTCTGATATTGATAGCCATTGATCAGATCCCCTCTCAGGCTTCTCCTCTCCACACTAAACAGCCCCAGGGCTCTCAGTCTGTCACAGAATCACAGAAACATTCAGGTTGGAGAAGTCCCTCAGGAGCACCAACTCCAACCAATAACCCTACTCTACAAGGGTCACCCCTAAGCCATATCCCCAAGAACCACATCGAAAGCACCTTGAAGCACCTCCAGGCTTGGTGACTCCACCACCTCCCTGGGCAGCACATTCCACTCCCTGAACACTCTGGATGGGAAAATTTTTCTCCTTGTATCCAGTCTGAACCTACCCAGTCCTGGCTTGAGGCCATTGCCTCTTGTTCTGTCACTAAAGACCTGTGAGGAGAGACCAGCAGCAGCCTCTCCACAACTTCCTTTCAGGTAGTTGTAGACAGCCATGAGGTCTCCCCTCAGCCTCCTCTTCTCCAAACTAACCAGCCCCAGCTCCTTCAGTTGCTCTTCATCAGATTTCTTCTCCAGGCCCTTCCCCAGCTCCTTGCCCTCCTCTGCCCTGGCTCCAGCACCTCCACAGCTCTCTTGCAGGGAGCTGCCCAAAACTGGACACAGCACTCAAGCTGTGGCCTCCCCAGAGCTGTGTCCCAGGGGACAGTCACCTCCCTGCTCCTGCTGCACACAGCATTGCTGATCCCAGCCAGGAGGCCTTTGGCTTTCTTGGCCACCTGGGCACACTGCTGCCTCCTATTCAGCTGCTTGTCCATCAGCACCCCCAGCTCCCTTTCTGCAAGACAGCTCTCCAGCCACACTGCCCCAAGCCTGGAGCATAGCTTGGGGTTGTTGTGTCCCAAGTGCAGGACCTGGCACTTGGCCTTCTTGAAGCTCCTCCTGGTAACGTTGGCCATGGATCCAATCTATCCAAGTCCCTCTGCAGAGCCTCCCTACCCTCATGCAGATCAACTCTGCCACCTCACTTGGTGTCATCTGCTGACTCACTGCTGACACACTCTGTGCCTTCACCAAGGTCATCAATAAAGATGTTCAACAGAAGTGGTCCCAACACTGAGCCCCTGAGGAACACCACTTGTGACCTGCCACCAGCTGGATTGAACTCCACTGAGCACCACTCTTTGGGCCCTTCCACCCAGCCAGGGCTGAATCCAGCAGAGCATTGCTCATCCAAGCCAGGAGCAGCCACTTTGCCCAGGAGAATTCTGTGGGGAGCAGTGCCAAAGGCTTTTGGGAAGTCTAGGGAGACAATAGCCCCAGCCTTGCCCTTTTCCAACAGTCACTCATCCTGTCAGAGAAGGAGTTCAGGTGGGTCAGGCAGGACCTGCCCTTCCTAAACCCATGCTGACTGGGCCTGATGCCCTGCTTGTCCTCTCCAGGTCATGTAATGGTGCTGGAGATGCTCTGCTCCAGGCCCTGCCCTGCTACCCAGCTCACACTGCCAGCTCTATAGTTTCCTGGATCCTCTTTTCTTCCTTTCTTGGAGCTGGGTGTCACATTGGCTCCTCTCCAGTACCCTGGGACCTCCCCAGTGAGCCAGGACTCCAGGTCAATAATGGAGAGTGGCTTGGCCACTGAGATGTTCAAGTCCCTTCCTCATCCTCCTAGCCTCTGTTGGACTCTCTCCAGCAGATCTCTGTCTCTCCTGACCTGGGGAGCCCCAAACTGCAGGGATCCAGTTTGGACAGGAAGATCCCAGTCTGTACTGGGAGAGGATTAGGGTTTCAGAGTGTCCTGGGACAAGGCCCAGTGTTACTGGGAGAGGCCATGGGCTCAGCTCTTACTGGGAGGTAGAATCATAGAAAGGTCTGGTTTGGAAGGGGCCTCCAAAGGTCACCCAGTCCAACCCCCTGCAGACAGAAAGGGACATCCTCAACTAGATCAGGTTGCCCACAGCCCTGTTCAGCCTCACTTTGAATAGCTGCAGGCCTCAAACATCTCATTGGGCAACCTGTGGCAGTGTCTCATCACCCTCATGGTGCAGAACTTCTTCCTCACATCCACAGCCATTGCCCTGGTCCTGTCACTGCAGGACCTTGCAAACAGTCTCTCTCCATCCAGTACACTTCAGGCACTGGAAAGCAGTTATTAGGTCTACTCAGAGCCTTCTCTTCTTCAGCCTGATCAATCCCAGGTCCCTCAGCCTGTCCTTGTAGCAGAGCTGCTCCAAGCCCCTGACCATTTCTGTGGCCCTTTTCTAGACCATCTCGGTCAGCCCCATGTCCTTCCTGTGTTGAGACTTCAGAGCTGGATGCAGGACTCCAGGGGAGATCTCATCAGAACAGAACAAGCGGCAGGATCCCCTCTCTCCCTCTCTGGCCATGCTGCTTTGGATGCAGCCCAGGCTGCCACTGGCCTTCTGTGCTGCAAGCTCACACTGCCTGCTCCTGGCCAGCTTCTCCCCCACCAGCACCCCCAAGTCCTTTTCCTCAGGGCTGCTTTCTATCTCCTCCTCCCCCAGCCTGTATTGCTAGTGAGGATTGTTCCAGCCCAGCTGCAGGACCCTGCTCTTGCTCTTGGTGAACCTCATGAGGGTCACCTGGGCACCACCTCTCCAGCTTGTCCAGGGCCCTCTGGATGCCATCCTGTCCCTCTGGTAGCTCAACAGCACCACTCAGCTTGGTGCCATCTACACACTTGCTGATGGTGTCTCCATCCCTCTGTCTATAGCACTGATAAAACTATTAAACAGTACAGGATGGGATGAGTGGAATCAGTTTGTACTGGGACAAGGCCTGGGCTGTACTTGGAGATGTTAATGGGAGCCAGTTAGAAATGGAACATGGCCCAGACTGGACTCTGGTGTGCTTAGGGTATGGAGTTGTGACTGTGACAGGGCCCAGCCTGTGGTGGGAGGGTTTAAAGGAACCCAGTGTATACAGGAATGAGACCCAGACTGTACTGGGATGTGTCCAGGGGACTCAGGTTGTACTGGGATGGTTCCCAGTCTGCCTGGGAGGGAGTAAATGGATATGGTTTGTGCTGGGATTGGTCCCAGTCTGGTCCTGAGAAGGGTTCAGGTGTTGCAGTTTTTCTTGGGAGCAGGCACAGTCTGTACTGGGAAGGAGTCCTGATCTCTGGTTTGCAGTGGAAAGGGAAGAACTTGGTACTTGGAGGGGGCCAGGGCTTCAACCTTGCTGTGGGGTGAGACCCTGTCTGTACTGGGAGGAGATCAGGAGATGCAGTTTGCACTGGGAAGGTCCCCAGTCTGTACTGGGTGATGCCATTGGATCCATTTCCTCCCGGGACAGGACCTGCCCTTTACTGGGATGGGATCAGGGCACCAGTTTGTCCTTGGACAGGGCCTAGTCTGTACTGGGAGGGAGTCAGGAGATGCAGTTTGTACTGGGAGTGGGCCCAGTCTGTACTGGATTGGAACCAGAGTACACAGTTAACATGTGGAGGGATGCAGTAGGAAGAGGGAAGGGGTCCAAGGGATGAACTTTGTAGTGGCACAGGAAACTGTATGGGAGATGGCAAAGTGATGCAGTTTGTCCTGGGATAAGAGCACATCTAAGCTGGGATGGGTTCAGGAGATGCAGTTTGTACTGAGATGTGACCAGGTCTGTACTGGGAGGGGATAAATGGTTCCCAATTGTACTATGTGGAGACCAGACTGTACTGGAATGTGTCTAGGGAACACAGCTGGTACTGGAAGAGGGTCCAGGCTGCACTGGAAGGGCATAAGGTGATTCACTTTTTACTGGGAAAAGGCCTAATGGGTACCTGCAGGGATTAAAGGGATCCTGTTTGGACTGGAACAGGGCCCAGACTGGACTGGGAGGACATGAGGGTGTGCAGTTTGTGCTAGGATAGATGCAGATGGTACTGGGAACAGAGTCAGGGGATAGATTCTGTGCTGGGATGGGACCAAGGCTGCAGTGCTAGAGGACAGTAGGATCCAGTTTGTGCTGGGATGAGGCCACATCTGTACTGGGAGGGGATAAAGGAACCATGTTTGGACTGAATCTATACTGGAAGGGAGTCAGGGTGTCCAATTTGGACTCTTAGTAGGTGCAGTCTGTAATGCGATGCAGTTGGAGTATGAAGTCATGAGGAGACCTCCTGTTCTGATGGCAGTGCTGCTCTGGAGCACAGCTCTGTCCCACAAGCAGCCCTGGACTCTCCCTGCCTGCAGTCCCAGCACTGCCACCCAACAGCACAGTGCCCAAGCTGCCAGAGCACTCAGGACTTGCCCCAGCACAGAGGCTCAGCAGGGCAGTATGGAAGGAAAGAGCGAGCAGCTCAAGACAGCAGAAGCTGTGGGGCTGCCTGGCACTGCTGCTGTGCTGGGACTCTGCCCCTCCACCTCTGCACACAGGCACTGCCCTGCAGCTCCACAGAAGCCTTGCAGGAAGCAACTCAGAGAAACAACTCCCTGCAGGGTCCTTTATTATGTTCAGCACACCCAGGGAGCTCAGCTCCTCATGTCTGCAGCTTCTGGGTCACAGCAGGCAGGACAACACTGAACCAGAAATGGTCTGAAGAAAGACATTTGTGTGGGAACAACATTCTCCTAAGGAGAACAGCACCAGCAGCAGCCAGAACTCAAGCAGCCAGGCTGGGCCTGCACTAAGTGACATCAGAACTGCTCCACAGGAGAAGACAAAGAGTTTATTGCTTCTGAAAGCATCCAGGGATCAGTTGGCTGAGGGCAGCCTTCAGCTCCTGGTTCCTCAGGCTGTAGATCAGAGGGTTCACTGCTGGAGGCACCACTGAGTACAGAACTGACAACACCACATCCAGGGATGGGGAGGAGATGGAAGAGGGCTTCAGGAGTGCAAAAAAGGCAGTGCTTGTAACCAGGAAGACCACAGCCAGGTGAGGGAGGCAGGTGGCAAAGGCTTTGTGGCGTCCCTGCTGAGAGGGGATCCTCAGCACTGCCATGAAGATCTGCACATAGGACACTACAATGAACACAAAACAGACAAAGAATAAACAGACACTGGCCACAATAAGCCAAAGTTCCTTGAGGTAGGATGTGGAGCAGGAGAGCTTGAGGATCTGGGGGATTTCACAGAAGAACTGCTCCACAGCATTGCCCTGGCAGAGGGGCAGGGAAAATGTATTGGCTGTGTGCAGCACAGAATAGACAAAGCCACAGACCCAGACAGCTGCCAGGTGAACACAAACTCTGCTGCCCAGGAGGGTCTCATAGTGCAGGGGTCTACAGATGGCAACGTAGCGATCGTAGGACATGGTGGTGAGGAGAAAATACTCTGCTGAAAGCAAAAAGGCAAAGAGAAATACCTGCACAACACATCCTGCATAGGAGATGTCCCTGGTGTCCCTCAGGGAATTGTCCATGGATTTGGGGACATTACAGGAGATGGTACCCAGGTCAAGGAGGGCAAGGTTGAGGAGGAAGAAGTACATGGGGGGTGTGGAGGTGGTGGTCCCAGGCTATGGTGCTGATGATGAGGCCATTGCCCAGCAGGGCAGCCAGGTAGATGGCCAGGAAGAGGCAGAAGTGCAGCAGCTGCAGCTGCCTTGTGCCTGGGAATGGCAGGAGGAGGAAGTGGCTGCTGGAGCTGCTGTTGGCCATCTGCTGCCTCTGGCCATGGAGACCTGTGCAAGGAGGGAAAGGCAGAGACAAGTTAGGGAATACTCTCAGGTTCATTGCAACCTCCCTCCCTGAGCTGCATGAGGAATGGTGTTGAAGAACGGCTTAAAGAGAGAGGGCATGGGCCCCTAGAAGCAGTGCACAACCCAGGCTTTGACTGTGATCAAGTAAATAAGTATGTAAATAAGTTGGTAAGTTTGGGCTGTTAGCATAACTATAGGCTGAGGTGGATGTCAGCCAGCAAGCCTTCAAGGACGGTCTGTCCTTGAAAACTTGGTAAACAAACTGCACTGAAAGACAACAGGTGGGGGCCACTGTGAAAGACTACAGCTGGGAGGAGTATGTAATCAGGACCCTTTAGGTCAGAACCAATGAGATTGCGCCGGGCAGGCCCATGTTGGTTATAAAGTCTGATGCAAACCAAAATGAAGTGGCACTTGTTTTATCACTCATATTGAGTTGGTCATTTGTCTGAGCCGTGGGAAAAATTCCCTCCAGCAACAGAATGGATCAGCTCAATCTCCATCACAGCTTCAAATGCAGCAGGGACCCAGAATTGCCATGAAGATGCCTCTGGTGACAGAACAGAAAGTGACCAACAGCCCAGTCCCAGAGAACAAGAGTTCCATTGTTGAGTTCCATCATTAGCTTTGCCAGAGCAGCTCAGTTAGAAGCAAATGAAGCTGTATTGAGAAGCAAGAGCTACACTCTGCAATGGAATGCAATGAACAGGTACCGAACATACAGGAGTGACAATATGAGACAGGTATTTACAATTAGCAAATAACATGAAACCCCCTGGTCAGAGACCAGGGAAGCTGTTCCTAAAACCCTAACCCATTCCTCTGCCTCTATCCCCTACCTCCCTGTTCCAAGAGAGAAGGGAGGAGTGGTGAGAGAAAAAAAACAGTGGGTTAGACTTAGCCAAGGCAGCCAAAGCAGGTGATCTCTCCCCAGCAAAGCAAAACAGCTGAGATCAGAAGAGAAGAGAGAGAATTGTTATGGTACAGCTCCTCTGATTCCAGAGATTTATCCAATGAATTTGTACAGAAGAATCTTTTCTTTTCCTTTTCACACCCAAGAGTGATCTATTAATGTTGTTTCTACTTTTCTGCTCAAAATCTGTAACTAAATTTCAAAGGCATTGCCTAAAACCACCACACCCATGGAGAGGTGGAGAAACAGGGAGCAGGCCTGCAGTGCTGCAGAGAGAGTGAAGGGAAGAGAGAAAGGCAGAGGGGCTGGGGGTGAAGCCTTCTCCTTCCCCAGCTCTGCTCACTGCTGCTCACAGGATGGAACTGAAGGGCTTTGGTCCTCCTGTGTGCACACTCCAGGAGTCTTCAGCTGTGCATCAGCTGCTGAGATGGAGATGCCTCCAGGAGCTACAGCTGCAGTGTCCTGCCCCCACAGCCTCACTGTGTCAGTGACTGCAGTGACTTCTCCTCCACTGAGCTCTCAGCATCCTTCCAGTCCTGGACACCTTGAAGCTCTCTCTGCCTTCCTCATCTCCCTGAGATCTTCTGGCAGTGTCCTCAGCCCTGCTGTGCTGTGCAGAGGAGCTGCTCCTGGCCAGAGCTGTCTCCTGCAGCATTGCCTGCTTGCCAGCAGCTCCTTCCAGCCCAGGAGCCTGGCCTGGCTCAGCACAAAAGAACCTGCCCAGGTATTTTAAAGAAGCCCTCTGGTGGCTTTGTTGCCAAGTCCATGAACCTCAGAGACTGAGAAGCTGATGAAACCTCTCCAGAAGTCAAAGTCAGATTCAAACTCTGACTCTTAATGGGTCCCAGTGAAGCATACTGGGAAAGGGTCCCCAGGGTCTGGTCAGGACAGGAGACAGGGGATGCAAGGGAAGCATCACTGGAGGCACTGAAGCACCTCCAGGCTGTGGTGAGAGCAGAGAACTGAAGCAGTGCTGACAGGTCAGGACAAGCAGCTCAAGGTGGCTCTGGAGGGGTTTCATTGATTGATCCCAAGGGCCAAGACCTGACCTCCAGCCCCTGGCAAGGCAGATCCTGTCCCTCACCTGTGGTGCAGGGCTCTGCTGGGGGCAGTGGGGTGTGAGGGTGAGCAGTGAGCAGGGTAGGACCTTGTCAGGTTTTGCTGTGGTTTGCTTGCAAAGAGACAACTCCTGATGAAAAGGAATGAAAGGTACCTTTAAAAAACACTTTTTATCAGATGCTTTGTGCACTAAAAACCTCTCCAATTAGCTGCAGAAACCTTGGCAATAATGAGAGGTTCAGCAGGATTTAATGAGCCCCATGGAGTATTTGGGGCTGATTCCATCGTCCTTAGGTACTGCCAGGAGACTCTGCCAAGGTACTGCCAAGAAGCCTCTCAACAAGTCCAAGGCAGAAGAAAACTCCAAAATACTTTGAAGCACTGATTGGCCTCACTGAGGCTTGTTACTGACAAAGGCTCCCCAGGGACTCCTTAGAGCAGCTTGTTAGAGGCCAGGATTGCAGGGAGACAAAGGCAAAGTGCAGGGGAGAAAAACTTGCCTTTGTTCTGTGAAGCAGAAAGGCCAAGCCCTGAGCACTGCCATTGCAATAGAAGAACCTCAAAGGTTCAAAGCAAAGTTTCTCCTCACAGGCCTTGGTGGCAGAGGCAACTGCCAGAGCCAAGGGCACAAAGACCTTGGTCCTGTTGGGCCTCTCAGCCTTGCGTGAGCCCTTGGCCATCCCAACTGCAGCCTCTCCTACACTGTCCCATGCCTGCAGCTCTTTCCCTTCAGGTTTCTGATACCAATCTTGTTTCCCCAAGAAACAAGATATCTCCCCCTGCCCTTTTCATCCCTTCCCTGAGCTGTCTCAGCTCTCCCTGCCATTTCCTGACCCCTCTGGATGGCCTCATGGATAGTAGCTCTGCCCTTTCAGGGACATTTCTTTGGCCTCATCTCCACTCTGAACCTCCCTAGCTGCTTTGTTGAGGTTGGTCTCTTCCCACAACCCAGAAGAGCTCCATTCTCTCTGAAACCACCCTTCAGCCATGTGCACACTGCTATGGCAGTGCACTGAGCCTCCATGCAGCAGGCTGAAGCAACCCCAGGTCCCTCAGCCTCTACACAAAGATGTTAACCCCCATTCTGGCAGATCTCCTCTGCTATCTCCCCAGTTCCTCCCTTCTCCATCAGACTGCAGAGCTCCACACCCAGACACCAAGCATCCAGGTGTGACCACAGCAGTGCTGAGTCGGGGAAGGACAACTCCTGTGTCTGGGTGGCCACTCTCCTCCTGCCACAGCCCAGCTGCAGTTGGCCTTCTTCACTCTGTGCAGGGTTTGCTTCATCCCAGGGCATTGGGAATGGTTCCTCCCGGACTCCATGGTGCCTTTTGGACTGGTCCTGTGTGGTGGTTTGGCCCTGGCTGGGGGCTTAATGCCCACCAAAACCACTCTATCACTGTGCTTCTTAGATGGACTGGGGAGAAGGGAAAAGATGACAAAAGGCAGTGTAACATAGAAGCTATTTAACACTCAGGATAGGCACAAGCAATAGACACACAGGGTGAAGCAGAGAGAGAAGTGAATCTCTACTGCCCAGCAGCACAGGGGGGGTCGGTCTCAGGCAGCAGGGCTCTGTGCAGAGTGGTTCCTCTGGAAAACAAACTCCATGGACCAATCTCCTTCCCACTTTGCTCTTATAGCTGAGCTGACCACACATGGCATGGAGCACTCCTTTGGCCACTTCAGGTCAGCTGGCCTGGCTGTGTCCCCTCCCAAGATCTTGCTCCCCCTCAGCATACTCTTGGGTCAGTGAAATATTGGAAAAGCACAGCCTGAGCAGCTGAGCAGAAACCAAAACACTGCTGTGTTACCAACACCCAGCTACAGCCCTGCAGCACTAGCAGGATGCTCAGAGGACAATTAACTGCAGCTCAACCCAAACCCAGCACAATCTCCATCCCTTATTCCTACTCCAAAACCCCAGTGGCTGACCTCAGCTTTCACCTGATGTCTTCTGCCAGACTCCAAGTGCTCCATGCTCCCTGGCTGCACTGTGGAGGATATTTTGCACCACTGGTGCCATTCAGATAGGCCCAAGTGCCACTGCACAGCTCCCTCCTGTTTGATCTGCTCAAAGCCTTGTTGCTCACTGCCCCACTCACAATGATTCTGCTTTCAGGTCACTCGATAGAGAGGGCTCACAAGCTGACTGCAGCCTGGGACATGCATTCTGCAGAGCCCCACAAGGCCTAGGACAGACTGTGTCTCCTTCTTGTTGGATGGTGGAGACTTGGTTGCTATCCTGCTGACCATGTCCATAGGTGCATGACAGCATCCAGCCTGCCACTTTCTTGCCAAGAACTGAACTTTCCGTGCAGGTCCTTTGACCTTGCTTTTCCTCATGGCAAATTCAGCCTTCAGAAGTATCTGAATATTTTTTTTCTCCCTTCTCCAACACTTCTTCTGCCTTGTGGCCCCACACAATGATGTCATGGATGTACTGTAGCTGTGCAGTGGCATCAGCCTTCCCAGTGCAGTTTGGATTAGTCCATGACAAATGGTGGAGCTTTGCTTCTACCTTGGGGCAGTTGATTCCAGGTGTCTTGCACACCCCTCCAGGTGATAGCAAATTGTGGCCTGCACTCTGCTGCCAATGGAATTGAGAAGGCAGCACTGGCAATGTTTCATAGTTTCATAGTTTCAGTTAGGGTTGGAAGGGACCACAAGGATCATCTAGTTCCAACCCCCCTGCCATGGGCAGGGACACTCTACCCTAGAATCAGGCTGGACAGAGCCTCATCCAGCCTGGTCTTAAACACCGCAAGGGACGGGGCCTCAACCACCTCCCTGGACAACCCATTCCAGGCCTTCACCACCCTCACGGTGAAGAACTTCCTCCTCACATCTAGCCTGAATCTCCCCACCTCCAGCTTCATCCCATTCCCCCTAGTCCTATCACTCCCTGATAGTCTGAAAAGTCCCTCCCCAGCCTTCTTGTAGGCCCCTTCAGATACTGGAAGGCCACAATGAGGTCACCTGGGAGCCTTCTCTCTCCAGACTGAACAGCCCCAACTCCCTCAGTCTGTCCTCATAGGAGAGGTGCTCCAGCCCTCTGATCATCCTCGTGGCCCTTCTCTGGACACGCTCCAGCACCTCCAGATCCCTCTTGGAATAGGGGCTCCAGAACTGGATGCAGTACTCCAGGTGGGGTCTCAGCAGAGCTGAGTAGAGGGGGAGAATCACCTCCCTTGACCTGCTGGCCACACTTCTCCTGATGCAGCCCAGGATCTGATTGGCTGTTCTGGGCTGCAAGTGCACATTGAGAGCTCCTGTTGAGCTCCTCGTCCACCAGCAACCCCCAAGTCTCTCTCCTCTGGGCTGCTCCCCAGCCAGTCACTGCCCAACCTGTATTTGTGCCTGGGATTGCCTCGACCCAGCTGCAGGACCCTGCCCTTGGTCTTGTTGAAGCTCATGAGGTTGGCCTGTGCCCACCTCTCCATGTTGATCCCCTTCCCAGTCCCAGCTACACCCAGCACAGGATAAAGTGGATATCCTGATCCCAGGGCATCTGTGGTCTGATCCTGGTACCAATGGGATCCCATTGCCATCTCCCAACACAGTCTGAGTCTCATCCCAGGACAAAGTGCATCTCCTGGAACCCTGATTCCATCCCAGCATAGACCAGGATCCATCCCTGCAAACTGATCCCCTAATGCCATCCCAGTTCAGACTGGGTCCCCCTCCAGCTGCAAAATGAACCTCTCTCAGCTCTCCCAGTACAGACTGGGTCTGCTGTGGTGAAGGCACATTATGCCCAGATACTGAAACTTGTCCCAGCACGGGGACAAGTTCCCCTCCTTTCATGAGGGGAACAAAGGCCAAGGTGGCACAGAGCCCTGCACACCCCCATGGCATGGGATGCTGGTGCTGATGCCAAGCATGGCATAATTCCAGCTTCACGCCTCCCATAGGCTGCAGCCGGTTGTTGAGAGTGCCCATTGGCCACATCCAGCCTCCAGACACCTATCAGTATTGCCCCAGCTTGTAAATACGTTGCCCTCTTTCACTGTGTTCTCTCTCCTTACTCAAGACTGAGCTCATGCCACAGCCTTGCTATTAAGCCTGCAGCCAGGCAGGTCTATTGAGCCTCAGCCCTGAGAGGATCTCCAGAGGAGAGACCAATGCTGAGAGCCTGAGGAGCTATAGTGTTGCATTGTCAGCCTCACCGGTCAGAAGAGCCCGATGTGCCTTCAAGAGGACTGGAACCCCGAGGGTAAGATCTGCCCAGTTGGCGGGGAAGGGACTTAGTCGAGTCTGGCAGTGCAAACATCTGCCTCAGCCTGAAGCAGCAGACTGAGGAGCTGCGCAACCCTGTGTGTGTCAGCTCAGAAAGCAGGAACGCTGCTTAGCCACATGCCTACATGACCCTGCCGTTATGGGAGAGAAGAGGAGTCACCACTTCCTGCCCTGTGAACCCCAGGGGAATCCAGAGCACCACTGCACAGCTGCATCTATTCCCTGGGGCTGTCCTCACTGGCCCCAAAGGTCATTGCCATGAGGGATGACCCTGTCCCAGGACCAGCCCTACTGGCCCTGCCAAGCCGACACTGCAGGTCCACTCCCTGTCATCCGTAGGAGCCGCCTGAGTCCTGTGAAGGGAGCCTGCCTACTGGCTAGCCTGCATTCCATCCACTCCCTGCTGCCTCAGGAGAGAGAAGGTAGCCTCCACCGTTGCCATCCAGACCAGCCCAGGAGCCAGCCCTGGCAACAGCAGCCTGCCAGAACCTAACCTTGCTACAAACAAAGGACACAGTGTATCTTCCACCTGCTTTCTTAGAATCATAGAATCATAGAATCATAGCATCAATAAGGTTGGAAAAGACCTCAAGGATCATCAAGTCCAACCTGTCACCATTGACCTCATGACTACTAGACCATGGCACCAAGTGCCACGTCCAATCCCCTCTTGAACACCTCCAGGGATGGTGACTCTACCACCTCCCTGGGCAGCCCATTCCAATGGCTAACAACTCTCTCTGTGAAGAACTTTCTCCTCACCTCAAGCCTAAACTTCCCTTGGTGCAGCTTGAGACTGTGTCCTCTTGTTCTGGTGCCAGTTGAGACCAAACCCCTCCTGGCTACAATCACCTTTCAGGTAGTTGTAGAGAGCAATGAGGTTGCCCCTGAGCCTCCTCTTCTCCAGGCTAAACAATCCCAGCTTTCTCAGTCTCTCCTCGTAGGGCTTGTGCTCGAGGCCTCTCTCCAGCCCAGCCTCATTGCCCTTCTCTGGACATGTTCAAGACTCTCAATGTCCTTCCTAAACTGAGGGGCCCAGAACTGGACACAGGACTCCAGGTGTGGCCTAACCAGGGGCAGAATGACTTCCCTGCTCCTGCTGGCCACACTATTCTTGATGCAGGCCAGGATGCCATTGGCCTTCTTGGCCTCAGTTCAAAGCACCTGCGTCTAGCAGCTCAATTCTAGTTCCAGACTCTAACACATTGTAATACCTCTGTCTATAGTTAAGCAGGGCTAACCCTGTCCCGGGACCAGCCCTACCAGCCCTGCCAGGCTGAACCCGCAGGACCACTCCCTGCCATCCAGAGGGAGCTGCCTGAGTCCTGTGAAGGGAGCCTGCCTATCAGCTAGCCTACGTTCCATCCCCTTTCTGCTGCCATGGGAGGGAGAAGGTTGCCTCCACTGTCGCCATCCAGACCAGCCCAGGAGCCAGCCCCGGGGACAGCTGGAACCTAACCTTGCTACAAAAAAAGGACACAGTGAATCTTCCACCTCCTTCCTACTCACTGATGTTCAGTTCAAAGCGCCTGTGTCTAGCAGCACATTTCTAGTTCCAGCCTCTCATGCATTGTAATACCTCTGTATAGAGTTAAGCAGCTGTCAACGTCCCATCGAGTTGCCACCTGGTGGACAAGCAGTGGAATTGCAGCTAATTTGGCAAATATTCTAATTGAGACCAAATTATCAATACTGAACCACTTCTGGGATGTATTTCACAATCGTGCACTAGAATATGGATATGCAAGAGTGACTCATTGTTATTGATAATTTTAATAATTAATAAAATTAATATTTATATAATGCACATTTCATAGTCATAAATCAATAACCCCTTCATCACACAGGGGCACATTTGCTTCTGAGGAAAGAAGGTGTAAAAGAGGCAATTTCAGTTCGATAGGCTGGAAAAGGCCCCCCCAGGGGGGTCACGTTTGGCCTGGCAGTGCCGGGAAGGTGTTGTACTGCTGTGTCCCTGGGGCACGCTGGTCACTGCGTGGGGTGACTATGCCAGGTGAGGGAGGAGCTGAAGATGAAGCCCTTGCTGCAGACTGTGCAGGGGAAGGGCTGGCACGGTGTGGGTGCAGCAGTGCTGGCTGAGGGTGGACAGCTGAGCAGACTTCTTGCCTCAGGCAGCTCAGAGGTGCAGCTGCTTCTGGCTGTGGACACAGCAGTGCCGGCTGAGGTTGGAGCTGAGGGTGAAGCTGTTGCTGTAGTCACCACTGACAGAGGGCTGGGCACTGGGCTGGGGGCAGTGGGGCTTCAGCAGCTCCAGCAGTTGGGTGGGAAGCTTTGCCCACCCTCAGGGCACTGATGTGGCTGCTTGGGTGGCACAGAGGGGCTGATATGGGTTTGCCATCTTCCTCCTCCTCGTCATATTCCTCCTCCTTCTCTTCTTTGTCCAATTCCATATCATCCTCCTCTTCTTCCACATCATCCCCTTTGTCCTCCTAATTATTGTCATCCTCCTCCTAATCCTCATATACTTCATCCTTGCTGTCCTCAGCCATGTCTCCATAAACCACTTCTCTTCTTCCTCAAGGCTGAGATTTGGCTCCTCCAAATTATTCTACAGGAAATTCTTCTCCCAGATCTTGTCCAAGTCCTTCTGGGAGGCCATGCTGCTGAGAGGAATGGTCACCCCTGTGCTCTTGAGCAAATCCTTGGGGACCAAGTGACTGAGAAGTAAGGAGACTGTGTGTGACTTCTTGCAATGGAGGGATCAGAGCCCTAACTCCTGTGCTGAGTCCCCTGGTTGTAGTGCTGATGGGGCTGACACCCCAGGACGTAGCCATCCCAACCATCCCCCTCTGGCCATGCAACTGATACCTGATCACCTGGGGCTCAGGCAGGTGAACTCCTACATTCCCATCACAGCCAGTGACCCTCAAAGCTCCACAAGTGGTGAAGTGTGGTTTAGGAGGAGGGTCTGGAGAGGGTTGGGAGGTGCTCAGAAGCCAGCAGGAGCCTGGGATCTTGCTGCTGTCCCAAAGTTGGGTTCTTTCCCTTCTGGCCTGTTCCAAGGAGCAGATCTGCAAACTTTGCTCCTCCCCAGCACAGAGGAGCAGGGCTGATGGAGAGAAGAGAAGGATATGAGCCCAGCCAGAGAGAAGCAAAGGACGCAGAGGAGAGGACTGACCTGACCAGGACTCTCCCAGCCTTGCACTGCTCTCCCTATGGCTTGGGGGTTTGCCACCTCCTGCCAGCTCAGTTCATCTGTGCTTGGATCACAGCCAACAGGGAGATGATAGAAAACTTTGGAGGTCAAAACCTTCAGGGTCTGTGCAAGTGGCAAAAGATCCCAGGATGATTCAGCATCCAAGGTTCTCCAGATCAGAGAAACAGCTGATGAATGTCAATGCTCTCCAGCTCTCAAAGCAGTGACCCTAAAGCCAGAGCCTTGGTGCTCTCCTGGATCACAGCAGCTGTGTTCAGCATCTCCCCCACTCAGACATTTCTCAGGCACAACCTGCATCAAGGGCCAGCACCAAGTCAGACTTCTCCAGGCTCAGGTCTCATCTTCTGAGAATGTTGAAACTTTGTGTTTGCCCTGAGCTCCAACAGAAGGAAACTGAACCCCAGGGCAGTCTCTCTGCCAACCACCTCTCCACCTGTCTGTGTCTTTGGACAGACACCTTTGCTGTCACCATGCTGGGGGGCTCTGTGTTCTGTTGGAAGAACTAAGCTCTGTCCCTGTCCCTGTGTACTGGGTGCTTTTCTCCAGGCACAGCCATATAAAGAGATTTGAATTCAGGATTGGTTCATGAGGAAGGGCTGCTAGGATCCAACCTTTTCCTCTGCTTCTCACTCTCAAGAACTCTTGACTGGCTGAGAAATCATAGCCATGGCACAACTTGTTGGCTTTGCCTCATCCTTGTGGACAGGCAAGCTGCTGAGAGACAGCTTGTGCTGAGCAGATGGGTCCAGAGGGCTTGGATTGCTAAGGGAACTTTCTCAGCCTTGGCTTTGCTTTGCTTCCAAAGAGCAACAATTCTTCTGTGGCTGTGTGCAGGCAGTTGTGTAAGGAGAGCAGGGGGCAGCTGGTGCCATGGAGCTGTGAGCTCCAGCTGCAGAGAGCAGTGGAGAAGTCTGATGCAAGGAGCAGGGATGGAAGGCCCAGGTGGGCAGGGACAGCAATGGGGAGGTTGGGGAGGGTGAGGAGCAAAGTTGTCCACTCAATGTCAGCCCTCAAAGGACAGCTTCTCCTCCCAGTCCAGACCCCCTGAGCAGACAGCCTGCATCATTCTGCCTTGGTGGATGCTGCTAACTCCCTAAAAAGTCCCTCCCCAGCTTTCTTGTAGCCTCCTTCAAATACTGGAAGGCCACAAGAAGGACTCCTTGGAGCCTTCTCTTCTCCAGACTGAACAGCCCAACTCTCTCCATCTGTCCTAATAGCAGAGCAGCTCCAGCCCTCTGCTCATCCTCATGGCCCTTCTCTGGACACCTTGCAGCCCTCCACATCCTTCTTGTAACAGATGCTCCAGAACTGGACACAGTGCTCCAGGTGGGGTCCCACCAGGGTGGAGCAGAGTGGGAGAATCACCTCCCTGGCCCTGCTGGCCACATTCCTCTTGATGCAGCCCAGGATACATTGGCTCTCTGGGCTGCAAGTGCACATTGGTGGCTCCTGTTGAGCTTGGGGATGAACACTTCCCTTAAGGATAATCCATAACGAGAAGCACAGGATGGGGATGGAAGAGGCTCCTGATCCAAAGAAGAGATAGTCCAAAAGTGTCCTGAGATGCAACCTAACTGATTAGGAAACATTGACTGCCTGAAGTCAAGTCCCCTCTGTGGGAAAACACTCAGGCTGTGCATCCAGCCAGGCTCTCACCATCCCATAATAAGGAACAAACACACAGGGTGGGCAGCACCAGGAGGAAAGGGAAAGTCTTGGAGATGTGGCAGGAAAGGCAGGGAAAGATTACCCCTCAGCTGGTCAGGAATCTGTGCCCCTGGGGCAGTGCTCCCAAATACAACTGTGGCTGATCAGTGAGAGACTCCAAGTTGGGTCCAAGGAGATGTGAAATGGCCCAAATGAAACAATGCTGCAAAGGAAAAGGCCTCTGCTTGGCACAGCTTTGCCTGATGCTTTCTGCCTTGCTCAGGAGAAAGTGAAGCAGGAAAGGCCATGGTGAAGATCTCTGCTCTTCCAGTCCTCTGGAACAGGACTGCAGGTGCAGGATCAGCTTCCCAGGAAGGAGGGAAACAGGTTGCAGAAAGAGCTGCTCAGGAGGGAATGGCTCCAGGCATGGCCTTTGCCTCAGAAGGAGGAGTGGGCACAGCACTGAACACAAGCTGTTGTGTTTCCATGGATCAGAGAGGAAGGACATCCATAGAGATGGGTGAGAGATGGGAACAGAGCAGGATTGTGCAGGAAGGAGGAGCCAGGACAAGTTCTGCACCAGGAGGGTAGTGGAACACTGGAACAAGGTGCCCAGGAGGTAGTTGGGGTCCCATCCCTGGAGATATTGAAGGTGAGGCTTGGCAGGGGTGTGGGCAACCTGCTCTAGTTGAGGCTGTCCCTGGGAAGGTTGGACAAGACAACCTTTGGAGGTCCCTTCCAGCCCAGCCCATTCTGTGATCAGTGAGCTATGGGAACCAAGCAGACTCTGCATGAAGTGCAAAAGGAAGACACCAGCTGGGGCTTCTCAGAGCTCTGGGCCGGCTATGGTTGTGGATTCCTGCTTGGGCTTCAGTCTCAAGCAGTTGGTTGGAGCACTAACCTGAGCTTGTTCCCCTTTGTTTGCATGGCTGTTCTAGTGCAGGGCATGTGTGAGTGCTGGTCTGCTTCAGGGAGCAGAAGAGGGGACAGCAAGGACCTCTCTGGGAAGAGCTGGGGCAAATGTCACCTTCAAGAGCTGCCCTGTGTCTCTGTATTCTCTTAAGCTCCCATTTCAAGGACCAGGCCTAAGGCCTGTCTGCATTTCAGAGAGCAACACTGAGCAAGACTTTCCTGAGGTTCTTTTCCCTATTTCAAATGCCCTGGGATGGAACAAACCCTGCACTCAGGGGAGAAGGCCAATTGCAGCTGGGCTGTGGCAGGAGGAGTGTGGCCACATAGACACAGGAGTTGTCCTCCCCCAGACACAGCACTGCTGTGGCCACATCTGGATGCTTGGTGTCTGGGTGCCGAGTTCTGCAGTCCAAAGGAGAAACAAGGAACTGGGGAGGCTGCAGAGGAGATCTGCCAGGATGGGGGCTGACATCTCTGTGGAGAGGCTGAGGGACCTGGGGTGCTGCAGCCTGCTGAATGGAGACTCAGGGCACTGCCAGAGCAGAGTGCACATGGCTGAAGGGTGGTTTCAGAGAGGATGGAGCTCTTCTGGGGAGTGGGAAGAGACCAAAACTTTAGAAAGTGCAGCTTGGAAGGTTCAGAGTGGAGAGGAGGCCAAAGAAATGTCCCTCAAACTGCAGAGCTGCTATGCATGAGGCCATCCAGAGGTGCCAGGAAATGGCAGGGCAGGGAGAGCTGAGACAGCTCGGGAAGGGATGGAAATGGCAGGGGGAGAGCTGGGTGGGGAAGCAAGATTGGTGTCAGCAGCCTGAAGGGAAAGAGCTGCAGGCATGGGAGTGTAGTGAGAGGCTGAAGTAGGGATGGCCAAGGGCTCTGGCAAGGCTGAGAGGACCAACAGGACCAAGGTCTTTGTGCCCTTGGCTCTGGCACTTGCCTCTGCCACCAAGGCCGTGAGGGAGAAACTTGGCTTTGAGCCTTTCAGGCTCTTCTATTGCAAGGGCAGTGGTCAGGGCTTGGCCTTTCTGCTTCCTAGACCAAAGGCAAGTTTTTCTGCCCTGTACTTTGTCTTTGTCTCCCTGCAATCCTGGCCTCTAACAAGCTGCTCTAAGGAGTCCCCGGGGAGCCTTTGTCAGTAACAAGCCTCAGTGAGGCCAATCAGTGCTTCAAGGCACTTTGGAGTTTTCTTCTGACTTGGACTTGTTGAGAGGCTTCTTGGCAGTTCCTTGGCAGAGTCTGCTGGCAGTACCTAAGGAGGATGTCATCAGCCCCAAATACTCCATGGGGCTCATTAAATGCTGCTGAACCTCTCATTCTTGCCAAGGTTTCTGCAGCTAATTGGAGAGGTTTTTAGTGCACAAAGCATCTGATTTTTAAAGGTACCTTTCATTCCTTTTCAGCAGGAGTTGTCTCTTTGCAAGCCAACCGCAGCAAAACCTGACAAGGTCCTACCCTGCTCACTGCTAATCCTCACTCCCCACTGACCCCAGCAGAGCCCTGAGCCACAGATGAGGGTCAGGATCTGCCTTGCCAGGGGCTGGGGGTCAGGGCTTGGCCCTTTGCATCAATGAAACCCCTCCAGGTTTGCTCAGCAGCAGAGCCACCTTGAGCTGCTTGTCCTGACCTGTCAGCACTGCCTTAGGTCTCTGCTCTCCCCACAGCCTGGAGATGCTTCAGCACCTCCAGTGATGTTTCCCTTGCATCAACTCTCTCCTTCTGCCCTAACCAGCCCCTGGGGACCCTTTCCCAGTATGCTTCACGGGGACCCATTAAGAGTAGAAGAAACTTCAGAGTTGGAATCTGACTTTGACTTCTGGAGAGGTTTCATCAGCTTCCTCTCAGTCCCTGAGGTTTACAGGGCACCAAAAGCCACCAGAGGAGTCAATAAAACACCTTGGGCTGGTCCTCTGCTGCCCTTTTGGGCTGGACTCCTGGGCTGGAAGGAGCAGCTGTGAAGCACGCAGTGCTGCAGGAGACAGCTCTGGCCAGGAGCAGCTCCTCTGCACAGCACAGCAGGGCTGAGGACACTGCCAGAGGATCTCAGGGAGATGAGGAAGGCAGAGAGAGCTTCAAGGTATCCAGGACTGTGAGGGTGACTGAGAGCTCACTGGACGAGAAGTCACTGCAGGCACTGACACAGTGAGGCTGTGGGTGCAGGACACTGCAGCTGTAGCTCCTGGAGGCATCTCCATCTTGGCAGCTGATGCTCAGCTGAAGGCTCCTGGAGGGTGCACACAGAAGGAGGACCAAAGCCCTTCAGTTCCATCCTGTGAGCAGCAGTGAGCAGAGCTGGGGAAGGAGAAGGCTTCTCCCCCAGCCCCTCTGCCTTTCTCTCTTCCCTTCACTGTCTCTGCAGCACTGCAGGCCTGCTCCTGGTTCTCCAGCTCTCCATGGGTGTGGTGGTTTCAGGCAATGCCTTTGAAATTTAGTTACAGATTTTGAGCAGAAAAGTAGAAACACAATAAATAGATCACTCTTGGGAAAGAAAAGATTCTTCTAAACAAATTAATGGATAAATATCTGGAATCAGAGGAGCTGTACGATAACA
>JAAWVA010000030.1:26717791-26760109 GCA_015227895.2 Colaptes auratus
GGAGCCCTGGAGCAGACTGCCAGAGAGGTTGTGGAGTCTCCTTCTCAGTACTAAATTGAATGCTTGGCCTCCCAAATGTCTAATCGCCCATTCCCAGTACAAACTGGATCTCCTGGCTCCTCCAGCAAGAGAAGTGAGCTCCTTGCAGTACTAAAACTCCATCCCTGACCCCTCCCAGTACAGCCTGGACCCCTTACAATCTCTCTAACCACTCCCCACCCACCAACCACACTCCTACCCTATGCTGCTCCTTGAACTCATTCCCCACCTCTAACCCATCACAGCTCAGGCCTGACCTTACACACCCTCACCTACCCGACCCTGACTTTGCTATAATTGTCAACCTGCCCAGCCTTTACATGGGCATCAACTCCCAACCTTGAGCGACTCTGCTTCACCCTGGCAAGGGTTGGGCCAGCACTGGGATATCAGTGATGGCTGAGAAGCTCCTATGGCAGGAGGATCCACATGGCCAGGAGGTGAGTGTGAGCTCACTGCAAACTCCAACCCTTTGTGTCATTGGCCAGCAGAAGGCCCAGGGCTGGGCTGGGGACTGTGCCATCTCTTGTGCCAGCCAAGCTGAGAGGCAGCAGCACAGAGGTGCCTTGGCTGTGTTTTGCAGATGGAGGTTCTGCTGTTTCCCCAGGGCAGAAAGGCCTCTGGCAGGGACCATTGCCAATGTCCTGGGATGGAGCAGAGGCTGAGCAGAGTGCAGAAGGCAAGTGCAGCTGGGCTGTGGTAGGAGGAGTGTGGCCACCCAGACACAGAGGTGTCTCTCCCCTGCAATCAGCACTGCTGTGGCCACATACTGCAATATTGGTGTCTGGCTTTTGGGACTTCTATTCTGAAGGAGTTTGAAGAGCATGAGAGGCTTCAGAGGATATCTGCAAGGACTGGGGTGGAGAGCTGAGGGACTGGGGCTTCTGTAACCTGCTGAAGTCCTAGTTCAGGGCACTACAGATGGAGTGTGCTCCTGCTTGCAATCTGGTGAGCTGCAGCTTATGGTGGTTGTGGGACAAGAAGACAACCTCCACAGAGTGCAAATTTAGGGTTCAGAGTGGACAAAGAAAAGTCACTCAAAGGGGATCCTTTTGGTCCAAGAGGTCCTGGCTTTGTGTTTCAAGAAATGGTCATGGAGAGTAGAGACAGAGCAGGAAGGGTACAGAAATGTCATGGTGAGAGCTGCTAGGAAAGCAAGATGGGTGTCAAGAGCATGAAGGGAAAGAGCTGCAGGCAGGGGGCAGTGTAGCACCACCTGCAAGGCTGAAAGCTCAACAGGACTCAGGTCTTTCTGCTCCTGTCTATGGCAGTTGCCTCTGCCACCAAGGCCAGGGAGATGAAACTTTAGCTTGAGCCTCTCTGCATCTGACTGCCCAGGCTCCGTGGTCAGGGCTTGGCCTTTCTGCTGCAGAAACCAAAGCCAGTGTGGGGGACAATGTAGGACAACCTGTGGTGGGGATGGCAATGGGCACTGGCAACTCTGGAAGTCATCAGGAGAACCCAAGGCTTTGCCTTCTTGGCTATGGCAATCATCCACCACCAAGGGCAGTGAGGAGACTTCCTAAGGCACCAGGGGGTCCGCAGTCCTTCCTTAAACACCTCCAGGAAGGCTGGGGACTGTCATCCCCTTGTCCTTCCTCAGCATCACAAACCCCACATCCAACAGCACCTGAGGAGCCCTGACCCATAGATGAGGGACAGGATCTGCCTGCCCAGGCACTGTGCTCAGGGCTTGGCCTTTCTGCTCCATAAACCAACCCCGAGTTTGCTCTCCTGCACTTTGCCTTTGTCTGCTGCAATCATGGCCTCCACTGAGCTGCTCTGAGGAGCCCTTGGGAGGCTTTGTTGGTAATGCCCCTCAGTGGGGCCAATCAGTGCTTCAGGGCACTTTGTGTTTTCCTTCTGACTTCTGAAGAAGTTTCTTCAGTCTTCTCTCAGCACCTGAGGTTCCTGCAACGAGTCCCAAGTGCCCTAAGGAGATGTTTGTGTCCCTGCAATCTTCTTCAGGATTTCAAAGTGCACCTCACAAAGCTCAAGTTTGTATCTCAAAGATAAAATATTTTACTCCATTTCAGTTTAGCTCAGAGATGAGAATCCCCAAGTGACACTGACCCAGGCTGTCTCAGCAGGACATCTGCACTTGCAGGAACATCTGTCCTTCAGGGCTGACATTGAATGGACAACTTTGCTCCTCACCCTCCCCAACCTCCCCATTGCTGTCACTGCCCACCTGGGGCTTACAAGGTGATTCAGCAGAATGTGTTCTAATCCAAGAGCCTCTGAAGGACAGAGTGGATAAGGACAAGGCTGACCCTGACTGCCTGCAAGGGATCCTGAAGTCAAATCTCTTTCTATGGCTGTGCCTGGAGAGAAGCACCAAGCACACAGACACAGGGACAGAGCTGGCTGGGTTCAGTGCATGATAGAAACCTTGCCCCTGGTGACAGCAAAGGTGTCTGTCCAAAGACACAGAGAGGTGCAGAGGTCGTTGGCAGAGGGTGCCCTGGAGTTCAGTGTCCTTCTCCTGGAGCTCAGGGCAAACCCTCACAAATCTTTGGCACTCTTAGGGCACAAGACCTGAGCCTGGAGAAGTCTGACTTGGTGCTGGCCCTTGGTGCAGGTTGTGCCTGAGAGATGTCTGAGTGGGGGAGATGCTGGACACAGCTGCTGTGATCCAGGAGAGCTCCAAGGCTCTGGCTTTAGGGTTTTGAGAGGTGGAGAGCATTGACTTCCATCAGGTGTTTCTCTGATCTGGAGAACCTTGGATGCTGAATCATCCTGGGATCTTTTGCCACTTGCCCAGACCCTGAAGTTTTTGACCTCTAAAGTTTTGTGTCACCTCCCTGTTGGCTGTGATCCAAGCATAGGTGCACTGAGCTGGCAGGAGGTGACCAACCCCCAAGCTGTAGGGAGAGCAGTGCAAGGCTGGGAGAGCAAGGGTGCAGCACACCAAGGACACCTCTCAGGGCTCTATTTCTCTCTGTCCTAACCCATACCTGCCTTACCCTGGACTAGTTCATGGTCTTGGCAAGGGGGGAGCGGGAATCACATCAGATCTTGAGGAGGTTTCCAGTGACAGGGGGACTGTGCCACCACAATCTGCTCTGTGACTTGAGTGCATTTCTCTCAGCCAGAGAGTGGCTGTGTGGTTGCCTCCTGTCTCTGTGCCTCTCAACAGAGAATGGCATCATCCAATCAGAATGGGAAGGAAATTTGGTGGTTCCTTAGCCTCCAAAGTCCTCTTCAATGCCACTCAGTGACACAAAGCACACAGGAAACATTGATGATGGGAAATGTCTGCAGCAGTGTGACTTGCTTGGCCATCCTCCTAACTCTAACTGCAAACCAATGTGGAACAGCAAGCAGAGAGCAGAACAGACAGGAAAATCACAGTGGCTGTGCCACCAGGGGCAGTGTCCCAGCTGCTGCTGGACACCACCCAAACAGCACTTCCCACCAGCAGTGTTCTCCACTCCTCTTGGTTACTTTTAGCACTCAATGGATTGCTTCACTGTCATGGTGGGCTCTGGGCAGAGTCTTTTGTCCTGCTTGTCCTGGTTGCTGTAGCAGGCTGATGGAATCAGGGTGCTGGAGGAGCTGTTGGATTGCAGTGAAATTCTTCCCAATGGGTGTAGGTTGTAGCTAACCATACAACATGTGAGCAAAGACACATCCTGGTGAGCAGTTATTGGCACAGAGAATTTCCAATCACAGCCAATGATTACAGAGACATCACACAGACAGATACTGAACTGATTGCTGGGGTGGTACATCCTCACAGGTCCTGAAGGTCATTGCCATGAGGGCCAACCCTGTCCTGGGACCATCCCTGCCAGGCCAACCCCACAGGACTGCTCCCTGCTGTCTGGAGGGAGGCACCTGAGTCCTGCTAAGGGAGCCTGCCTACCGGCTAGCCTACGTTCCATCCCCTCTCAGTTGTCATGGCAGGGAGAAGGTTGTCTCCACCATTCCCATCCAGACCAGACCAGGAGCCAGCCCCGGCGACAGCAGCCTGCTGGAACCTAACCTTGCTACAAACAAAGGACACAGTGAATCTTCCACCTGCTTCCCACTCACTGATGTTCAGTTCAAAGCACCTCTGCCTAGCAGCACATTACTAGTCCAAGCCTCTGATGTATTGTAATACCTCTGTAGAGTTAAACAGCTGCCAGCGTCTCGTCGATTCGCCACCTGGTGGACAAGCAGTGGAATTGCAGCCTGAGTTATATGAATAGAAATTAATTCTGTAAATATTCGAATTGAGTGCAAATTATCAATACTGAACCATTTCTGGGATATATTTCACAGTCGTGTACTAGACTATGGATATAAATAGTGACTCATTGGTTATTGATAATTTTAATAATTAATACAAATTAATATATATATATATAACTCATATTTCATATTCATAAATAAATAACCTCTTCATCACACCAAGAAATTTAATCTCATGTCCTGGACCTTGACATTTGGAAGGTGGAATGACCAACCAACTCTTGGTGGGCTCATAGGAAGGGAAGTGTCTCCCTCTCTCCCTGCCCAGTCCCCTGCAGTGGGGGAGTCTTACTGGGGTCTGCATTGAAAATACCACACCTCACAATACAGACTGGGCCCCTCCCATCCTCTCTACTCAGTCCTCTGCTCTAACACAGTGGAGCTGAACTCCTCCTGCACCTCACCCCATACAGATCATCCCCTCCCAAACACACCCCTCACCCTGACTCTGCCCCCATTGCTCATCTTGGCCCCAGCCTTTACCCTTTGTTAAGCATTGGTCCTTTGACCTTAACCCCAGCCTCAACCTAGACCAAATGCAACCCCTGCCCCTCAGAGCTGGCCCTCACCTGAGCCCTGCCCAGCACTCTCAGCAGGACAGCTGAAGGAAGGAGACTCATTAACTCCTCACTAACTGTTAGAAACTTTCCCACTCATTAGAGTAGCCTTCAGCCATCAATAAAGGAACCATTGACCTTGGTAGAGTGAAGGGACATAAGGCAGCAGACCACAGCCCCAGACATCAAAGAGAGAGGTAAGGCTGAGTCTGGAAAACAGGATGGGGTCTCACACACCTGGGCTTCAGTAACAAGATGAGAACAGTCCTGTGGGATTGGCAGAAGTCCAACAGGAAAAATACAAGAGGATGACACAGTGACTACAATGTTGACACAAGGACAGCAGATGGCAGCAAAGAGCAAGGAGTGGAAGGATTTTAGCTCTTCAAAGAAGTTTTTATCATTCTAATGCATCTGTATTACTAATACTATATGAGGCATATGGTTAACCTTGTTCAGCACTGTTATCAATTATTAATATTTATTCAAATATATTAATACAAATATATTAATTCTTTAATGATATAAAAATAATTTAAATCCATGCATTAATATCAAATCTCATCACTGTGTATAAATACCTGAGGGGTGGATGTCAAGTGGAGGGGGCCAATCTAAGGTAAGAAGCAACAGGTTCAAGCTTGAACAGAGAAGATTTCACCTCAACATGAGGAGCAACTTCTCTGCAGTGCAGGTGACAGAGCACTAGAACAGGCTGCCCAGAGAGTTTGTGGAGTTTCCTTCTCTGGAGACTTTCAAACCCACCTGGGTACACTCCTGTGTGGTCTACCCTACGTGATCCTGCTTTGGCAGGGGGGTCAGACCTGATGGTCTCTTGAGGTCCCTTCCAACCTCTAATGTGATACTGTGATACCGCCCACACAGGTACAGCTGTTTGGTTGTGGTTAATGTATTTCACAACATGCACATTCAATACAACTTTAACAGTTGAATCAAGCTAGAATCTTTTAAACATTGATTCAGCTTAGGAAAGAGCTAATGCCTCAAGGGCAGTTCACCTGCAAGGGGAATCTATGGCTGCTACAGAGGCAGCTGGCACAGAGCTGTACAAAGAGACTTGATAGGAATCAGCCTGTGTGCTCAGGGCACTCCACCTGGGACCTTTTTGGACACTGCAATTATGCTGCAAAGCACAGAGTGCAGCCTGCACAAGTGAAACAAAGCAAGAAATATGGTGTTCAGAAAAGGAGCTGTGCAGAGTGTGAGTGTGGAGGGGAGAAGCAGTCTCCCCCTGCAGAGGAATTGTTGGGGCTGAGGGAGCGGCTTGTGGCTCATGGGCTCGCAGGGCATCTTGCTGGCCAGGCAAGCAGTTGACAGTTCTGCAGTGATCAGGGTGGGATGAGCAGCTCTCATTTATCTCACCACAACTCCAGCAGCTTGCACCAGCACCTCAGGTGTCACAGGTGGAGCAAAGCAACTTTCTGGCTGCAGACTCAGGCAGCAGGCATGCAGAGGCTGCTCTCGAGTCCAGCAGCATTCACCAGCTGCAGCTACAGCATGTTCCAGTTTCATGTGGACAAAATAGGCTCTGGGGAACCCCAGGGCTTCTTGGTACAACAAGGGAGAGTTGTTTACCCTCCTGGCTTGGATTAATAAGGTGCTGAAGACAATAATGGCCAATGGCAGAAGAGAAAGAAAGAGAGGAACAAGAGAGTTCAGCCAGAGAACAAAGTTTGCCCAACCATGGGAAGCTGCACAGGGAGTCATAAGCGTGGCAGCTGGCCAGGCACAGCTGCAAAAAGTGCACTTTGTTTCCCTTGACCACAGGACCTGCCTAGACAAGCCTGGGCCTGTCCAGCTTTGCAGATTTGCCAGCACCTTGCCTTCTGTCTAGTATTGTGCTGAGCACCCCAGCTCCACAGGGAGGGGGTGCAAGGGGGTTTGTGTTTGGGCATGTTCAGACTTGTGCCTCCAGGACAAGCACGTGTAAGCTTTGGAGTGATCCATTCCGTGTCCATGCAGGTTATGAAAGGATCCTGTTCAATGGCCATGAGTTGTTTTGATTTCCTCACTTGACCTTCAAGACTCTCCCAGGACCCCTCAAGGACACCTCTGTGAACTGAGCACATGGCTCCAGCCCTGGCCCTGGGAAGAAATGCCCCCAAAAGTGATCTTTTGGGAAAGAAATGTCCAAGGAAAACCAACCAAAGACAATACTTTATTAGGGTTGGGGTTTCCATTCTAATTAGGCATTATCCTGGGGATGAGTTTTTCCTTTTACCTCTAGGAAACCCAAAGTGTTGAGGAACAAAGAGCCAAATCCCAACCCAGCTGCAGTCTTGCTGCCAGCTGTGCTGACTCAGCACTGCCATTACTCTCCTCAGCACTGGCTGGTGCAGAGAAGGGCAGGAAAAGGCCCCCCCAGGGGGTCACGTTTGGCCTGGCAGTGCCGAGGTCGGTGTATTGCTGTGTCCCCTGGGGCACGCTGGTCACCGGCATGGGGATGACTATGCCAGGTGAGGGAGAAGATGAGGATGAAGCCCTTGCTGCAGCCTGTGCAGGTAAAGGGCTGGCACTGGTGTGGGTGCAGCGGTGCTGGCTGAGGGTGGCCATCTGAGTGCAGCTCTTGCCTCAGGCAGCTCAGAGGTGCAGCTGCTTCTGGCTGTGGACGCAGCAGTGCCGGCTGGGTTGGAGCTGAGGTTGAAGCTGTTGCCGTAGTCACCACTGACAGAGGGCTGGGCACTGGGCTGGGGGCACTGGGGCTTTATCAGCTCCAAGCTGGGTGGGAAGGAAGCTCTGCCCACCCTCAGGGCACTAATGTGGCTGCTTGGGTGGCACAGAGGGGCTGATATGGGTTTGCCCTCTTCCTCCTATTCATCTTCTTCCTCCTTCTTTTTTATTCTTCTCCTATTCCATAGCATCCTCCTCTTCTTCCACATCATCCCCTTTGTCCTCCACATAATTATTGTCATCCCCCTCCTCCTACCCCCTCCTCCTAATCCTCATAGACTTCATCCTTGCTTTCCTCATCCACATCTCCATCAACCACTTCTACTATTCCTCAAGGCAGAGCTTTGGCTCCTCCAAATTATTCTTCAGGTGATTCTTCTCCCCCAAGTTCTTGTCCAGGTCCTTCTGGGAGGCCATGCTGCTGAGAGGAATGGTCACCCCTCTGCTCTTGAGCAAATCCTTGGGGACCAAGTGGCTGAGAATAAGGACACTGTATGTGACTTCTTGCAATGGAGGGATCAGAGCCCTAACTCCTCTGCTGAGTCCCCTGGTTGTAGTGCTGATGGGGCTGACACCCCCAGGACGTAGCCAGGCCAACCATCCCCCTATGGCCATGCAACTGATACCTGACCACCTAGGGCTCAAGGAGATGAACTCTTAAATTCCCATCACAGCCAATGACCCTCAAAGCTCCACAAGTGGTGAAGTGTGGTTTGGGAGGAGGGTCTAGAGAGGGTTGAGAGGTGCTCAGGGGTCAGCTGGAGCCTGGGATCTTGCTGCTGTGCCAAAGTTGAGTTCTTTACCTTCTGGCTTGTTCCAAGGAGCAGATCTGCAAACTTTGCTCCTCTCCAGCACAAAGGAGCAGGGCTGATGGAGAGAAAGAGAAGGATATGAGCCCAACCAGAGAGAAGCAACGGGTTCAGAGGAGAGGACTGACCTGCAAGGAATGGCTCAGCCCTGACCAGGGCTCCTCCGGCCTTGCACTGCTCTCCCTATGGCTTGGGGGTTTGTCACCTCCTGCCAGCTCAGTGCATCTGTGCTTGGATCACAGCCAACAGGGAGCTGATAGAAAACTTTGGAGGTCAAAACCTTCAGGGTCTGTGCAAGTGGCAAAAGATCCCAGGATGATTCAGCATCCAAGGGTCTCCAGATCAGAGAAACTCCTGATGGAAGTCAATGATCTCCACCTCTCAAAACAGTGACCCTCAAGCCAGAGCCTTGGAGCTCTCCTGGATCACAGCAGCTGTGTCCAGCATCTCTCCCACTCAGACATCTCTCAGGCACAACCTGCACCAAGGGCCATGTCTTGATCCAGAGAGGGAAAGAGATTCAGGTTTTTAATGAATATTCCCGTGTTGTGAAATTAGAGGCACAAACAAGGCCAAAATATCAACAGCTAGACTATTTATTACATAAATGCAGTGGATGGATCAGAAGGGGAAAGAGAGAAAATAGAGACGAGAGGAAAAGAGGAAAGGAATTATGTTGGGTCTGTAGAGGAAGGGTGCTGAGGCTTTGGCCGTAGAAGGGATGTGGTCCTCTGAGCAGCTTCTTCAGCTCCATGAGTTGCAGCAGCCGGAACTTAGGGCATGGAGAGAGGGTTTTCAGAGTCCAAGATCCATTGTGATGGTCCGTGATCTTTCCAGCGGGTGGTGCTGCATTTTGCTTCTCCAGTTTTCTTCTACAATTTCCTTCTTCTAAGCCAGTAGTTGCTCCAGTCTTTTATACAGTTTTTTAGTCCTTAGGCAAGTGTCCAGGTGTTGTTCCCCAGGATATAGTTCTGGGAAATCATCTTTAGGTAAGTGTCCAGGTATCCTTCCCCAGGAAATCTTTCTGTGTACTCAGGTGAGTTTGGGCAGCCATCTGGATGGATGGGGGAGGAGGCCTCCACCTCCTCCTCCTCCATCTACCGACCCACACACTCATTACACATCAGGAAACAGGTGGTGATTCCATTGTCTCACCATCCTCCCTCCCTGAGTATCTGATAGCTGGAAATGATCCTGTCCTGAAGGTGTGAATGCTGGGCCCTTGGGCCATTGTTGTAGGCCAGCTGCAGTCCCCTGAGCAATGTTATCTTTGAACCTTTCAAGAGTCCTTCCAGTGGCTCTGCCCAATGCACATCAGCTATTGTCTGGACTAGCAGCAAGTGATTTAATCTTTGTTGAGTCACATCAGGAGAGACAAACTTTAGTCTCTCACAGGCCAGCACTAAGTCAGACTTCTCCAGGCTCAGTTCTCATCCTCTGAGAATGTCGATGCTTTGTGTTTGCCCTGAGCTCCAGCTGAAGGAAACTGAACTCCAGGGCAGCCTCTCTGCCAGCAAACTCTCCACCTCTCCGTGTCATTGGACAGAAACCTTTGCTGTCACCATGCTGGGGGCTCTATGTTGCACTGGAGGCAGCCAGCTCTGTCCCTGTGTCTGTGTGCTTGGTGCTTCTCTCCAGGCACAGCCGTAGAAAGAGATTTGAATTCAGCATTGCTTCATGAGGAAGGGCTGCTAGGATCCAACCTTTTCATCTGCTTCTCACTCTCAAGAGCTCTTGACTGGCTGAGAAATCACAGCCATGTCACAACTTGTTGGCTTGGCCTCATCCTTGTGGACAGGAAAGCTGCTGAGAGACAGCTTGTGCTGAGCATATGGTTTCAGAGGCCTTGGATTGCTGAGGCAACTTTCTCAGCCTTGGCTTTGCTTAGCTTCCAAAGAGCAACAATTCTTCTGTGTCTGTGTGCAGGCAGTTGTCTAAGGAGAGCAGGGGGCAGCTGGTGCCATGGAGCTGTGAGCTCCAGCTGCAGAGAGCAGTGGAGAAGTCTGATGCAAGGAGCAGGGATGGAAGGCCCAGGTGGGCAGTGACTGCAAAGGAGAGGGTGGGGAAGGTGAGGAGCAAAGTTGTCCACTCCATGTCAGCCCTCAAAGGACAGCTTCTCCTCCCAGTCCAGACCTCCTGAGCAGACAGCCTGCATCATTCTGGCTTGGTGGATGCTGCTGTCACCTCTGCCCTCATCTGAGAAAGAATCAAATAGTTTACCCTCAAAAGCTGAGCTTTGTGAGGTGCACTTTGAAATCTGGAAGGAAACAACAAAGACACAAAGAGCTCCTCAGGGCACCTGGGGATCATTCCATGAACCTCAGGTACTGAGAGAAGAGTGAAGAAACTGTGCAAGAAGCAAAAGACAAAGTACCTTGAAGCATTGATTGGCCCCACTGAGGCTTGTTACTGCAAAGCCTCCCCAGGGACTGGTTAGAGCAGCTCAGGAGAGGCTGTGATTGCAGCAGGCAAAGGCAAAGTGCAGGAGAGCAAACTCTGGCTCTGGGTTCTGCAGCACAAAGGCCAAGGCCTGAGCACAGCCCCTGGGCAGGCAGATCCTGCCCCACATATGTGGGTGAAGGTTCTTCAGGAGCTGTGGGTGTAGGGTGTGGGTTTCATGGCAGCATAGCAGGGCCTAGGCTGGAAGGGACCTCAGAGCTCATCTGCTCCAACCTCCCTGCCATAGGCAAGGATGCCTCTCCTATAGACTCAGCTGCTCAAGGCCTCATCCAGCCTGGCCTTCAACACCCTCAGGAGAGGGCATCCTACCTGGGCAGCCTATTCCAGAGTCCCACAACCCTGACCAACTGAAGAACTTCATCCTAAGACCCAGTCTAAACCTCCTTTTCCTCACCTTCCAACCTTTCCCTCCTGTCCTGTCACCAGACACCCTCATGAAAAGTCCCTCTCCAGCCTTCCTTTAGCATCCCTGTAGGGTTTGTGATGCTGAGTGGAGGACAAGGGCCTGACAGTCTCCAGCCTTCCTGGGGCTGTGGAAAGAGGCAGTGAGGCCCTCCCAGTGCCTTAGCACAACATCTCCTCACAGGCCTCAGGGGCAGAGAATTGCCATAGTCAAGAGGGCACAGCCTTGGCTTCTCTTCATCACTCCACCACTGCCATTGCCCTTGGCCATCTCTCCCACAGCTTTGTCCTGCCTGTCTCACAGCTGCTTCTCCTGCCCTGCAGGCTGCAGACACTCCTCTCACTTCCCCACCTGGCCTTCCCATGCTTCACTGACACCTGCCCACACTCACCCTCTGCTCCTGGGGACACAAAGAGAAGGGCTGATCCAGACTCCTTCTGCAGACTTCTCAGGCCACAGCACTACCCTTTGAGAGAGGTTTCTTGCTCCTCATGGCCACTCGCCACCTGCCAGGCTGCACCATCTGGCAGTGTTCCTCTCTCCTGCTGTCTCCTACCTCAGCAGGAGCTCCCAAGGCTGCTGGCCTTGCAGTTTCTTGGCTGGACAGCACCAAGCCCTGTGCCTGCTGCTGTCCCATCAGGTCCTCAGGCAGCAGAGACACAGCAACCAACCCATCAGCCCCTTCCTGCAGTCATCCCAGGCCCTTTGGCAGAGGCCATCTGACAGATCACTCTGCCCATCTGCCAGCCATGAGCCCAGGGCTGCCCTAGCAGCTCCTGCAGACACACCTGACCTCACAGTCCCATTCCCAGCTGTGTTCCTGCTGTTGGCCAATCCTTTCAGGAGGCAGAAGTGGCCTCACCCCCCCCTTCCCAGTCCTTGGCTTCCTACTGAATGCTGAGTTCCTGAGACACAACTGAGCACAGGATTGCACACTCAGCCCTCAGCCTCCTTGTGGCCAGAGCCTGAGCAGATCCAAGTTTCACCAGATCCATCTGGCAGATTTCCTACCAAGGCTTTGAGTGGAGAAGCCTTCCTCAGAGGACCTGCTGTATCTGTCCTTGTGGAAGGATCACTTGTGGAAGAGATCCTTGCACATCATCTTGTCCAATGATCCTGCTCAGTTCTGCATCTGGGAAGGAAGAATAAACTGCAGCTGTATAGGCTGGGAGGTGATCTGCTGGAGAGGAGACCTGAGAGTCCTGGTGGATAACAAGTTCTGCATGGGACAGCAATGTGCCCTGGTGCCCAAGTAGGCCAATGGGATCCTGGGGTGATTCAGAGAAGTTTGTCCAGCAGACAGAGGGAGGTTCAGAACCTCAGCCTTTCCCTCGTCTTCAGTCACTGTGTTCCCCTCCAGGTCCAATAGGCAGTGCAGGTTCTTCTTGCCTTTTTTTTTTACATTAACATATTTGTAAAATGCTTTTTATTGTCCTTCACAGAGGTGTTCAGCTTCAGTTCCAACTGGGCCTTTGCCTCTCTAATTTTTTTCCTACATAATCTAACAACTTCCTTAAACACACCTCGAGAAGCCTTCCCCTCCTTCCAGAGGTGATACAACCTCTTTTTTCCCTTAGTTCCTCCAGGAGCTGCTTGCTCATCCAGGTCCCGAGCCTTCCCCTCGGCTCATCTTTTGGCAGATGGGAACCACCAGTTCCTGTGCCTTCAAGAGCTCCTGTTTGAAGCAGCTCCAACCAGCCTGGACCCCTCGGTTCTTGAGGGCGGATACCCAGGGAACTTTGCAAATAAGTGTCTTAAACAGGCTGAAGTTCACCCTCCGGCAGTCCAAGGTGAAGGTTCTGTTGGTGCTCCTCCCTAGCTCCCTGCATATTGAACACTTCACCATCTCGTGGTCGCTGCACCCCAGGCAGCCTCCCATGGTCACATCTCCCACCAGCCCTTCTCTATTGGAGAACAGCAGGTCAAGCAGAGCCTGACCCCTGGTAGGCTCACTCAACAGCTGCATCAGGAAGTTGTCCAGGTCAAGTGAGGAAATCAAAATAACTCATGTAGCCATTCAACAGGATTCTTTAATAACCCTTCATGGACACGGAATGGATCATTCCAAAGCTTACACGTGCTTGTCCTGGAGGCACAAGTCTGAACATGCCCAAACACAAACCCCCTTGCACCCCCTCCCCGTGGAGCTGGGGTGCTCAGCACAATAGTCAGCAAAAGGCAAGGTGCTGGTAAATCTGCAAAGCTGGACAGGCCCAGGCTTGTCTAGGCAGGTCCTGTGGTCAAGGGAAACAAAGTGCACTGTTTGCAGCTGTGCCTGGCCAGCTGCCACGCTTATGGACTCCCTGTGCAGCTTCCCATGGGTTGGGCAAACTTTATTCTCTAGGCTGAACTCTCTTGTTCATCTCTTTCTTCCTCTTCTGCCATTGGCCATTATTGTCTTCAGCACCTTATTAATCCAAGCCAAGATGGTAAACAACTGCCCCTTGTGGTACCAAGAAGCTCTGGGGTTCCCCAGAGCCTATTTTGTCCACATGAAACTGGAACATGCTGTGGCTGCAGCTGGTGAATGCTGCTGGACTGGAAAGCAGCCTCTGCATGCCTGCTGCCTGAGTCTGCAGCCAGAAAGTTGCTTTGCTCCACCTGTGACACCTGAGGTGCTGGTGCAAGCTGCTGGAGTTGTGGTGAGATAAATGAGAGCTGCTCATCCCACCCTGAGAACTGGAGAACTGCTTGCCTGGCCAGCAAGCTGCCCTGTGAGCCCATCAGCCACAAGTTGCTCCTTCAGCCCCAACAAAACCTCTCCAGGGGGAGTCTGCTTCTCCCCTCCACACTCACACTCTGCACAGCTCCTTTTCTGAACACCATATTTCTTGCTTTGTTTCACTTGTGCAGGCTGCACTCTGTGCTTTGCAGCATAATTGCAGTGTCCAAAAAGGTCCCAGGTGGCAGTGCCCTGAGCACACAGGCTGATTCCTATCAAGTCTCTTTGCACAGCTCTGTGCCAGCCGCCTCTGTAGCAGCCATAGATTCCCCTTGCAGGTGAACTGCCCTTGAGGCATTAGCTCTTTCCTAAGCTGAATCAATGTTTAAAAGATTCTAGCTTGATTCAACTGTTAAAGTGTATTGAATGTGCATGTTGTGAAATACATAACCACAACCAAACAGCTGTACCTGTGTGGGTGGTATCACAGTATCACATTAGAGGTTGGAAGGGACCTCAAGAGACCATCAGGTCTGACCCCCCTGCCAAAGCAGGATCACTTAGGGTAGTCCACACAGGAGTGTACCCAGGTGGGTTTTGAAAGTCTCCAGAGAAGGAAACTCCACAAACTCTCTGGGCAGCCTGTTCTAGTGCTCTGTCACCTGCACTGCAGAGAAGTTGCTCCTCATGTTGAGGTGAAATCTTCTCTGTTCAAGCTTGAACCTGTTGCTTCTTACCTTAGATTGGCCCCCTCCACTTGACACCCACCCCTCAGGTATTTATACACATTGATGAGATTTTATACTAATGCATTGATTTAAATTATTTTATATCATTAAAGAATTAATATATTTGTATTAATATAGTTGAATAAATATTAATAATTGATAACAGTGCTGAACAAGGTTAACCATATGCCTCATATAGTATTAGTAATACAGATGCATTAGAATGATAAAATCTTCTTTGAAGAGCTAAAATCCTTCCATTCCTTGCTCTTTGCTGCCATCTGCTGTCCTTGTGTCAACATTGTAGTCACTGTGTCATCCTCTTGTATTTTTCCTGTTGGACTTCTGCCAATCCCACAGGACTGTTCTCATCTTGTTACTGAGGCCCAGGTGTGTGAGACCCCATCCTGTTTTCCAGACTCAGCCTTACCTCTCTCTTTGATGTCTGGGGCTGTGGTCTGCTGCCTTATGTCCCTTCACTCTACCAAGCTCCATGGTTCCTTTATTGATGGCTGAAGGCTACTCTAATGAGTGGGAAAGTTTCTAACAGTTAGTGAGGAGTTAATGAGTCTCCTTCCTTCAGCTGTCCTGCTGAGAGTGCTGGGCAGGGCTCAGGTGAGGGCCAGCTCTGAGGGGCAGGGGTTGTGTTGGGGCTAGGTTGAGGCCGGGGTTAGACCAATGCTTAACAAAGGGTAAAGGCTGGGGCCAAGATGAGCAATGGGGGCAGAGTCAGGGTGAGGGGTGGGTTTGGGAGGGGATGAGCTGTATGGGATGAGGTGCAGGAGGGGTTCAGCTCCACTGTGTTAGAGCAGTGTACTGAGTAGAGAGGAATGGAGGGGCCCCAGTCTGTATTGTGAGGTGTGGTATTTTCAATGCAGACCCCAGTAAGGCTCCCCCTCTGCAGGGGTCTGGGCAGGGAGAGAGGGAGACACTTCCCTTCCTATGAGCCCACAAAGAGTGGGTTAGACATTCCACCTTGCAAATGTCAAGGTCCAGGACAAGGGATTAAATTTCTTGATGTGATGAAGAGGTTATTAATTTATGAATATGAAATATAAGTTATATAAATATTAATTTGTATTAATTATTAAAATTATCAATAACCAATGAGTCACTATTTTATATCCATATTCTAGTCCATGATTGTGAAATACATCCCAGAAGTGGTTCAGTATTGATAATTTGCACTCAATTAGAACATTTGCAGAATTAATTTCTATTAGTATAACTCAGGCTGCAATTCCACTGCTTGTCCACCCAAGTGGTGACTCGATGAGATGCTGGCAGCTGCTTAACTATATACAGAGCTCTTACAATGCATCAGAGGTTACTCTGCTAGGCACACGTGCTTTGAACTCAGCATCAGTGTGTGGGAAGCAGGTGGATCAGGACAGAGAGAAATAGAGCCCTGAGAGGTGTTCTCGGTGTGCTGCACCCTCGCTCTCCCAGCCTTGCACTGCTCTCCCTATGGCTTGGGGGTTTGTCAGCTCCTGCCAGCTCAGTGCATCTGTGCTTGGATCACAGCCAACAGGGAGGTGACAGAAAACTTTGGAGGTCAAACCTTCAGGGTCTATGCAAGGGGCAAAAGATCCCAGGATGATTCAGCATCCAAGGTTCTCCAGATCAGAGAAACACCTGATGGAAGTCAATGATCTCCACCTCTCAAAACAGTGAGCCTAAAGCCAAGCCTTGGAGCTCTCCTGGATCACAGCAGCTGTGTCCAGCATCTCCCCCACTCAGACATCTCTCAGGCACAACCTGCCCCAAGGGCCAGCACCAAGTCAGACTTCTCCAGGCTCAGGTCTTGTGCCCTAAGAATGCCAAAGCTTTGTGAGTGTTTGCCCTGAGCTCCAGCAGAAGGAAATGAACTCCAGGGCACCCTATGCCAGCCTCCTCTCCACCTCTCTGTGCCTGTGGACAGACACCTTTGCTGTCACCAGGGTCAAGGTTTCTATCTTGCACTGAACCCAGCCAGCTCTGTCCCTGTGTCTGTGTGCTTGGTGCTTCTCTCCAGGCACAGCCATAAAAAGAGATTTGACTTCAGGATCCCTTGCAGTCAGTCAGGGTCAGCCTTGTCCTTATCCACTCTGTCCTTCGGAGGCTCTTGGATTAGAACACATTCTGTTGAATCACCTTGTAAGCCCCAGGTGGGCAGTGACAGCAATGGGGAGGTTGGGGAGGGTAAGGAGCAAAGCTGTGCATTCAATGTAAGATTGAAGGACAGATGTTCCTGCAAGTGCAGATGTCCTGCTGAGACAGCCTGGGTCAGTGTCACTTGGGGAATTATCATCTCTGAGCTAAACTGAAATGGAGTAAAATATTTTATCTATGATATAAAAACTTGAGCTTTGTGAGGTGCACTTTGAAATCCTGAAGAAGATTGCAGGGACACAAACATCTCCTCAGGGCACTTGGGACTCATTGCAGGAACCTCAGGTACTGAGAGGAGACTGAAGAAACTTCTTCAGAAGTCAGAAGGAAAACACAAAGTGCCTTGAAGCACTGATTGGCCCCACTGAGGGCATTACCAACAAAGCCTCCCAAGGGCTGCTTAGAGCAGCTCAGTGGAGGCCATGATTGCAGCAGACAAAGGCAAAGTACAGGAGAGCAAACTCTGGGTTTGGTTTATGGAGCAGAAAGGCCAAACCCTGAGCACAGTGCCTGGGCAGGCAGATCCTGTCCCTCATGTGTGGGTCAGGGCTCCTCAGGTGCTGTGGGGTGTGGGGTTGTGATGCTGAGGGAAGGACAAAGGGATGAGAGTCCCCAGCTTCCTGGGGGTGTTTAAGGAAGCACTGAGGATCCCCTGGTGCCTTAGGAAGTCTCCTCACAGCCCTTGGTGGTGGATGATTGCCACAGCCAAGAAGGCAAAGCCTTGGCTTCTCCTGATGACTTCTAGCCTTGCCAGTGCCCATTGCCATCCCCACCACAGGTTGTCCTACACTGTCCCCCACACTGGCTTTGGTTTCTGCAGCAGAAAGGCCAAGCCCTGACCACAGAGCCTGGGCAGTCAGATGCAGAGAGGCTCAAGCTCATGTTTCATCTCCCTGTCCTTGGTGGCAGAGGCAACTGCCATAGACAGGAAGAGAAAGACCTCAGTGCTGTTGAGCTTTCAGCCTTGCAGGTGGTGCTACACTGCCCCCTGCCTGCAGCTCTTTCCCTTCATGCTCTTGACACCCATCTTGCTTTCCCAGCAGCTCTCACCATGACATTTCTGTACCCTCCCTGCTCTGTCTCTACTCTCCATGGCCATTTCTTGAAACACAGAGCCAGGGCCTCTTGGACCACAAGGATCCCCTTTGAGTGACTTTTCTTTCTCCTCACCTCCTGTACGCTCTCAGGGGCAAGAGAGGATCTGCCTGGCCTCAAACCAGGACACCTCCATGCTGAACCCTAAAATTTGCACTCTGTGGAGGTTGTCTTCCTGTCCCACAACCACCAGAAGCTACAACATCACCAAATTTCAAGCAGCTGCACACTGCATCTGTAGTGCCCTGAGCTTGGACTTCAGCAGGTTACAGAAGCCCCAGTCCCTCAGGCTCTCCACCCCAGTCCTTGCAGATATCCTCTGAAGCTTCTCAGGCTCTTCAAAACTCTCTCAAAGCAGAAGTCCCAAAGCCAGACACTAAGAATACAGACGTGGCCACAGCAGTGCTGAGTGCAGGGGAGAACTCCTGTGCCTGGGTGGCCACACTCCTCCTACCACAGCCCAGCTGCACTTGGCCTTCTGCACTCTGCTCAGGCTCTGCTCCATCCCAGGCCATTGGCAATGGTCCCTGCCAGAGGCCTTTCTGCCTGGGGGCAGAGCACAACCTCCAGCTCCAAAGCAGCTCCCAAGGAACCTTGCTGCTGCCTCTAAGCTTGGCAGGCACAATGGATGGTAGAATCCCCAGCCAGGCCTTGTGGCTGCTGCAGTGCAGGAGATCCTGAGGCACAGCTGAGCTGCCCATGGCATTGCCACCCATCTCCTCCCTGTGTCCATGAGCTGCTCAGCCACAGCTCACCTGCCGCTCCTCTTCCAAGGCCATGAGGATGCTCTGGGAGCTCCCAGCCCCTGCCCTGTGCCAGGGGCCAAGCAGAGTCACTCCGGGGTAGGAGGGGATATAAAAGAGGGGTCAGAGCACAGGAAGGAGGTCTGGGGCTGAAGTGTCCAGGAGAAGGCTGAGGGCTTGGAGATGCCTTTGAGGGCTGGGGGCAAGGCCAGGGCTGAGGAGCAGCTCTGGTGTCCTGATGAGCCCAGTCTGAACTGGGAGGGCTTAATTCACAGAATCACAGAATATGAGGGGTTGGAAAGGACCTCCAGAGATCATCCAGTCCAACCCCACTGCCAGAGCAGGATCACCCAGACCAGGTCACACAGGAATTCATCCAGCCAGGTGTGAAAGTCTCCAGTGAAGAAGACTCCACAACCTCTCTGGCAGCCTGCTCCAGGGCTCCAGCACCCTCACAGCACAGGAGAATCTCTTCATGCTGAGGTGGAACCTCCTGTGTTCCATCTTGCACCCATTGCTCCTTGTCCTGGCACTGGGAACCACTGCCAAGAGCCTGGCACCTTCCTCTGACACCCCCTCTTGACATTGATAGCCATTGATCAGATCCCTCTCAGGCTTCTCCTCTCCACACTAAACAGCCCCAGGGCTCTCAGTCTGTCACAGAATCACAGAAACATTCAGGTTGGAGAAGACTCTCAGGAGCACTAAGTCCAACCAGTAACCCTACTCTACAAGGGTCACCCCTAAGCCATATCCCCAAGCACCACATCCAAACCACCTTGAAACACCTCCAGGTTTGGTGACTCCACCACCTCCCTGGGCAGCACATTCCACTCCCTGAACACTATGGATGGGAAAATTTTTCTCCTCCTGTCTAGTCTAAACCTACCCAGTCCTAGCTTGAGGCCATTAGCTCTCGTTCTGTCTCTAATGACCTGTGAGAAGAGACCAGCAGCAGCCTCTCCACAACCTCCTTTCAGGTAGTTGTAGAGAGCCATGAAGTCTCCCCTCAGCCTCCTCTTCTCCAAACTAACCATCCCCAGCTCCTTCAGTTGCTCTTCATCACATTTCTTCTCCAGGCCTTTCCCCAGCTCTTTGCCCTCCTCTGCCCTGTCTCCAGCACCTCCACATCTCTCTTGGATGGAGGTGCCCAAAACTGGACACAGCACTCAAGGTGTGGCCTCCCCAGAGCTGAGTCCCAGGGGACAGTCACCTCCCTGCTGCTGCTGGATGCAGCATTTCTGACCCTAGCCAGGATGCCTTTGGCTTTCTTGGCCACCTGGGCACACTGCTGCCTCCTATTCAGCTGCTTGTCCATCAGCACCCCCAGGTCCCTTTCTGCCAGACAGCTCTCCAGCCACACTACCTCTGGAGTATTGCTTGGGGTTGTTGTGCCCCAAGTGCAGGACCTGGCACTTGGCCTTCTTGAAGCTCCTCCTGGGAACATTGGCCATGGATCCAATCTGTCCAAGTCCCTCTGCAGAGCCTCCCTACCCTCATGCAGATCAACTCTGGCACCTGACTTGGTGTCATCTGCTGCCTCACTGCTGACTCACTCTGTGTCTTCATCAAGGTCATCAATAAAGAAGTTCAACAGGAGTGATCCCAACACTGAGCCCTGAGGAACACCACTTGTGCCCTGCCACCAGCTGGATTTAACTCCACTGAGCACCACTCTTTGGGCCCTTTCACCCAGCCAGGGCTGTATCCAGCAGAGCATTGCTCATCCAAGCCAGGAGCAGCCACTTTGCCCAGGAGAATTCTGTGGGGAGCAGTGCCAAAGGCTTTTGGAAAGTCTAGGGAGACAATAGCCACAGCCTTGCCCTCATCCAATAGTCACTCAGAAAAGATCAGTTAGGTCAGGCAGGACCTGTCCTTCCTAACTCATGCTGCCTGGGCCTGATCCCCTGCTGTCCTCTCCAGGTCATGTAATGGTGCTGGAGATGCTCTGCTCCAGGCCCTGCCCTGCTACCCAGCTCACACTGCCAGCTCTATAGTTTCCTGGATCCTCCTCTCTCCCTTTCTTGCAGCTGGGTGTCACATTTGCTCCTCTCCAATACCCTGGGACCTCCCCAGTGAGCCAGGACTCCAGGTCAATAATGGAGAATGGCTTGGCCACAGAGATGTTCAAGTCCCTTCCTCATCCTCCTAGCCTCTCTTGGACTCTCTCCAGCAGATCTCTGTCTCTCTTGACCTGGGCAGCCCCAAACTGCAGGGATCCAGTTTGGACAGGAAGGGCCCAGCCTGTACTGGGAGAGGATTAGGCTTTCAGAGTGTCCTGGGACAAGGCCCAGTGTTACTGGGAGAGGCCATGGGCTCAGCTCTTACTGGGAGGTAGAATCATAGAAAGGTCTGGGTTGGAAGGGGCCTCCAAAGGTCATCCAGTCCAACCCCCTGCAGACAGAAAGGGACATCCTCAACTAGATCAGGTTGTCCACAGCCTTGTGCAGCCTCACTCTGAATGTCTGCAGGCCTCAAACATCTCATTGGGCAACCTGTGGCAGTGTCTCATCACTCTCATGGTGCAGAACTTCTTCCTCACATCCACGGCCATTGCTCTGGTCCTGTCGCTGCAGGACTTGGCAAACAGTCTCTCTCCATCCAGTACACTTCAGGCATTGGAAAGCAGTTATTAGGTCTCCCCAGAGCCTTCTCTTCTTCAGCCTGATCAACCACCGCTCCCTCAGCCTGTCCTTGTAGCAGAGCTGCTCCAAGCCCCTGACCATTTCTGTGGCCCTCCTCTGGACCATCTCCATCAGATCCATGTCCATCCTGTGTTGAGACTTCAGAGCTGGATGCAGTACTCCAGGGGAGGTCTCATCAGAACAGAATATGTGGCAGGATCCCCTCTCTCCATCTCTGGCCATGCTGCTTTGGATGCAGCCCAGGCTGCCCTTGGCCATCTGTGTGGCAAGTTCACTCTTGGCCAGCTTCTCCCCACCCACCACCCCCAAGCCCTTTTCCTCAGGGCTGCTTTCTATCTCCTCCTCCCCCAGCCTGTATTGATAGTGAGGATGGTTCCAGCCCAGCTGCAGGACCCTGCTCTTGCTGCTGTTGAACCTCATGAGGGTCACCTGGGCACCACCTCTCCAGCTTGTCCAGGGCCTTCTGGATGCCCTCCTGTCCCACTGGCATCTCAACAGCACCACTCAGCTTGGTGCCATCTGCACACTTGCTGATTGTGTCTTCATCCCTCTGTCTATAGCAGTGATAAAAATATGAAACAGCACAGGATGGGATGAGTGGAATCAGTTTTTCCTGGAAGAAGGTCTGGGCTGTACTTGGAGATGTTAATGGGAGACAATTTGAAATGGGAGATGGCCCAGACTGGACTCTGGTTTGATTAGGGTATGGAGTTGTGACTGTGACAGGGCCCAGTGTGTACTGGATGTGCATAAGGGGATTAAGGTTTCACTGAGACAAGGTCCAAAGTACATTTGGAGGGATTAAAGGGATCCTGTTTGGACTGGGACAGGGCCCAAACTGTGCTGGGAGGGCATGAGGGTGTGCAGTTTGTACTAGGATGGATGCAGATGGTACTGGGCAGGGAGCCAGGGGATTCATTCTGGGATGGGATGGGACCCAGACTGTGGAGGAAGATGACAATATGAGCTAGCTTGTACTGGGATGAGGCCAGATCTGTACTGGGAGGGGTTTAAGGAACTATGCTTGGACTGAATCTATACTGGAATGGGGTCAGGGTATCCAGTTTGGACTCTGAGTAGGTGCAGTCTGTAATGGGAGGGGGTTGGGGTATGAAGGCATGAGGAGACCTCCTGTTCTGATGGCAGTGCTGCTCTGGAGCACAGCTCTGTCCCACAGGCAGCCCTTGCCTGTCCCTGCCTGCAGTCCCAGCACTGCCACCCAGCAGCACAGTGCCCAAGCTGCCAGAGCACTCAGGCCTTGCCCCAGCACAGAGGCTCAGCCGGAGAGGGTGGAAGAGCAGAAAGAGCAGCTAAGGACAGCCCAAGCTGTGGGGCTCCCTGGCACTGCTGCTGTGCTGGGACTCTGCCCCTCCACCTCTGCACACAGGCACTGCCCTGCAGCTCCACAGAAGAGTTGGAGGAAGCAACTCAGAGAAACAACTCCCTGCAGGGTCCTTTATTGTGTTGAAGACACAGGGAGCACAGCTCCTCATGTCTGCAGCCTCTGGGTCACAGCAGACAGGATGACACTGAACCAGAAATGGTCTGAAGAAAGACATTTGTGTGGGAACAACATTCTTCCAAGGGGAAAAGCACCAGCAGCAGCCAGAACTCCAGCAGCCAGGCTGGGGCTGCACTGAGTGACATCAGAACTGCTCTGCAGGAGAAGACAAAGAGTTTATTGCTTGTGAGGGCATCCAGGGATCAGCTGGCTCAGGGCAGCCTTGAGCTCCTGGTTCCTCAGGCTGTAGATGAGAGGGTTGACTGCTGGAGGCACCACTGAGTACAGAACTGCCATCACCAGGTCCAGGGATGAGGAGGAGATGGAGGAGGGCTTCAGGTTGGCAAAGAAGCCAGTGCTGATAAACAGGGAGACCACAGCCAGGTGAGGGAGGCAGGTGGCAAAGGCTTTGTGGCGTCCCTGCTGAGAGGGGATCCTCAGCACTGCCCTGAAGATCTGCACATAGGACACCACAATCAACACAAAACAGACAGATGATAAACAGGCACTGAACATGAGGAGCCGAAGTTCCCTGAGGTAGGAGGTGGAGCAGGACAGCTTGAGGAGCTGGGGCACTTCACAGAAGAACTGCTCCACAGCATTGCCCTGGCAGAGGGGCAGGGAAAATATATTGGCTGTGTGCAGCAGAGCATAGAGAACCCCACAGCCCCAGGCAGCTGCTGCCAGGTGGAGACAAACTCTGCTGCCCAGGAGGGTCTCATAGTGCAGGGGTCTGCAGATGGCAACGTAGCGATCGTAGGACATGGTGGTGAGGAGAAAATACTCTGCTGAAATGAAAAAGAGAAAGAAAAATAGCTGAGCAGCACATCCTGCATAGGAGATGTCCCTGGTGTCCCTCAGGGAATTGTCATGGATTTGGGCACAGTGGTGGACATGGCACCCAGGTCAGTGAGGGCGAGGTTGAGGAGGAAGAAGTACATGGGGTGTGGAGGTGGTGGTCCCAGGCTATAGTGGTGGATGAGGCCATTGCCCAGCAGGGCAGCCAGGTAGATGGCCAGGAAGAGGCAGAAGTGCAGGAGCTGCAGCTGCCTTGTGCCTGGGAATGGCAGGAGGAGGAAGTGGGTGATGGAGCTGCTGTTGGCCATCTGCTGCCTCTGGCCATGGAGACCTGTCCAAGGACAAAAAAGGCAGTCACAAGTTAGGGCACACTTCTCTCAGCCTCATCATCACCTCCCTCCCTGAGCTGCATGAGGAATGGATCAGCTCATTCCCCATCACTACCAACTCATGGAAGAGTTCATCACAGCCTCGTGTGCATCAGGGACCCAGAATTGCCATGAAGATTCCTCTAGTGTCAGAACAGAAAGTGACCAACAGCCCAATCCCAGGGAACAAGAGTCCCATTGTGGTGGGTTGAAATTTCCCCCAGCATTAGCTTTGCCAGAGCAGCTCAGTTAGAAGCAAATGAAGCTGTATTGACAAGCAAGAGCTGCACTCTGCAATGGAATGCAACGAACAGGTACAGAACATACAGGAGTGACAATATTAGGCAGGTATTTACAATTAGCACATGACATGAAACCCCTTGGTCAGAGACCAGGGAAGCTGTTCCTCTGCCTCTAACCCCTACCCCCCTGTTCCAAGAGAGAAAGGAGGAGTGGAGAGAGAAAAAAAGCAGTGGGTTAGGTTTAGCCAAGGCCAGCCAAAGCAGGTGATCTCTCCCCAGCGAAGCAAAACAGCTGAGATAAGAGAAGAGAGAGAATTGTTATGGTACAGCTCCTCTGATTCCAGAGATTTATCCAATGAATTTGTTTAGAAGAATCTTTTCTTTTCCTTTTCACACCCAAGAGTGATCTATTTATTGTGTTTCTCCTTTTCTGCTCAAAATCTGTAACTAAACTTTAAAGGCATTGCCTAAACCCACCACACCCATGGAGAGGTGGAGAACCAGGGAGCAGGCCTGCAGTGCTGCAGGGACAGTGAAGGGAAGAGAGAAAGGCAGAGGGCTGGGGGTGAAGCCTTCTCCTTCCCCAGCTCTGCTCACTGCTGCTCACAGGATGGAACTGAAGGGCTTTGGTCCTCCTTCTCTGTGCACACTCCAGGAGCCTTCAGCTGAGCATCAGCAGCCAAGATGGAGATGCCTCCAGGAGCTACAGCTGCAGTGTCCTGCCCCCACAGCCTCACTGTGTCAGGGACTGCAGTGACTTCTCCTCCAGTGAGCTCTCAGTCACCCTCCTGGTCCTGGATACCTTGAAGCTCTCTCTGCCTTCCTCATCTCCCTGAGATCCTCTGGAAGTGTCCTCAGCCCTGCTGTGCTGTGCAGAGGAGCTGCTCCTGCCCAGAGCTGTCTCCTGCAGTGCTGCCTGCTTGCCAGCAGCTCCTTCCATCCCAGGAGCCTGGCCCAATAGGGCAGCAGGGGACCAGCCCAAGGTGTTTTAATAACTCCTCTGTTGGCTTTTGGTGCCCTGTAAACCTCAGGGACTGAGAAGAAGCTGATGAAACCTCTCCAGAAGTCAGAGTCAGATTCAAACTCTGAAGTTTCTTCTACTCATAATGGGTCCCACTGAAGCATACTGGGAAAGGGTCCCCAGGGGCTGGTTAGAGCAGAAGGAGAGAGTGGATGCAAGGGAAGCATCACTGGAGGCACTGAAGCATCTCCAGGCTGTGGGGAGAGCAGAGAGCTGAGGCAGTGCTGAGAGGTCAGGACAAGCAGCTCAAGGTGGCTCTGCTGCTGAGCAAACCTGGAGTGGTTTCATTGATCCAAAGGGCCAAGCCCTGACCCCCAGCCCCTGGCCAGGCAGATCCTGTCCCTCACCTGTGGCTCAGGTCTCAGCTGGTGGCAGTGGGGGGTGAGGATGAGCAGTGAGCAGGGTAGGACCTTGTCAGGTTTTGTTGTGGTTTGCTTGCAAAGAGACAACTCCTGCTGAAAAGGAATGAAATGTACCTTTAAAAATCAGATGCTTTGTGCAATACAAACCTCTCTAATTAGCTTCAGAAACCTTGGCAAGAATGAGAGGTTCAGCAGTATTTAATGAGCTCCATGGAGTATTTGGGGCTGATTACATCATCCTTGGGTACTGCCAGGAAACTCTGCCAAGGTACTGCCAAGAAACCTCTCCAGGAGTCCAAGTCAGAAGAAAACTCCAAAGTGCCTTGAAGCACTGATTGGCCTCCCTGAGGCTTGTTCCTGACAAAGGCTCCCCAGGGACTCCTTAGAGCAGCTTGTTAGAGGCCAGGATTTCAGGGAGACAAAGGCAAAGTACAGGGAAGAAAAACTTGCCTTTGGTCTAGGAAGCAGAAAGGCCAAGCCCTGACCACTGCCCTTGCAATAGTAGAGCCTCAAAGGCACAAAGCAAAGTTTCTCCTCACAGGCCTTGGTGGCAGAGGCAACTGCCAGAGCCAAGGACACAAAGACTTTGATCCATTTGCACCTCTCATCCTTGCTAGAGCCCTTGGCCATCCCTACTGCAGGCTCTCCTCCACTGTCCCATGCCTGCAGCTCTTTCCCTTCAGGCTGCTGACACCAATCTTGCTTCCCCACCCAGCTCTCCCCCTGCCATTTCCATCCTTTCCCTGAGCTGTCTCAGCTCTCCCTGCCATTTTCTGACCCCTCTGGATGGCCTCATGCATAGTAGCTCTGCCCTTTGAGGGACATTTCTTTGGCCTCATCTCCATTCTGAACCTTCCAAGCTGCATTTTGTGGAGGTTTTGGTCTCTTCTCCACTCCCCAGAAGAGTTCCATCCTCTCTGAAACCACCCTTCAGCCATGTGCACACTGCTCTGGCAGTGCCCTGAGCCTCCCTTCAGCAGGCTGAAGCATCCCAGGTCCCTCAGCCTCTCCACAGAGATGTCAACCCCCCTCCTGTGCAGTCTCTCCTGTTCCTCTTCATTCCTTCAGTCTGGTCATTCCCAACGCCAGCCACCAAGCATCCAGATGTGATCGCAGCAGTGCTGAATCTTTGGGAGGAACACTCCTATGTCTGGGTGGCCACACTCCTCCTGCCACAGCCCAGCTGCATTTGGCCTTTTTCACTCCACCTTCTCCACTGTGTTCAGACTTTGCTCCAGTTTGTGCAGGGAGGAGAGCCCAGTGTGAACTGGAATGGGATCAGGGTGTCCTGTGTGCACTGGCATGGGGCCTAGGCTCTACTGGAATGGAAACAGGGATTCTGGGGGATGCACTTTGCACAGGGATGAGACCCAGACTGGACTGGGAGATGTGGAGATGCTGCTGCTGCTACTGGATGAAGACCACATCTGTGCTGGAAGGCTCAGGAGATCCAGGTCCTACTGACAGGTGGCTCAGGCTGTGAAAGGAGGAGTCACAAAGATCAAGTGTGTGCTGGATGTGTCCCAGATTATATTGAAATGGGCCTAGGTAATCCAGCTAGTACTGGAACTGAGTCCAGTCTGTCCAGTTCTCTCCTTCTGCCACATCCAGGGCCAGCTGGACAGCTTTTCCCTCTGCATACTGACTGGATTTGCCTTCTCCATCCCTTGATTCCACCACTTGCCTTGTTGGGCTCCAGAGAGCTGCCTTCCATCTCCACATGCTGCCTTGTTAGAGGCCAGGATTGCAGGGAGACAAAGGCAAAGTGCAGGGCAGAAAAACTTGCCTTTGGTCTGTGAAGCAGAATGGCCAAGCCCTGACCACTGCCCTTGCAATAGAAGAATCTCAAATGCTCAAGGCAAAGTTTCTCCTCCCAGGCCTTGGTGGCAGAGGCATGTCCCAGAGCGAAGGGGACAAAGACCTTGGTCCTGTTGGGCCTCTCATCCTTGCCAGAGCCCTTGGCCATCCCTACTGCAGCCTCTCCTACACTGTCCCATGCCTGCAGCTCTTTCCCCTTCAGGATGCTGACACCAATCTTGCTTCTCCAGCCAGCCCTCCCCCTGCCATTTCCATCCCTTCCCTGAACTGTCTCAGCTCTCCCTGCCATTTCCTGACCCCTCTGGATGGCCTCATGCATAGGAGCTCTGCCCTTTGAGGGACATTTCTTTGGCCTCATCTCCACTCTGAACCTTCCAAGCTGAACTGTGTGAAGGTTTTGGTCTCTTCCCACTCTCCAGAAGAGCTCCATCCTCTCTGAAACCACCCTTGAGCCCTGTGTACACTGCTCTGGCAGCGCCCTGAGCCTCCACTCACCAGACTGAAGCAGCCCAGGTCCCTCAGCCTCTCCACAGAGATGTCAACCCCCATCCTGGCAGATCTCCTCTGTAGTCTCTCCAGTTCATTCCTTCTCCATCAGACTGCAGAGCCCAACACCCAGACACCAAGCATCCAAGTGTGACCACAGCAGTGCTGAGTCCAAGGGGAGGACAACTTCTCTGTCTGGGTGGCCACACTCCTCCTGCCACGGCCCAGCTGCAGTTGGCCTTCTTCACTCTGTGCAGGGTTTGCTCCATTCCAGGGTATTGGGAATGGTTCCTCCCAGACCCTGTGGTGCCTTTCTGTCTGGGCAAGTGTGCTGGTTTGGGTCTGGCTGGGGCCTTAAAGCCCACCAAAACTGCTCTATCACTGTGCTTCTTCGATGGACAGGGGAGAGGGGAAAGATGACAAAAGGCAGTGTAAGATAGAAGCAATTTAACACTCAGGATAGGCACAAGCAATAGACCACACAGGGTGAAGCAGAGAGAGAAGTGAATCTCTACTGCCCAGCAGCACAGGGAGGTCAGTCTCAGGCAGCAGGGCTCTGTGCAGAGTGGTTCCTCTGCTGGACAATCTCCATGGACCAATCTCCTTCCCATTTTACTCTTACAGCTGAGCTGACCACACATGGCATGGAGCACTCCTTTGGCCACTTCGGGTCAGCTGGCCTGGCTGTGTCCCCTCCCAAGATCTTGTCCCCGCTTCAGCATACCCTTGGGGCAGGGAAATGTTGGAAAAGCCCAGCCTAAGTGCTCAGCTGAGCAGCAGCCAAAACACTGCTGTGTTACCAACACCCAGCTACAGCCCTGCAGCACTAGCAGGATGCTCAGAGGAGAATTAACTCCAGCTCAACCCAAACCCAGTACAGTCTCCACTCCTTATTCCTACTCCAAAACCCCAGTGGCTGACCTTGGGTTTCACCTGATGACTTCTGCCAGAGACTCCAAGTGCTCCATGCTCCCCAGCTGCAGTGTAGAGGATATTTTGCACCACTGGTGCCATTCAGATAGGCCCAAGTGCCACTGCACAGCTCCCTCCTGTTTGATCTGCTCAAAGCCTTGTTGCTCACTGTCCCACTCACAATGATTCTGCTTTCAGGTCACTCGATAGAGAGGGCTCACAAGCTGACTGCAGCCTGGGACATGCATTCTGCAGAGCCCCACAAGGCCTAGGACAGACTGTGTCTCCTTCTTGTTGGATGGTGGAGAGGTGGTTGCTATCCTGCTGACCATGCCCATAGGTACATGACAGCATCCAGCCTGCCATTTTCTTGCCCAGAACTGAATTTCCTCTGCAGGTCCTTTGACCTTGTTTTTCCTCATGGCAAATTCAGCCTTCAGAAGTATCTGAATAATTTTTTTCTCCCTTCTCCAACACTTCTTCTGCCTTGTGGCCCCACACAATGATATCATGGGTGTACTGGAGATGTTCAGGGGCATCAGCCATCCCAGTGCAGTTTGGATTAGTCCATGACAATTGGTGGAGCTCTGCTTCCACCCCTGGGGCAGTTGATTCCAGGTGTCTTGCACACCCCTCCAGGTAACAGCAAATTGTGACCTGCACTCTGCTGCCAACAGAATTGAGAAGGCAGCATTGGCAATGTTGATCCCCTTCCCAGTCCCAACTGCACCCAGCACAGCACAAAGTGGATATCCTGATCCCAGGGCAGCTGTGGTCTGATCCTGGTACCAATGGGATCCCATTGCCATCTCCCAGCACAGTCTGAGTCTCATCCTAGGACAAAGTGCATCTCCTGGAACCCTGATTCCATCCCAGCACAGACCAGGACCCATCCCTGCAAACTGATCCCCCAATGCCCTCCCAGGTCAGACTGGGGCCCCTTCCAGGTACAAAATGAACCTCTCTGAGCTCTCCCAGTACAGACTGGGTCTGCTGTGGTGAAGGCACATTATGCCCAGATACTGAAACTTGTCCCAGCACATGGACAAGTTCCCCCTCCTTTCATGAGGGGTCCAAAAAGGCCCAGGTGGCACAGACCCCTGCACACCCCCATGGCATGGGATGCTGGTGTTGATGCCCGGGATGGCATAATTCCAGCTTCATGCTTCCCATAGGCTGCAGCTGGTTGTTTACGAGAGTGCCCATTGGCCACATCCAGCCTCCAGGAACCTATCAGTATTGCCCCAGCTTGTAAATACGTTGCCCTCTTTCACTGGGTTCTCTCTCCTTGCTTGAGACTGAGCTCATGCCATAGCCTCTGCCATTGAGCTCATTGCTATTAAGTCTCTCTCCTATATGCAAGCAAACTAGTGGCCTTCCCACAATGAGGAGAAGCCAGCAGCCAGGCAGGCCTGTTGAGCCTTAGCCCTGAGAGCATCTCCAGAGGAGAGACCAATGCTGAGAGCCTGAGAAGCTGCAGCATTGCATTGCCAGCCTCACCGGTCGGAAGAGCCTAACATGCCTTCAAGAGGACTGGAGCCCCGAGGGTAAGATCTGCCCAGTTGCCAGGAAGGGACTTAGCTGAGTCCGGCAGTGCAAATGTCTGCCTCAGCCTGAAGCAGCAGGCTGAGGAGCTGCACAACCCTCTGTGTGTCAGCTCAGAAAGCAGGAGCAGCACTGGCCACAGGACCCTGCCATTGTGGGAGAGAAGAGGAGTTGCCGCTTCTGCCGCTCTGTGTCCTGTGAACCCCAGGGGAATCCAGAGCACCACTCATGCCCTGTGCTGCAAAGCCAGGACTGCTCTGATAGGGTCCTGCCTGCTCCTTCAAGCCAAGCAAAGGGAAGTCACCGCTCCACACAGCTGCACTTCCCCAGGGCCATCCTCACTGGCCCTGAAGGTCACTGCCATGAGGGCCGACCCTGTCCTGGAACCAGCCCTACCAGCCCTGCCAGGCCAACCCTGCAGGACCACTCCCTGCTGTCCAGAGGGAGCTGCCTCAGTCCTGCAAACAGAGCCTGCCTCCTGGCTAGCCTACATTCCATCCCCTCTCCTTTGCCGCAGGAGGGAGAAGTCTGCCTCCACCATCGCTGTCCAGACCAACCCAGGAGCCAGCCCTGGTGACAGCAGCCTGCTGGAACCTAACCTTGCTACAAACAAAGGACACAGTGAATCTTCCACCTGCTTCAAACTCACTGATGCTCAGTTTAAAGCACCTGTGCCTAGCAGCACATTTCTACTTCTAGCCTCTGACACAGAGTAATACCTCTGTATAGAGTTAAGCAGCTGCCAGCATCTCGTCGAGTCGCCACCTGGTGGACACGTGGCAGAATTGCAGCCTGAGTTATATTAATAGAAATTAATTCTGTGAATATTCTAATTGAGTCCAAATAATCAATACTGAACCACTCTGGGATGTATTTCACAGTCACGCACTAGAATATGGATATAAAATAGTGACTCACTGATTATTGATCATTTCAATAATTAATTAAAAATTAATATTTATATAATTAATATTTCGTATTCCTACAGTAATAACCTCTTCATCACACCAAGAAATTTATCTCTTGTCCTGGACCTTGACATTTGGAAGGTGGAATGTCTAACCCACTTTTGGTGGGCTCATAGGAAGGGAAGTGACTCCCTCTCTCCCTGCCCAGCCCTCTGCAGTGGGGGAGTCTTACTGGGGTCTGCATTGAAAATACCACACCTCACAATACAGACTGGGCCCCTCCCATCCTCTCTACTCAGTCCCCTGCTCCAACACAGTGGAGCTGAACTCTTCTTGCACCTCACCTCTTACAGCTCAACCCCTCCCAAACCCGCCCCTCACCCTGACTCTGCCCCCATTGTTCATCTTGGCCTCAGCCTTTACCCTTTGTTAAGCATTGGTCCTTTGACCTTAACCCTGGCCTCAACCTAGACCAAATGCAACCCCTGCCCCTCAGCGCTGGCCCTCACCTGAGTCCTGCCCAGCACTCTCAGCAGGACAGCTGAAGGAAGGAGACTCATTAACTCCTCACTAACTGTTAGAAACTTTCCCACTCATTAGAGTAGCCTTCAGCCATCAATAAAGGAACCACTGAGCTTGGTAGAGTGAACGGACATAAGGCAGCAGACCACAGCCCCAGACATCAAAGAGAGAGGTAATGCTGAGTCTGGAAAACAGGATGGGGTCTCACACACCTGGGCCTCAGTAACAAGGTGAGAACAGTCCTGTGGGATTGGCAGAAGACCAACAGGAAAAATACAAGACAATGACACAGTGACTACAATGTTGACACAAGGACAGCAGATGGCAGCAAAGAGCAAGGAATGGAAGGATTTTAGCTATTCAAAGTTTTTATCATTCTAATGCATCTGTATTACTAATACTATATGAGGCATATGGTTAACCTTGTTCAGTACTGTTACCAATTATTAGTACTTATTCAAATATATTAATACAAATATATTCTTTAATAATATAAAATAATTTAAATCAATGCATTAATATCAAATCTCATCAATGTGTATAAATACCTGAGGGGTGGGTGTCAAGTGGAGGGGGCCAATCTTAGGTAAGAAGCAAGAGGTTCAAGCTTGAACAGAGAAGATTTCACCTCAACATGAGGAGCAACTTCTCTGCAGTGCAGGTGACAGAGCACTAGAACAGGCTGCCCAGAGAGCTTGTGGAGTTTCCTTCTCTGGAGACTTTCAAAACCCACCTGGGTACACTCCTGTGTGGACTACCCTAAGTGATCCTGCTTTGGCAGGGGGGTCAGACCTGATAGTCTCTTGAGGTCCCTTCCAACCTCTAATGTGATACTGTGATACCACCCACACAGGTACAGCTGTTTGGTTGTGGTTAATGTATTTCACAACATGCACATTCAATACAACTTTAACAGTTGAATCAAGCTAGAATCTTTTAAACATTGATTCAGCTTAGGAAAGAGCTAATGCCTCAAGGGCAGTTCACCTGCAAGGGGAATCTATGGCTGCTACAGAGGCAGCTGGCACAGAGCTGTACAAAGAGACTTGATAGGAATCAGCCTGTGTGCTCAGGGCACTGCCACCTGGGACCTTTTGGGACACTGCAATTATGCTCCAAAGCACAGAGTGCAGTCTGCACTAGTGAAACAAAACAGAAAAGATGGTGCTCAGCAGAGGAGCTGTGCAGAGTGTGAGTGTGGAGGGGAGAAGCAGTCTCCCCCTGGAGCGGAATTTCTCTGTGAGCGGATAGGCAGCTGCTCTCAGCTCGGGCTGCAGCAGCTTGCTGGGGCTCTGAGTGAGTAGCTACTGGCTCACAGTGCAGGACGAGTGGTTCTCATTCACCTTGCCACGGCTCCAGCAGCTTGCACCAGCACCTCAGGTGTCACAGGTGGAGCAGTACATCTTTCTGGCTGCAGACTCAGGCAGCAGGCATGCAGAGGCTTCTCTCCAGTCAAGCAGCATTCACCCGCTGCAGCTACTGCGTGTTCCGGGTTCATATGGACAAAATAGGCTCTGGAGAACCCCAGGGCTTCTTGACATTTGGCCTGGCAGTGCCAGGGTTGGTGCATTGCTGTGTTCCCTGGGGCACGCTGGTCACCGGCGTGGGGGTGACTATGCCAGGTGAGGGAGGAGCTGCGGATGAAGCCCTTGCTGCAGACTGCAGGTAAAGCGCTGGCACCGCTGTGGGTGCAGCAGGGCTGGCTGAGGGTGGCCAGCTGAGTGCAGCTCTTGCCTCAGGCAGCTCAGAGGTGCAGCTGCTCCTGGCTGTGGACGCAGCAGTGCCGGCGGAAGTTGGAGCTGAGGGTGAAGCTGTTGCCGTAGTCACCACTGACAGAGGGCTGGGCACTGGGCTGGGGGCAGTGGGGCTTTCCCAGCTCCAAGCTGGGTGAGAAGGAAGCTCTGCCCACCCTCAGGGCACTAATGTGGCTGCTTGGGTGGCACAGAGGGGCTGATATGGGTTTGCCCTCTTCCTCCTGTCCATCTTCTTCCTCCTTCTCTTTATACTTCTCCTACTCCATATCATCCTCCTCTTCTTCCACATCATTCCCTTTGTCCTCCACATAATTATTGTCATCCCCCTCCTCCTAATCCTCATACACTTCATCCTTGCTGTCTTCAGCCATGTCTCCATCAACCACTTCTGCTATTCCTCAAGGCAGAGCTTTGGCTCCTCCAAATTATTCTTCAGGTGATTCTTCTCCTCCCAGATCTTGTCCAGGTCCTTCTGGGAGGCCATGCTGCTGAGAGGAATGGTCACCCCTCTGCTTGGGCAAATCCTTGGGGACCAAGTGACTGAGAAGTAAGGACACTGTGTGTGACTCCTTGCAATGGAGGGATCAGAGCCCTGACTCCTGTGCTGAGTCCCCTGGTTGTAGTGCTGATTGGGCTGACACCCCAGGACGTAGCCATCCCAACCATCCCCCTCTGGCCATGCAACTGATACCTGACCACCTGGGGCTCAGACAGGTGAACTCCTGCATTCCCATCACAGCCAATGACCCTCAAAGCTCCACAAGTGGTGAAGTGTGGTTTGGGAGGAGGGTCTGGAGGGGGTTGGGAGGTGCTCAGGGGTCAGCAGTTATTCTGGGATCTTGCTGCTGTCCCAAAGTTGGGTTCATTATGTTCTGGCCTGTTCCAAGGAGCAGGTCTGCAAACTTTGCTCCTCCCCAGCACAAAGGAGCAGGGCTGATGGAGAGTAGAGGAGGATATGAGTCCAGGCAGAGAGAAGCAACAGGTTCAGAGGAGAGGACTGACCTGCAAGGAATGGCTCAGCCCTGACCAGGGCTCTCCCAGCCTTGCACTGCTCTCCCTATGGCTTGGGGGTTTGTCACCTCCTGCCAGCTCAGTGCATCTGTGCTTGGATCACAGCCAACAGGGAGGCAAGAGAAAACTTTGGAGGCCAAAAGCTTCAGGTTCTGTGCAAGTGGCAAAAGATCCCAGGATGGTTCAGCATCCAAGGTTCTCCAGATCAGAGAAACACCTGATGGAAGTCAATGATCTCCACCTCTCAAAACAGTGACCCTAAAGCCAGAGCCTTGGAGCTCTCCTGGATCACAGCAGCTGTGTCCAGCATCTCCACCACTCAGACATCTCTCAGGCACAGCCTGCACCAAGGGCCAGCACCAAGTCAGACTGCTCCAGGATCAGTTCTTGTGCCCTAAGGATGCCAAAGCTTTGTGAGGGTTTGCCCTGACCTCCAGGAGAAGGACACTGAATTCCAGGGCACCCTCTGGCAGCCTTCTCTCCACCTCTCTGTGTCTTTAGACAGACACCTTGTTGTCACCAGGGTCGAGGTTTCTATCTTGCACTGGACCCAGCCAGCTCTGTCCCTGTGTTTCTATTTTGTGCTTCCCTCCAGGCACAGCCATAGAAATAGATTTGTCTTCAGGATCCCTTGCAGCCAGTCAGGGTCAGCCCTGTCCTCATCCACTCTGTCACTAGGTGGCTGAAAAAAATAAATACTAAAGGAGCTTTGTGAGGAGCACTTTGAAACCTTGAAGGAAACTACAGAGACACAAAGAGCTCTTAGGGCACTTGGGGATCATTGCCTGAGCCTCACACACTGAGAGGAGACTGAAGGAATCTGCTCAAGAAGTCAGAAGTCCAGTACTAGTTGGCTTCACTGAGGGCCATTAGCAACAAAGCCTCCCAGGGGTGCTTAGAGAAGCTCCATGGAGGCCATGATTGAAGGCAGACAAAGGCAAAGTGCAGCTGAACAAACCCTGGCCTTGGTCTCTGAAAGAGAAAGGCCAAGCTCTGAGCCTCAGGCCTTGGAAAGGCAGATCCTGAGAGCCCCCAGTTCTTTCCCAGTTTGGCTCCTATTTTGACCCCAATACCCCCAGCTCCCTTCTAGTGTTCCCAGGATGGATCCCAGGGCTCCCAGATCCCTCCCAGTATGGCTGCCAGTGCTCCCAGCTCCTCAGAATTAGCTGCTAAGAGATTTAAAGAGATCTGAATGAGGATCTCAGAGGCTTCAAAGAGCTTTTTGATCCATCATCCAGAGAGGCTTAGCCTAGAAAAGGCAAATGGATTTGTTGGTGTAGGAAGGGAAGCACATTTGGTCACCCACAGGTTCTTAGTGACACTGGCAAGGAAAAGTCAACCATGTCAGGAGCTGCAGAGGTCAGTTCTGCAGCTCAGTTCTGCAACCATCTCAGCTGACAAGGCAAGAATCAAGGCATGGGAATCAAGGCAGTGCCCCTGAAGCTGGAAATCAGCAGGCCTGAGGCTGATCCCAGAGGCTGTCTTGCTGAACTGAGGCTGATGGAGTTGCTCTGAGGCTGATCACATGTGGAGGACACCAAAAGACCTCTGAATTAGGACTGAATACCGTAATTGTTTAATTGCTGTGTGATTGGGGCACAGGTTCACATGGGGCTGTGTGTTAGCTCACCAGGATGTCATAGCTAGATACCAATTTCAAATGGCTAAAGGGATGGTTACAATGGATTCTGGCACAAAAGACACTTTCATTGTTTAGGTTATAAAAGCAAAAAGGGGCAGTGCAGGTGTGTCACAAGAAAGAATTGTTCAAGCATGACATAGAATCATAGAATCGATAAGGTTGGAAAAGACCTCAAAGGTCATCAAGTCCAACCTGTCACCCAACACCTCATGACTGCTAAAACCTGGCTTCAAGTGCCATGTCCAATCTCTTTTTGAACACCTTCAGTGACTGCACCACCTCCCCGGGCAATGGCTAACAACTTTCTGTGAAGAACTTTCTCCTCACCCTAAACTTCCCCTGTCACAGTTTGAGACTGTGTCCTCTTGTTCTGGTGCTGGTTGCCTGGGAGAAGAGACCAAGCCCCACCTGGCTACAGCCTCCCTTCAGGTAGTTGCACACAGCAATCTTTTGAGGGTTTTTTTCATTTTAGATGTGTTTTTAGTGTGGTTCAACAACATTTATGGAGGATTTAAAGTCTTTTGGTGGCTTTAGTGGGGAGGAATTTGATGAAACAAACTCAACATGAGAATCTATGGCCAAGGGTTGGAACACTGGTGTATTAATATAGGTTTTATATAGATGGTAAATTCACCTCGAGCAACTCTTCCAGGACAAGTTGTAAGCAGGCAAAGACATTTATTACATCATAGAGCAAGGTTCTCTAGTCTGTCAGCAGGCACAGGTGTCACATCTCAACTGCTCATTTTCTACTGGCAAGTGTCTGATTAAGGCATACAATAGGCCAAAATAACAAAAGAATATTTTAACACATCACACCAAATTCTGCCTAATTTCTCTCCTTCGGTTACAAGGTGTTTACATTCCCCTCAAAGACAGAACATAGCTCGCTCTAACTCAAGCAAAGGCAAATCTTCCCTACTGTCCTACAAATCTATCTGAAAACAACCTCTTTTACACCTTCCTATAGTCTTCTAAAGCTATACAAAAACCTCTTCCCTCATTTCCCCCTTTTTTGTTTACTAATAAAACAACACTTTTGTTTGGCCTTTCTAACACTCTCTGCATTCACAGCAGCAAGCAAGTTAAAACTAACTCTATAGCAAAAGCAGAAGTTGTGTAGCGCAGCGTGTCTAACAGACTGGTGTAACCCATGCAAGGCACAATGCTCAGGTTGTATGAATTAGCTCAATCTAACAGAACTGGCATAATATATGGCTAAAGATAACAGAACTTCCAGCTGCATCTCAGTAACAAGCTCACATTCCTTTCCACTTATCTTACAAGGTCAGAACACAAACAGAACAGTTGCTTCTTTCAGACAGAAAGTTTCATCCCACAGTTTTGAACTTATTTCTTTGTTACCTGCCTGATCTCTCAAAGGAGAACTCAGATCTTACTAGCTCCAATTCTTACATTTCCCTTTTCTTATTAACAAAGGAGACTTGATCAAGCCTGAACATATTGTACACAGGAATCAAGATACAAAGAGCTACAAACACAGCAAACCCAATCTCCAGCACTGCCTTTTACAATCTGCTTCAAAGGTGTGCTACATCTTTATTTCTTTCTTCTAAGATGGTCAAAAATCATAGAAGGGATTGAAGCCTCCCTCCACTCCTCCCCATCCTGGAACCTGTTGGTGTCAGTAGTGTATTCTGTGGTGCCACAGCAGTGAACCCTCTCATCTACAGCCTGAGGAACCAGGAGCTGAAGGCTGCCCTGAGCCAACTGATCCCTGGATGCTTTCAGAAGCAATAAACTCTTCTGCAGAGCAGTTCTGATGTCACTCTCTGAAGCCCCTCTCTATTCTATTCCAAAAGTCATGGCAGACTGGGGCAGTCCCCACAGACTGGAAGACGGCAAACATTGCTCCCATTTTCAAAAAGGGTAAGAAGGAGGAACCAGGGAACTCCAGGCCGGTCAGTCTCACCTCTGTGCCCGGAAAGATCATGGAGCAGATCCTCCTGCAGGCACTACTGACTCAGAAGAGTAGTGAAGAGGTGATTTGGAACAGTCATCATGACTTTGCAAGGGCAAATCCTGCCTGACAAACCTGGTGGCCTTCTATGAACAGGTCACGACATTAATAGATGAGGGGCGAGCAACTGATGTCATTTACCTGGACCTGAGCAAAGCCTTTGACACTGTCCCACACCACATCCTGGTCTCCAAGCTGGTGACACACGGGTTTGATGGATGGACCACTAGATGGATACAGAACTGGCTTGATGGCTGCACCCAAAGAGTGGCTGTCAATGGGTCCATGTCCCAGTGGAGGCCAGGGACAAGCAGAGTCCCTCAGGGATCAGTCCTGGGACCAGGCTTGTTCAACATCTTTGTGGGTGCCATGGACAGTGGCATCGAGTGCACCCTCAGCAAGTTTGCTGATGACACCAAGCTGTGTGGTGCAGCAGACACGCTGGAGGGAAGGGATCCATCCAGAGGGACCTGGACAGGCTGGAGAGGTGGGCACAAGCCAACCTCAGGAGCTTCAACAAGACCAAGGGCAGGGTTCTGCAGCTGGGTCGAGGCAATCCAGGCACAAATCCAGGCTGGGCAGTGACTGGCTGGGGAGCAGCCCAGAGGAGAGAGACTTGGGGGTGCTGGTGGACGAGAAGCTCAACAGGAGCTCTCAATGTGCACTTGCAGCCCAGAAAGCCAATCAGATCCTGGGCTGCATCAGGAGAAGTGTGGCCAGCAGGTCAAGGGAGGGGATTCTCCCCCTCTACTCAGCTCTGGTGAGACCCCACCTGGAGTACTGCCTCCAGTTCTGGAACCCCTATTGCAAAAGGGATCTGGAGGTGCTGGAATGTGTCCAGAGAAGGGCCACGAGGATGAGCAGAGGGCTGGAGCACCTCTCCTATGAGAACAGACTGAAGGAGTTTGGGCTTTTCAGTCTGGAGAAGAGAAGGCTCCGAGGTGACCTCATTGTGGCCTTCCAGTATCTGAAGGGGGCCTCAAGAAGGCTGGGGAGGGACTTTTCAGACTATCAGGGAGTGATAGGACTAGAAGGACTGAAGCTGGAGATGGGGAGATTCAGGCTGGAGGTGAGGAGGAAGTCCTCCCATGAGAGTGGTGAAGCCCTGGAATGGGTTATCCAGGAAGGTGGTTGAGGCCCCGTCCCTGGAAGTGTTTATACCCAGACTGGATGAGGCTCTGGCCAGCCTGATCTAGTGTAGAGTGTTCCTGTCCATGGCAGGGGGCTTGGAACTAGATGATCCTTGTGGTCCCTTCCAACCCTGACTGAAACTATGAAACTATGATACTCAGTGCAGGCCCAGCCTGGCTGCTGTACTTTGTGGTGGTGGTGGTTAATGTCAGCAAGATTCTCCTTGATCCACAAGGGTAGAGCTGGCCAGGCTCCATCTCCACAGAGAAGGAAAATACTTGCAGGCAAACAGCAAGAGTGCAAAGGCTCCTTGGCTGGGTCAGGGATGACATCCTGAATATTCATGGTTCTGCCCAATGGAAAACTGAACATAACACACTAATCCATTTTACTCATCCTAACATACTGATCTGCTGATGCTTTGTATTTGCTAAGGAAAGGCACTGAGTCCTGTTGATACTGACTCTGGCCTAATGTTCTTCTTTCAAATTTCTCCTAGGTAAAACTTCCAGAACTCTCATATCCTCCATAAATTTGTTAAATCACATTTGAAAACACATATAAAATGACAATTTGAGAACATAACATGCTGAACCATTCATTTTTGTGACATAATACCTGAATTCCCCTTTTTTTTTTGTTTTTATAACCTTAAATGAAAATGTCTTTTGTGCTATAATTAGTTTTGACTTTCCCTTTAACTCTTTAAAGTTATGACAGACTGGTGAGTTACCATATCAACCCATGTGAACATACTCCCTAATCACACAACGTGAAGCAATCATGATATTCAGTCCTAGTTCAGATGGGTTTTGGTGCATTCTTCTGATTGATGCTTTTGATCTCAGATTATCACAGCAGTCATTTTGATGGGTGTTAGGTAGCTCTGCTGATCTTCAGCTCCATGGGAAGTGCTCTTTGTCCTGTCCTCTTGATTCTTGCTGCTTGTTTGCTGAGCTGATTGCAGTACTGCATTGCAAAGTTGATGTTTCCAGGCGTTGACTTGGGTTAGATATTTCTTGCTGGTGTCACTAAAGCCTCCCTCTGCTCTCTCTCTTCAGGTTTTTTAATATTGTGGTAGGGTGAGAAAGTTCACACACACACACAAGGAAACCACAGCTAGCTCAGTTGGAAAAGCAGATGAAAGCTCTATTTACAGGCATGAACGGAATGCAATGAATATGTGCACAAATATACAATATTAAAATATATACAGAAACACACAGCAATGAACACAATGCAGAAAAGCCTTTCCCTCCAGCCGGCCAGGGGGTTCCCTGAACCCCCCTCTCTCCCTCCCTACCTTCCCTTTTTCCCAAAAAGGGTTAGAGACAGAGAGAAAGGCAATTAAGGAGAAAAATTCTGTTAGCTCAAAGTGAATGCAAGAATTAGCTTTCTTATCTGGTTAGCTGTAACTCAAGGCCGTTCCTGATTCAGAAAGAGAGAAACCGTCCAGCCCACAGGACAGAGAAGCACAGACTGCACCCAGACCAGACTGGCAGAACTCACAGAACTTAAACCTACCAATGAAATTAGTTTAGACTATCTTGTTGTCATTTAAATATCAAAAACATTCATCCAGATTATTCCAGCAACTGTCTCTTTCTTCAAGGCACAGCCTAAACTGGTCACACAGAGGCTGATATGGGTTTGCCCTCTTCTCATCTTCATCTTCTTCCTCCTTCTCATTATTCTTCTCCTATTCCATATCATCCTCCACTTCTTTGAATCAATACAATACAATACAATACAACACAATACAATACAACAAACCAGGTTGGAAGACACCTTCAAGATCATCGCATCCAACCTATCAACCAATCCAACCCCACCCAAACAACTAGATCATGGCACCAAGCACCCCATCAAGTCCCCTCCAGAACACCTCCAATGATGGTGACTCCACCACCTCCCTGGGCAGACCATTCCAACAGGCAATCACTTTCTCTGTATAGAACTTCTTCCTAACATCCAGCCTAAACCTCCCCTAGTGCAGCTTGAGACTGTGTCCTCTTGTTCTGGTGCTGGCTGCCTGGGAGAAGAGACCAACCTCTCTCTGCCGCATCATCCCCTTTTTCCTCCTCATAATTATTTTCAGCCTCCTCCTCCTAATTCTCATGTACTTCATCCTTGCTCTCCTAATCACCCTGTGCTCTTGGATGAATTCTTAGGGACCAAGTGACTGAAAAGTAAGGACACTGTGTGCAACATTGTGTGCTGAGCAGATGGTTCCAGAGGGCTTGGATTGCTTTGCTTCCAAAGAGCAACAATTCTTTTGTGGCTGTGTGCAGGCAGTTCTCTAAGGAGAGCAGGGGGCAGCTGGTGCCATGGAGCTGTGAGCTCCGGCTGCAGAGAGCAGTGGAGAAGTCTGATGCAAGGAGCAGGGATGGAAGGCCCAGGTGGGCAGGGACAGCAATGGGAGGTTGGGAAGGGCGAGGAGCAAAGTTGTCCACTCAGTGTCAGCCCTCAAAGGACAGTTTCTCCTCCCAGTCCAGACCTCCTGAGCAGACAGCCTGCATCATTCTGGCTTGGTGGATGCTGCTGTCACCTCTGCCCTCATCTGAGAAAGAATCAAATAGTTTACCCTCAAAAGCTGAGCTTTGTGAGGTGCACTTTGAAATCTGGAAGGAAACAACAAAGACACAAAGAGCTCCTTAGGGCACTTGGGGATCATTCCATGAACCTCAGGTACTGAGAGAAGAGTGAAGGAACTGTGCAAGAAGCAAGAAGCAAACACAAAGTACCATGAAGCACTGATTGGCCCCACTGAGGCTTGTTACTGCCAAAGCCTCCCAGGGACTGGTTAGAGCAGCTCAGGAGAGGCTGTGATTGCAGCAGGCAAAGGCAAAGTGCAGGAGAGCAAACTCTGGCTCTGGGTTCTGCAGCACAAAGGCCAAGGCCTGAGCACAGCCCCTGGGCAGGCAGTCCTGTCCCTCCTGTGTGGGTCAAGGCTCTTCAGGTGCAGTGGGGGTGGGGTGTGGGTTTCATAGCAGCATTAGCAGGGCCTAGGTTGGAAGGGGACCTCAGAGCTCATCTGCTCCAACCTCCCTGCCATAGGCAAGGATGCCTCTCCTATAGACTCAGCTGCTCAAGC
>JAAWVA010000030.1:26760609-26791065 GCA_015227895.2 Colaptes auratus
AGCCCTGAGAGGTGTTCTCGGTTGCTGCACCCTCGCTCTCTCCCACCTTGCCCTGCTCTCCCTATGGCTTGGGGTTTGTCAGCTCCTGCCAGCTCAGTGCATCTGTGCTTGGATCACAGCCACAGGGAGGTGACAGAAACTTTGGAGGTCAAACCTTCAGGGTCTATGCAAGGGGCAAAAATCCGGATGATTCAGCATCCAAGTTCTCCAGATCAGAGAAACACCTGATGGAAGTCAATGATCTCCACCTCTCAAAACAGTGAGCCTAAAGCCACCTTGGAGCTCTCCTGGATCACAGCAGCTGTGTCCAGCATCTCCCCCACTCAGACATCTCTCAGGCACAACCTGCCCAAGGGCCAGCACCAAGTCAGACTTCTCCAGGCTCAGGTCTTGCCCTAAGAATGCCAAGCTTTGTGAGTGTGTTGCCCTGAGCTCCAGCAGAAGGAAACTGAACTCCAGGGCACCCTCTGCCCGCCTCCTCTCCACCTCTCTGTCCTGTGGACAGACACCTTTGCTGTCACCAGGGTCAGGTTTCTATCTTGCACTGAACCCAGCCAGCTCTGTCCCTGTGTCTGTGGGCTTGGTGCTTCTCTCTCCTGCACAGCCATAAAAAGAGATTTGACTTCAGGATCCCTTGCAGTCAGTCAGGGTCAGCCGTGTCCTTATCCCCTCTGTCCTTCGGAGGCTCTTGGATTAAACACATTCTGTTGAATCACCTTGTAAGCCCCAGGTGGGCAGTGACAGCAATGGGGAGGTTGGGGAGGGTAAGGAGCAAAGCTGTGCATTCAATGTAGATTGAGGACAGATTTCCTGCAAGTGCAGATGTCCTGCTGAGACAGCCTGGTCAGTGTCACTTGGGGAATTATCATCTCTGAGCTAAACTGAAATGGATTAAAATATTTTATCTATGATATAAAAAACTTGAGCTTTGTGAGGTGCACTTTGAAATCCTGAAGAAGATTGCAGGGACACAAACATCTCCTCAGGGCACTTGGGGACTCATTTGCAGGAACCTCAGGTACTGAGAGGAGACTGAAGAAACTTCTTCAGAAGTCAGAAGGAAAACAAAGTGCCTTGAAGCACTGATTGGCCCCACTGAGGGCATTACCAACAAAGCCTCAAGGCTGCTTAGAGCAGCTCAGTGGAGGCCATGATTGCAGCAGACAAAGGCAAAGGACAGGAGAGCAAACTCTGGGTTTGGTTTATGGAGCAGAAAGCCAAACCCTGAGCACAGTGCCTGGGCAGGCAGATCCTGTCCCTCATGTGTGGGTCAGGGCTCCTCAGGTGCTGTGGGTGTGGGGTTTGTGATGCTGAGGAAGGACAAGGATGAGAGTCCCCAGCTTTCCTGGGCGTGTGTTAAGGAGCACTGAGGATCCCCTGGTGCCTTAGGACGTCTCCTCACAGCCCTTGGTGGTGGATGATGCCACAGCCAAGAAGGCAAAGCCTTGGGCTCTCCTGATGACTTCTAGCCTTGCCGTGCCCATTGCCATCCCCACCACAGGTTGTCCTACACTGTCCCCCACACTGGCTTTGGTTTCTGCAGCAGAAAGGCCAAGCCCTGACCACAGAGCCTGGGCAGTCAGATGCAGAGAGGCTCAAGCTCATGTTTCATCTCCCTGTCCTTGGGGCAGAGGCAACTGCCATAGACAGGAAAGAAAACCTCATTGCTGTTGAGCTTTCAGCCTTGCAGGTGGTGCTACACTGCCCCCTGCCTGCAGCTCTTTCCCTTCATGCTCTTGACCCCATCTTGCTTTCCCAGCACTCTCACCATGACATTTCTGTACCCTCCTGCTCTGTCTCTACTCTCCATGGCCATTTCTTGAAACACAGAGCCAGGGCCTCTTGGACCACAAGGATCCCCTTTGAGTGACTTTTCTTTCTCCTCACCTCCTGTACGCTCAGGGCAAGAGAGGATCTGCCTGGCCTCAAACCAGACACCTCCATGCTGAACCCAAAATTTGCACTCTGTGGAGGTTGTCTTCCTGTCCCACACCACCAGACTACTACACATCACAAATTTCAAGCAGCTGCCCACTGCATCTGTAGTGCCCTGAGCTTGGACTTCAGCGGTTACAGAAGCCCCAGTCCCTCAGCTCTCCACCCCAGTCCCTTGCAGATATCCTCTGAAGCTTCTCAGGCTCTTCAAAACCTCTCAAAGCAGAAGTCCCAAAGCCAGACACTAAGAATACAGACGTGGCCACAGCAGTGCTGATTGCAGGGGAGACTCCTGTGCCTGGGTGGCCACACTCCTCCCTACCACAGCCCAGCTGCACTTGGCCTTCTGCACTCTGCTCAGGCTCTGCTCCATCCCAGGCCATTGGCAATGGTCCCTCCAGAGGCCTTTCTGCCTGGGGGCAGAGCACAACCTCCAGCTCCAAGCAGCTCCCCAGAACCTTGCTGCTGCCTCTAAGCTTGGCAGGCACAATGGATGGTAGAATCCCAGCCAGGCTTGTGCTTCTGGCAGTGCGGAGATCCTGAGGCACAGCTGGCTTGCCCATGGCATTGCCACCCCACCTCCTCCCTGTGTCCATGAGCTGCTCAGCCACAGCTCCCTGCCGCTCCTCTTCCAAGGCCATGATGATGCTCCTGGGAGCTCCCAGCCCCTGCCCTGTGCCAGGGGCCAAGCAGAGTCACTCCTCCGGTAGGAGGGGAATTAAAAGAGGGGTCAGAGCACAGGAAGGAGGTCTGGGGCTGAAGTGTCCAGGAGAAGGCTGAGGGCTTGGAGATGCCTTTGAGGCTGGGGGCAAGGCCAGGCTGGGAGCAGCTCTGGTGTCCTGATGAGCCCATTGAACTGGGAGGGCTAAATTCCAGAATCACAGAATATGAGGGGTTGGAAAGGACCTCCAGAGATCATCCCCAACCCCACTGCCAGAGCAGATCACCCAGACCAGGTCACACAGGAATTCATCCAGCCAGGTGTGAAAAGTCTCCAGTGAAGAAGACTCCACAACCTCTCTGGCAGCCTGCTCCAGGGCTCCAGCACCCTCACAGCACAGGAGAATCTCTTCATGCTGAGGTGGAACCTCCTGTGTTCCATCTTGCACCATTGCTCCTTGTCCTGGCACTGGGAACCACTGCCAAGAGCCTGGCACCTTCCTCTGACACCCCCCTCTGACATTGATAGCCATTGATCAGATCCCCTCTCAGGCTTCTCCTCTCCACACTAAACAGCCCCAGGGCTCTCAGTCTGTCACAGAATCACAGAAACATTCAGGTTGGAGAAGACTCTCAGGAGCACTAAGTCCAACCAGTACCCTACTCTACAGGGTCACCCCTAAGCCATATCCCCAAGCACCACATCCAAACCACCTTGAAACACCTCCAGGTTTGGTGACTCCACCACCTCCCTGGGCAGCACATTCCCTCCCTGAACACTATGGATGGGAAAATTTTTCTCCTCCTGTCTAGTCTAAACCTACCCATTCCTAGCTTGAGGCCATTAGCTCTTCGTTCTGTCTCTAATGACCTGTGAGAAGAGACCAGCAGCCCTCTCCACAACCTCCTTTCAGGTAGTTGTAGAGAGCCATGAAGTCTCCCCTCAGCCTCCTCTTCTCCAAACTAACCTCCCAGCTCCTTCAGTTGCTCTTCATCACATTTCTTCTCCAGGCCTTTCCCCAGCTCTTTGCCCTCCTCTGCCTGTCTCCAGCACCTCCACATCTCTCTTGGATGGAGGTGCCCAAAACTGGACACAGCACTCAAGGTGTGGCCTCCCCAGAGCTGAGTCCCAGGGACAGTCACCTCCCTGCTGCGGCTGGATGCAGCATTTCTGACCCTAGCCAGGATGCCTTTGCTTTCTTGGCCACCTGGGCACACTGCTGCCTCCTATTCAGCTGCTTGTCCATCACACCCCCAGGTCCCTTTCTGCCAGACAGCTCTCCAGCACACTACCGTCTGGAGTATTGCTTGGGGTTTTGTGCCCCAAGTGCAGGACCTGGCACTTGCCTTCTTGAAGCTCCTCCTGGGAACATGGCCATGGATCCAATCTGTCCAAGTCCCTCTGCAGAGCCTCCCTACCCTCATGCAGATCAACTCTGCAACTGACTTGGTGTCATCTGCTGCCACACTGACTGCTGACTCACTCTGTGTCCTTCATCAAGGTCATCAATAAAGAAGTTCAACGGAGTGATCCAACACTGAGCCCTGAGGAACACCACTTGTGCCCTGCCACCAGCTGGATTTAACTCCACTGAGCACACCACTCTTTGGGCCCTTTCACCCAGCCAGGCTGTATCCAGCAGAGCATTGCTCATCCAAGCCAGGAGCAGCCACTTTGCCCAGGAGAATTCTGTGGGGAGCAGTGCCAAAGGCTTTTGGAAAGTCTAGGGAGACAATAGCCACCAGCCTTGCCCTCATCCAATAGTCACTCAGAAAAGATCAGTGGTCAGGCAGGACCTGTCCTTCCTAACTCATGCTGCCTGGCCTGATCCCCTGCTTGTCCTCTCCAGGTCATGTAATGGTGCTGGAGATGCTCTGCTCCAGGCCCTGCCCTGCTACCCAGCTCACACTGCCAGCTCTATAGTTTCCTGGATCCTCCTCTCCTCCTTTCTTGCAGCTGGGTGTCACATTTGCTCCTCTCCATACCCTGGGACCTCCCCGTGAGCCAGACCTCCAGCACTAATTGAGAATGGCTTGGCCACAGAGATGTTTCAAGTCCCTTCCTCATCCTCCTAGCCTCTCTTTGGACTCTCTCCAGCAGATCTCTGTCTCTCTTGACCTGGGCAGCCCCAACTGCAGGGATCCAGTTTGGACAGGAAGGGCCCAGCCTGTACTGGGAGAGGATTAGGCTTTCAGAGTGTCCTGGGACAAGGCCCAGTGTTACTGGGAGAGGCCATGGGCTCAGCTCTTACTGGAGGTAGAATCATAAAAGGTCTGGGTTGGAAGGGGCCTCCAAGGTCATCCAGTCCAACCCCCTGCAGACAGAAAGGGACATCCTCAACTAGATCAGGTTGTCCACAGCCTTGTGCAGCCTCACTCTGAATGTCTGCAGGCCTCAAACATCTCATTGGGCAACCTGTGCAGTGTCTCATCACTCTCATGGTGCAGAACTTCTTCCTCACATCCACGGCCATTGCTCTGGTCCTGTCGCTGCAGGACTTGGCAAACAGTCTCTCTCCATCCAGTACCCTTCAGGCATTGGAAAGCAGTTTATGGGTCTCCCCAGAGCCTTCTCTTCTTCACGCCTGATCAACCACCGCTCCCTCAGCCTGTCCTTGTAGCAGAGCTGCTCCACCCCTGACCATTTCTGTGGCCCTCCTCTGGACCATCTCCATCAGATCATGTCCATCCTGTGTTGAGACTTCAGAGCTGGATGCAGTACTCCAGGGGAGGTCTCATCAGAACAGAATAATGTGGCAGGATCCCCTCTCTCCATCTCTGGCCATGCTGCTTTTGGATGCAGCCCAGGCTGCCCTTGGCCATCTGTGTGGCAAGTTCACTCTTGGCCGCTTCTCCCCACCCACCACCCCCAAGCCCTTTTCCTCAGGGCTGCTTTCTATCTCCTCCTCCCCCAGCCTGTATTGATAGTGAGGATGTTCCAGCCCAGCTGCAGGACCCTGCTCTTGCTGCTGTTGAACCTCATGAGGGTCACCTGGGCACCACCTCTCCAGCTTGTCCAGGCCTTCTGGATGCCCTCCTGTCCCCTGGCATCTCAACAGCACCACTCAGCTTGGTGCCATCTGCACACTTGCTGATTGCTTCATCCCTCTGTCTATAGCAGTGAAAAATATGAAACAGCACAGGATGGATGAGTGGAATCAGTTTTCCTGGAAGAAGGTCTGGGCTGTACTGGAGATGTTATGGGAGACAATTTGAGGGAGAGGCCCAGACTGGACTCTGGTTGATTAGGGTATGGATTTGTGACTGTGACAGGGCCCAGTGTGTACTGGATGTGCATAAGGGGATTAAGGTTTCCCTGAGACAAGGTCCAAAGTACCTTGGAGGGATTAAAGGGGATCCTGTTTGGACTGGACAGGGCCCAACTGTGCTGGGAGGGCATGAGGGTGTGCAGTTTGTACTAGGATGGATGCAGATGTACTGGGCAGGGCCAGGGATTCATTCTGGGATGGGATGGGACCCAGACTGTGGAGAAGATGACAATATGAGCTAGCTTGTACTGGGATGAGGCCAGATCTGTACTGGGAGGGTTTAAGGAACTATGCTTGACTGAATCTATACTGGAATGGGGTCCGGGTATCCAGTTTGGACTCTGAGTAGGTGCAGTCTGTAATGGGAGGGGTGTGGGGGGTATGAAGGCATGAGGAGACCTCTCGTTCTGATGGCAGTGCTGCTCTGGAGCACAGCTCTGTCCCACAGGCAGCCCTTGCCTGTCCCTGCCTGCAGTCCCAGCACTGCCACCCAGCAGCACAGTGCCCAAGCTGCCAGAGCACTCAGGCCTTGCCCCAGCACAGAGGCTCAGCCGGAGAGGGTGGAAGAGCAGAAAGAGCAGCTAAGGACAGCCCAAGCTGTGGGGCTCCCTGGCACTGCTGCTGTGCTGGGACTCTGCCCCTCCACCTCTGCACACAGGCACTGCCCTGCAGCTCCACAGAAGAGTTGGAGGAAGCAACTCAGAGAAACAACTCCCTGCAGGGTCCTTTATTGTGTTGAAACACAGGGAGCACAGCTCCTCATGTCTGCAGCCTTGGGTCACAGCAGACAGGATGACACTGAACCAGAAATGGTCTGAAGAAAGACATTTGTGTGGGAACAACATTCTTCCAAGGGGAAAAGCACCAGCAGCAGCCAGAACTCCAGCAGCCAGGCTGGGGCTGCACTGAGTGACATCAGAACTGCTCTGCAGGAGAAGACAAAGAGTTTATTGCTTGTGAGGGCATCCAGGGATCAGCTGGCTCAGGGCAGCCTTGAGCTCCTGGTTCCTCAGGCTGTAGATGAGAGGGTTGACTGCTGGAGGCACCACTGAGTACAGAACTGCCATCACCAGGTCCAGGGATGAGGAGGAGATGGAGGAGGGCTTCAGGTTGGCAAAGAAGCCAGTGCTGATAAACAGGGAGACCACAGCCAGTGAGGAGGCAGGTGGCAAAGGCTTTGTGGCGTCCCTGCTGAGAGGGATCCTCAGCACTGCCCTGAAGATCTGCACATAGGACACCACAATCAACACAAAACAGACAGATGATAAACAGGCACTGAACATGAGGAGCCGAAGTTCCCTGAGGTAGGAGGTGGAGCAGGACAGCTTGAGGAGCTGGGGCACTTCACAGAAGAACTGCTCCACAGCATTGCCCTGGCAGAGGGGCAGGGAAATATATTGGCTGTGTGCAGCAGAGCATAGAGAACCCCACAGCCCCAGGCAGCTGCTGCCAGGTGGAGACAAACTCTGCTGCCCAGGAGGGTCTCATAGTGCAGGGGTCTGCAGATGGCAACGTAGCGATCGTAGGACATGGTGGTGAGGAAAATACTCTGCTGAAATGAAAAAGAGAAAGAAAATAGCTGAGCAGCACATCCTGCATAGGAGATGTCCCTGGTGTCCCTCAGGGAATTGTCCATGGATTTGGGCACAGTGGTGGACATGGCACCCAGGTCAGTGAGGGCGAGGTTGAGGAGGAAGAAGTACATGGGGGTGTGGAGGTGGTGGTCCCAGGCTATAGTGGTGATGATGAGGCCATTGCCCAGCAGGGCAGCCAGGTAGATGGCCAGGAAGAGGCAGAAGTGCAGGAGCTGCAGCTGCCTTGTGCCTGGGAATGCAGGCAGGAGGAGGAAGTGGGTGATGGAGCTGCTGTTGGCCATCTGCTGCCTCTGGCCATGGAGACCTGTCCAAGGACAAAAAAGGCAGTCACAAGTTAGGGCACACTTCTCTCAGCCTCATCATCACCTCCCTCCCTGAGCTGCATGAGGAATGGATCAGCTCATTCCCCATCACTACCAACTCATGGAAGAGTTCATCACAGCCTCGTGTGCATCAGGGACCCAGAATTGCCATGAAGATTCCTCTAGTGTCAGAACAGAAAGTGACCAACAGCCCAATCCCAGGGAACAAGAGTCCCATTGTGGTGGGTTGAAATTTCCCCCAGCATTAGCTTTGCCAGAGCAGCTCAGTTAGAAGCAAATGAAGCTGTATTGACAAGCAAGAGCTGCACTCTGCAATGGAATGCAACGAACAGGTACAGAACATACAGGAGTGACAATATTAGGCAGGTATTTACAATTAGCACATGACATGAAACCCCCTTGGTCAGAGACCAGGGAAGCTGTTCCTCTGCCTCTAACCCCTACCCCCTGTTCCAAGAGAGAAAGGAGGAGTGGAGAGAGAAAAAAAGCAGTGGGTTAGGTTTAGCCAAGGCCAGCCAAAGCAGGTGATCTCTCCCCAGCGAAGCAAAACAGCTGAGATAAGAGAAGAGAGAGAATTGTTATGGTACAGCTCCTCTGATTCCAGAGATTTATCCAATGAATTTGTTTAGAAGAATCTTTTCTTTTCCTTTTCACACCCAAGAGTGATCTATTTATTGTGTTTCTCCTTTTCTGCTCAAAATCTGTAACTAAACTTTAAAGGCATTGCCTAAACCCACCACACCCATGGAGAGGTGGAGAACCAGGGAGCAGGCCTGCAGTGCTGCAGGGACAGTGAAGGGAAGAGAGAAAGGCAGAGGGGCTGGGGGTGAAGCCTTCTCCTTCCCCAGCTCTGCTCACTGCTGCTCACAGGATGGAACTGAAGGGCTTTGGTCCTCCTTCTCTGTGCACACTCCAGGAGCCTTCAGCTGAGCATCAGCAGCCAAGATGGAGATGCCTCCAGGAGCTACAGCTGCAGTGTCCTGCCCCCACAGCCTCACTGTGTCAGGGACTGCAGTGACTTCTCCTCCAGTGAGCTCTCAGTCACCCTCCTGGTCCTGGATACCTTGAAGCTCTCTCTGCCTTCCTCATCTCCCTGAGATCCTCTGGAAGTGTCCTCAGCCCTGCTGTGCTGTGCAGAGGAGCTGCTCCTGCCCAGAGCTGTCTCCTGCAGTGCTGCCTGCTTGCCAGCAGCTCCTTCCATCCCAGGAGCCTGGCCCAATAGGGCAGCAGGGGACCAGCCCAAGGTGTTTTAATAACTCCTCTGTTGGCTTTTGGTGCCCTGTAAACCTCAGGGACTGAGAAGAAGCTGATGAAACCACTCCAGAAGTCAGAGTCAGATTCAAACTCTGAAGTTTCTTCTACTCATAATGGGTCCCACTGAAGCATACTGGGAAAGGGTCCCCAGGGGCTGGTTAGAGCAGAAGGAGAGAGTGGATGCAAGGGAAGCATCACTGGAGGCACTGAAGCATCTCCAGGCTGTGGGGAGAGCAGAGAGCTGAGGCAGTGCTGAGAGGTCAGGACAAGCAGCTCAAGGTGGCTCTGCTGCTGAGCAAACCTGGAGGGTTTCATTGATCCAAAGGGCCAAGCCCTGACCCCCAGCCCCTGGCCAGGCAGATCCTGTCCCTCACCTGTGGCTCAGGTCTCAGCTGGTGGCAGTGGGGGGTGAGGATGAGCAGTGAGCAGGGTAGGACCTTGTCAGGTTTTGTTGTGGTTTGCTTGCAAGAGACAACTCCTGCTGAAAAGGAATGAAATGTACCTTTAAAAATCAGATGCTTTGTGCAATACAAACCTCTCTAATTAGCTTCAGAAACCTTGGCAAGAATGAGAGGTTCAGCAGTATTTAATGAGCTCCATGGAGTATTTGGGCTGATTACATCATCCTTGGGTACTGCCAGGAAACTCTGCCAAGGTACTGCCAAGAAACCTCTCCAGGAGTCCAAGTCAGAAGAAAACTCCAAAGTGCCTTGAAGCACTGATTGGCCTCCCTGAGGCTTGTTCCTGACAAAGGCTCCCCAGGGACTCCTTAGAGCAGCTTGTTAGAGGCCAGGATTTCAGGGAGACAAAGGCAAAGTACAGGGAAGAAAAACTTGCCTTTGGTCTAGGAAGCAGAAAGGCCAAGCCCTGACCACTGCCCTTGCAATAGTAGAGCCTCAAAGGCACAAAGCAAAGTTTCTCCTCACAGGCCTTGGTGGCAGAGGCAACTGCCAGAGCCAAGGACACAAAGACTTTGATCCATTTGCACCTCTCATCCTTGCTAGAGCCCTTGGCCATCCCTACTGCAGGCTCTCCTCCACTGTCCCATGCCTGCAGCTCTTTCCCTTCAGGCTGCTGACACCAATCTTGCTTCCCCACCCAGCTCTCCCCCTGCCATTTCCATCCTTTCCCTGAGCTGTCTCAGCTCTCCCTGCCATTTTCTGACCCCTCTGGATGGCCTCATGCATAGTAGCTCTGCCCTTTGAGGGACATTTCTTTGGCCTCATCTCCATTCTGAACCTTCCAAGCTGCATTTTGTGGAGGTTTTGGTCTCTTCTCCACTCCCCAGAAGAGTTCCATCCTCTCTGAAACCACCCTTCAGCCATGTGCACACTGCTCTGGCAGTGCCCTGAGCCTCCCTTCAGCAGGCTGAAGCATCCCAGGTCCCTCAGCCTCTCCACAGAGATGTCAACCCCCTCCTGTGCAGTCTCTCCTGTTCCTCTTCATTCCTTCAGTCTGGTCATTCCCAACGCCAGCCACCAAGCATCCAGATGTGATCGCAGCAGTGCTGAATCTTTGGGAGGAACACTCCTATGTCTGGGTGGCCACACTCCTCCTGCCACAGCCCAGCTGCATTTGGCCTTTTTCACTCCACCTTCTCCACTGTGTTCAGACTTTGCTCCAGTTTGTGCAGGGAGGAGAGCCCAGTGTGAACTGGAATGGGATCAGGGTGTCCTGTGTGCACTGGCATGGGGCCTAGGCTCTACTGGAATGGAAACAGGGATTCTGGGGGATGCACTTTGCACAGGGATGAGACCCAGACTGGACTGGGAGATGTGGAGATGCTGCTGCTGCTACTGGATGAAGACCACATCTGTGCTGGAAGGCTCAGGAGATCCAGGTCCTACTGACAGGTGGCTCAGGCTGTGAAAGGAGGAGTCACAAAGATCAAGTGTGTGCTGGATGTGTCCCAGATTATATTGAAATGGGCCTAGGTAATCCAGCTAGTACTGGAACTGAGTCCAGTCTGTCCAGTTCTCTCCTTCTGCCACATCCAGGGCCAGCTGGACAGCTTTTCCCTCTGCATACTGACTGGATTTGCCTTCTCCATCCCTTGATTCCACCACTTGCCTTGTTGGGCTCCAGAGAGCTGCCTTCCATCTCCACATGCTGCCTTGTTAGAGGCCAGGATTGCAGGGAGACAAAGGCAAAGTGCAGGGCAGAAAAACTTGCCTTTGGTCTAGGAAGCAGAATGGCCAAGCCCTGAGCACTGCCCTTGCAATAGAAGAATCTCAAATGCTCAAGGCAAAGTTTCTCCTCCCAGGCCTTGGTGGCAGAGGCATGTCCCAGAGCGAAGGGGACAAAGACCTTGGTCCTGTTGGGCCTCTCATCCTTGCCAGAGCCCTTGGCCATCCCTACTGCAGCCTCTCCTACACTGTCCCATGCCTGCAGCTCTTTCCCTTGCAGGATGCTGACACCAATCTTGCTTCTCCAGCCAGCCCTCCCCCTGCCATTTCCATCCCTTCCCTGAACTGTCTCAGCTCTCCCTGCCATTTCCTGACCCCTCTGGATGGCCTCATGCATAGGAGCTCTGCCCTTTGAGGGACATTTCTTTGGCCTCATCTCCACTCTGAACCTTCCAAGCTGAACTGTGTGAGGTTTTGGTCTCTTCCCACTCTCCAGAAGAGCTCCATCCTCTCTGAAACCACCCTTGAGCCCTGTGTACACTGCTCTGGCAGCGCCCTGAGCCTCCACTCACCAGACTGAAGCAGCCCAGGTCCCTCAGCCTCTCCACAGAGATGTCAACCCCCATCCTGGCAGATCTCCTCTGTAGTCTCTCCAGTTCATTCTTCTCCATCAGACTGCAGAGCCCAACACCCAGACACCAAGCATCCAAGTGTGACCACAGCAGTGCTGAGTCCAAGGGGAGGACAACTTCTCTGTCTGGGTGGCCACACTCCTCCTGCCACGGCCCAGCTGCAGTTGGCCTTCTTCACTCTGTGCAGGGTTTGCTCCATTCCAGGGTATTGGGAATGGTTCCTCCCAGACCCTGTGGTGCCTTTCTGTCTGGGCAAGTGTGCTGGTTTGGGTCTGGCTGGGGCCTTAAAGCCCACCAAAACTGCTCTATCACTGTGCTTCTTCGATGGACAGGGGAGAGGGGAAAGATGACAAAAGGCAGTGTAAGATAGAAGCAATTTAACACTCAGGATAGGCACAAGCAATAGACCACACAGGGTGAAGCAGAGAGAGAAGTGAATCTCTACTGCCCAGCAGCACAGGGAGGTCAGTCTCAGGCAGCAGGGCTCTGTGCAGAGTGGTTCCTCTGCTGGACAATCTCCATGGACCAATCTCCTTCCCATTTTACTCTTATAGCTGAGCTGACCACACATGGCATGGAGCACTCCTTTGGCCACTTCGGGTCAGCTGGCCTGGCTGTGTCCCCTCCCAAGATCTTGTCCCCGCTTCAGCATACCCTTGGGGCAGGGAAATGTTGGAAAAGCCCAGCCTAAGTGCTCAGCTGAGCAGCAGCCAAAACACTGCTGTGTTACCAACACCCAGCTACAGCCCTGCAGCACTAGCAGGATGCTCAGAGGAGAATTAACTCCAGCTCAACCCAAACCCAGTACAGTCTCCACTCCTTATTCCTACTCCAAAACCCCAGTGGCTGACCTTGGGTTTCACCTGATGACTTCTGCCAGAGACTCCAAGTGCTCCATGCTCCCCAGCTGCAGTGTAGAGGATATTTTGCACCACTGGTGCCATTCAGATAGGCCCAAGTGCCACTGCACAGCTCCCTCCTGTTTGATCTGCTCAAAGCCTTGTTGCTCACTGTCCCACTCACAATGATTCTGCTTTCAGGTCACTCGATAGAGAGGGCTCACAAGCTGACTGCAGCCTGGGACATGCATTCTGCAGAGCCCCACAAGGCCTAGGACAGACTGTGTCTCCTTCTTGTTGGATGGTGGAGAGGTGGTTGCTATCCTGCTGACCATGCCCATAGGTACATGACAGCATCCAGCCTGCCATTTTCTTGCCCAGAACTGAATTTCCTCTGCAGGTCCTTTGACCTTGTTTTTCCTCATGGCAAATTCAGCCTTCAGAAGTATCTGAATAATTTTTTTCTCCCTTCTCCAACACTTCTTCTGCCTTGTGGCCCCACACAATGATATCATGGGTGTACTGGAGATGTTCAGGGGCATCAGTCATCCCAGTGCAGTTTGGATTAGTCCATGACAATTGGTGGAGCTCTGCTTCCACCCCTGGGGCAGTTGATTCCAGGTGTCTTGCACACCCCTCCAGGTAACAGCAAATTGTGACCTGCACTCTGCTGCCAACAGAATTGAGAAGGCAGCATTGGCAATGTTGATCCCCTTCCCAGTCCCAACTGCACCCAGCACAGCACAAAGTGGATATCCTGATCCCAGGGCAGCTGTGGTCTGATCCTGGTACCAATGGGATCCCATTGCCATCTCCCAGCACAGTCTGAGTCTCATCCTAGGACAAAGTGCATCTCCTGGAACCCTGATTCCATCCCAGCACAGACCAGGACCCATCCCTGCAAACTGATCCCCCAATGCCCTCCCAGGTCAGACTGGGGCCCCTTCCAGGTACAAAATGAACCTCTCTGAGCTCTCCCAGTACAGACTGGGTCTGCTGTGGTGAAGGCACATTATGCCCAGATACTGAAACTTGTCCCAGCACATGGACAAGTTCCCCCTCCTTTCATGAGGGGTCCAAAAAGGCCCAGGTGGCACAGACCCCTGCACACCCCCATGGCATGGGATGCTGGTGTTGATGCCCGGGATGGCATAATTCCAGCTTCATGCTTCCCATAGGCTGCAGCTGGTTGTTTACGAGAGTGCCCATTGGCCACATCCAGCCTCCAGGAACCTATCAGTATTGCCCCAGCTTGTAAATACGTTGCCCTCTTTCACTGGGTTCTCTCTCCTTGCTGGAGACTGAGCTCATGCCATAGCCTCTGCCATTGAGCTCATTGCTATTAAGTCTCTCTCCTATATGCAAGCAAACTAGTGGCCTTCCCACGATGAGGAGAAGCCAGCAGCCAGGCAGGCCTGTTGAGCCTTAGCCCTGAGAGCATCTCCAGAGGAGAGACCAATGCTGAGAGCCTGAGAAGCTGCAGCATTGCATTGCCAGCCTCACCGGTCGGAAGAGCCTAACATGCCTTCAAGAGGACTGGAGCCCCGAGGGTAAGATCTGCCCAGTTGCCAGGAAGGGACTTAGCTGAGTCCGGCAGTGCAAATGTCTGCCTCAGCCTGAAGCAGCAGGCTGAGGAGCTGCACAACCCTCTGTGTGTCAGCTCAGAAAGCAGGAGCAGCACTGGCCACAGGACCCTGCCATTGTGGGAGAGAAGAGGAGTTGCCGCTTCTGCCGCTCTGTGTCCTGTGAACCCCAGGGGAATCCAGAGCACCACTCATGCCCTGTGCTGCAAAGCCAGGACTGCTCTGATAGGGTCCTGCCTGCTCCTTCAAGCCAAGCAAAGGGAAGTCACCGCTCCACACAGCTGCACTTCCCCAGGGCCATCCTCACTGGCCCTGAAGGTCACTGCCATGAGGGCCGACCCTGTCCTGGAACCAGCCCTACCAGCCCTGCCAGGCCAACCCTGCAGGACCACTCCCTGCTGTCCAGAGGGAGCTGCCTCAGTCCTGCAAACAGAGCCTGCCTCCTGGCTAGCCTACATTCCATCCCCTCTCCTTTGCCGCAGGAGGGAGAAGTCTGCCTCCACCATCGCTGTCCAGACCAACCCAGGAGCCAGCCCTGGTGACAGCAGCCTGCTGGAACCTAACCTTGCTACAAACAAAGGACACAGTGAATCTTCCACCTGCTTCAAACTCACTGATGCTCAGTTTAAAGCACCTGTGCCTAGCAGCACATTTCTACTTCTAGCCTCTGACACAGAGTAATACCTCTGTATAGAGTTAAGCAGCTGCCAGCATCTCGTCGAGTCGCCACCTGGTGGACACGTGGCAGAATTGCAGCCTGAGTTATATTAATAGAAATTAATTCTGTGAATATTCTAATTGAGTCCAAATAATCAATACTGAACCACTCTGGGATGTATTTCACAGTCACGCACTAGAATATGGATATAAAATAGTGACTCACTGATTATTGATCATTTCAATAATTAATTAAAAATTAATATTTATATAATTAATATTTCGTATTCCTACAGTAATAACCTCTTCATCACACCAAGAAATTTATCTCTTGTCCTGGACCTTGACATTTGGAAGGTGGAATGTCTAACCCACTTTTGGTGGGCTCATAGGAAGGGAAGTGACTCCCTCTCTCCCTGCCCAGCCCTCTGCAGTGGGGGAGTCTTACTGGGGTCTGCATTGAAAATACCACACCTCACAATACAGACTGGGCCCCTCCATCCTCTCTACTCAGTCCCCTGCTCCAACACAGTGGAGCTGAACTCTTCTTGCACCTCACCTCTTACAGCTCAACCCCTCCCAAACCCGCCCCTCACCCTGACTCTGCCCCATTGTTCATCTTGGCCTCAGCCTTTACCCTTTGTTAAGCATTGGTCCTTTGACCTTAACCCTGGCCTCAACCTAGACCAAATGCAACCCCTGCCCCTCAGCGCTGGCCCTCACCTGAGCCCTGCCCAGCACTCTCAGCAGGACAGCTGAAGGAAGGAGACTCATTAACTCCTCACTAACTGTTAGAAACTTTCCCACTCATTAGAGTAGCCTTCAGCCATCAATAAAGGAACCACTGAGCTTGGTAGAGTGAACGGACATAAGGCAGCAGACCACAGCCCCAGACATCAAAGAGAGAGGTAATGCTGAGTCTGGAAAACAGGATGGGGTCTCACACACCTGGGCCTCAGTAACAAGGTGAGAACAGTCCTGTGGGATTGGCAGAAGACCAACAGGAAAAATACAAGACAATGACACAGTGACTACAATGTTGACACAAGGACAGCAGATGGCAGCAAAGAGCAAGGAATGGAAGGATTTTAGCTATTCAAAGTTTTTATCATTCTAATGCATCTGTATTACTAATACTATATGAGGCATATGGTTAACTTGTTCAGTACTGTTACCAATTATTAGTACTTATTCAAATATATTAATACAAATATATTCTTTAATAATATAAAATAATTTAAATCAATGCATTAATATCAAATCTCATCAATGTGTATAAATACCTGAGGGGTGGGTGTCAAGTGGAGGGGGCCAATCTTAGGTAAGAAGCAAGAGGTTCAAGCTTGAACAGAGAAGATTTCACCTCAACATGAGGAGCAACTTCTCTGCAGTGCAGGTGACAGAGCACTAGAACAGGCTGCCCAGAGAGCTTGTGGAGTTTCCTTCTCTGGAGACTTTCAAAACCCACCTGGGTACACTCCTGTGTGGACTACCCTAAGTGATCCTGCTTTGGCAGGGGGGTCAGACCTGATAGTCTCTTGAGGTCCCTTCCAACCTCTAATGTGATACTGTGATACCACCCACACAGGTACAGCTGTTTGGTTGTGGTTAATGTATTTCACAACATGCACATTCAATACAACTTTAACAGTTGAATCAAGCTAGAATCTTTTAAACATTGATTCAGCTTAGGAAAGAGCTAATGCCTCAAGGGCAGTTCACCTGCAAGGGGAATCTATGGCTGCTACAGAGGCAGCTGGCACAGAGCTGTACAAAGAGACTTGATAGGAATCAGCCTGTGTGCTCAGGGCACTGCCACCTGGGACCTTTTGGGACACTGCAATTATGCTCCAAAGCACAGAGTGCAGTCTGCACTAGTGAAACAAAACAGAAAAGATGGTGCTCAGCAGAGGAGCTGTGCAGAGTGTGAGTGTGGAGGGGAGAAGCAGTCTCCCCCTGGAGCGGAATTTCTCTGTGAGCGGATAGGCAGCTGCTCTCAGCTCGGGCTGCAGCAGCTTGCTGGGGCTCTGAGTGAGTAGCTACTGGCTCACAGTGCAGGACGAGTGGTTCTCATTCACCTTGCCACGGCTCCAGCAGCTTGCACCAGCACCTCAGGTGTCACAGGTGGAGCAGTACATCTTTCTGGCTGCAGACTCAGGCAGCAGGCATGCAGAGGCTTCTCTCCAGTCAAGCAGCATTCACCCGCTGCAGCTACTGCGTGTTCCGGGTTCATATGGACAAAATAGGCTCTGGAGAACCCCAGGGCTTCTTGACATTTGGCCTGGCAGTGCCAGGGTTGGTGCATTGCTGTGTTCCCTGGGGCACGCTGGTCACCGGCGTGGGGGTGACTATGCCAGGTGAGGGAGGAGCTGCGGATGAAGCCCTTGCTGCAGACTGCAGGTAAAGCGCTGGCACCGCTGTGGGTGCAGCAGGGCTGGCTGAGGGTGGCCAGCTGAGTGCAGCTCTTGCCTCAGGCAGCTCAGAGGTGCAGCTGCTCCTGGCTGTGGACGCAGCAGTGCCGGCGGAAGTTGGAGCTGAGGGTGAAGCTGTTGCCGTAGTCACCACTGACAGAGGGCTGGGCACTGGGCTGGGGGCAGTGGGGCTTTCCCAGCTCCAAGCTGGGTGAGAAGGAAGCTCTGCCCACCCTCAGGGCACTAATGTGGCTGCTTGGGTGGCACAGAGGGGCTGATATGGGTTTGCCCTCTTCCTCCTGTCCATCTTCTTCCTCCTTCTCTTTATACTTCTCCTACTCCATATCATCCTCCTCTTCTTCCACATCATTCCCTTTGTCCTCCACATAATTATTGTCATCCCCCTCCTCCTAATCCTCATACACTTCATCCTTGCTGTCTTCAGCCATGTCTCCATCAACCACTTCTGCTATTCCTCAAGGCAGAGCTTTGGCTCCTCCAAATTATTCTTCAGGTGATTCTTCTCCTCCCAGATCTTGTCCAGGTCCTTCTGGGAGGCCATGCTGCTGAGAGGAATGGTCACCCCTCTGCTCTTGGGCAAATCCTTGGGGACCAAGTGACTGAGAAGTAAGGACACTGTGTGTGACTCCTTGCAATGGAGGGATCAGAGCCCTGACTCCTGTGCTGAGTCCCCTGGTTGTAGTGCTGATTGGGCTGACACCCCAGGACGTAGCCATCCCAACCATCCCCCTCTGGCCATGCAACTGATACCTGACCACCTGGGGCTCAGACAGGTGAACTCCTGCATTCCCATCACAGCCAATGACCCTCAAAGCTCCACAAGTGGTGAAGTGTGGTTTGGGAGGAGGGTCTGGAGGGGGTTGGGAGGTGCTCAGGGGTCAGCAGTTATTCTGGGATCTTGCTGCTGTCCCAAAGTTGGGTTCATTATGTTCTGGCCTGTTCCAAGGAGCAGGTCTGCAAACTTTGCTCCTCCCCAGCACAAAGGAGCAGGGCTGATGGAGAGTAGAGGAGGATATGAGTCCAGGCAGAGAGAAGCAACAGGTTCAGAGGAGAGGACTGACCTGCAAGGAATGGCTCAGCCCTGACCAGGGCTCTCCCAGCCTTGCACTGCTCTCCCTATGGCTTGGGGGTTTGTCACCTCCTGCCAGCTCAGTGCATCTGTGCTTGGATCACAGCCAACAGGGAGGCAAGAGAAAACTTTGGAGGCCAAAAGCTTCAGGTTCTGTGCAAGTGGCAAAAGATCCCAGGATGGTTCAGCATCCAAGGTTCTCCAGATCAGAGAAACACCTGATGGAAGTCAATGATCTCCACCTCTCAAAACAGTGACCCTAAAGCCAGAGCCTTGGAGCTCTCCTGGATCACAGCAGCTGTGTCCAGCATCTCCACCACTCAGACATCTCTCAGGCACAGCCTGCACCAAGGGCCAGCACCAAGTCAGACTGCTCCAGGATCAGTTCTTGTGCCCTAAGGATGCCAAAGCTTTGTGAGGGTTTGCCCTGACCTCCAGGAGAAGGACACTGAATTCCAGGGCACCCTCTGGCAGCCTTCTCTCCACCTCTCTGTGTCTTTAGACAGACACCTTTGTTGTCACCAGGGTCGAGGTTTCTATCTTGCACTGGACCCAGCCAGCTCTGTCCCTGTGTTTCTATTTTGTGCTTCCCTCCAGGCACAGCCATAGAAATAGATTTGTCTTCAGGATCCCTTGCAGCCAGTCAGGGTCAGCCCTGTCCTCATCCACTCTGTCACTAGGTGGCTGAAAAAAATAAATACTAAAGGAGCTTTGTGAGGAGCACTTTGAAACCTTGAAGGAAACTACAGAGACACAAAGAGCTCTTAGGGCACTTGGGGATCATTGCCTGAGCCTCACACACTGAGAGGAGACTGAAGGAATCTGCTCAAGAAGTCAGAAGTCCAGTACTAGTTGGCTTCACTGAGGGCCATTAGCAACAAAGCCTCCCAGGGGTGCTTAGAGAAGCTCCATGGAGGCCATGATTGAAGGCAGACAAAGGCAAAGTGCAGCTGAACAAACCCTGGCCTTGGTCTCTGAAAGAGAAAGGCCAAGCTCTGAGCCTCAGGCCTTGGAAAGGCAGATCCTGAGAGCCCCCAGTTCTTTCCCAGTTTGGCTCCTATTTTGACCCCAATACCCCCAGCTCCCTTCTAGTGTTCCCAGGATGGATCCCAGGGCTCCCAGATCCCTCCCAGTATGGCTGCCAGTGCTCCCAGCTCCTCAGAATTAGCTGCTAAGAGATTTAAAGAGATCTGAATGAGGATCTCAGAGGCTTCAAAGAGCTTTTTGATCCATCATCCAGAGAGGCTTAGCCTAGAAAAGGCAAATGGATTTGTTGGTGTAGGAAGGGAAGCACATTTGGTCACCCACAGGTTCTTAGTGACACTGGCAAGGAAAAGTCAACCATGTCAGGAGCTGCAGAGGTCAGTTCTGCAGCTCAGTTCTGCAACCATCTCAGCTGACAAGGCAAGAATCAAGGCATGGGAATCAAGGCAGTGCCCCTGAAGCTGGAAATCAGCAGGCCTGAGGCTGATCCCAGAGGCTGTCTTGCTGAACTGAGGCTGATGGAGTTGCTCTGAGGCTGATCACATGTGGAGGACACCAAAAGACCTCTGAATTAGGACTGAATACCGTAATTGTTTAATTGCTGTGTGATTGGGGCACAGGTTCACATGGGGCTGTGTGTTAGCTCACCAGGATGTCATAGCTAGATACCAATTTCAAATGGCTAAAGGGATGGTTACAATGGATTCTGGCACAAAAGACACTTTCATTGTTTAGGTTATAAAAGCAAAAAGGGGCAGTGCAGGTGTGTCACAAGAAAGAATTGTTCAAGCATGACATAGAATCATAGAATCGATAAGGTTGGAAAAGACCTCAAAGGTCATCAAGTCCAACCTGTCACCCAACACCTCATGACTGCTAAAACCTGGCTTCAAGTGCCATGTCCGATCCCTTTTTGAACACCTTCAGTGACTGCACCACCTCCCCGGGCAATGGCTAACAACTTTCTGTGAAGAACTTTCTCCTCACCCTAAACTTCCCCTGTCACAGTTTGAGACTGTGTCCTCTTGTTCTGGTGCTGGTTGCCTGGGAGAAGAGACCAAGCCCCACCTGGCTACAGCCTCCCTTCAGGTAGTTGCACACAGCAATCTTTTGAGGCTTTTTTCATTTTAGATGTGTTTTTAGTGTGGTTCAACAACATTTATGGAGGATTTAAAGTCTTTTGGTGGCTTTAGTGGGGAGGAATTTGATGAAACAAACTCAACATGAGAATCTATGGCCAAGGGTTGGAACAATGGTGTATTAATATAGGTTTTATATAGATGGTAAATTCACCTCGAGCAACTCTTCCAGGACAAGTTGTAAGCAGGCAAAGACATTTATTACATCATAGAGCAAGGTTCTCTAGTCTGTCAGCAGGCACAGGTGTCACATCTCAACTGCTCATTTTCTACTGGCAAGTGTCTGATTAAGGCATACAATAGGCCAAAATAACAAAAGAATATTTTAACACATCACACCAAATTCTGCCTAATTTCTCTCCTTCGGTTACAAGGTGTTTACATTCCCCTCAAAGACAGAACATAGCTCGCTCTAACTCAAGCAAAGGCAAATCTTCCCTACTGTCCTACAAATCTATCTGAAAACAACCTCTTTTACACCTTCCTATAGTCTTCTAAAGCTATACAAAAACCTCTTCCCTCATTTCCCCTTTTTTGTTTACTAATAAAACAACACTTTTGTTTGGCCTTTCTAACACTCTCTGCATTCACAGCAGCAAGCAAGTTAAAACTAACTCTATAGCAAAAGCAGAAGTTGTGTAGCGCAGCGTGTCTAACAGACTGGTGTAACCCATGCAAGGCACAATGCTCAGGTTGTATGAATTAGCTCAATCTAACAGAACTGGCATAATATATGGCTAAAGATAACAGAACTTCCAGCTGCATCTCAGTAACAAGCTCACATTCCTTTCCACTTATCTTACAAGGTCAGAACACAAACAGAACAGTTGCTTCTTTCAGACAGAAAGTTTCATCCCACAGTTTTGAACTTATTTCTTTGTTACCTGCCTGATCTCTCAAAGGAGAACTCAGATCTTACTAGCTCCAATTCTTACATTTCCCTTTTCTTATTAACAAAGGAGACTTGATCAAGCCTGAACATATTGTACACAGGAATCAAGATACAAAGAGCTACAAACACAGCAAACCCAATCTCCAGCACTGCCTTTTACAATCTGCTTCAAAGGTGTGCTACATCTTTATTTCTTTTCTTCTAAGATGGTCAAAAATCATAGAAGGGATTGAAGCCTCCCTCCACCTCCTCCCCATCCTGGAACCTGTTGGTGTCAGTAGTGTATTCTGTGGTGCCACCAGCAGTGAACCCTCTCATCTACAGCCTGAGGAACCAGGAGCTGAAGGCTGCCCTCAGCCAACTGATCCCTGGATGCTTTCAGAAGCAATAAACTCTTCTGCAGAGCAGTTCTGATGTCACTCTCTGAAGCCCCTCTCTATTCTATTCCAAAAGTCATGGCAGACTGGGGCAGTCCCCACAGACTGGAAGACGGCAAACATTGCTCCCATTTTCAAAAAGGGTAAGAAGGAGGAACCAGGGAACTCCAGGCCGGTCAGTCTCACCTCTGTGCCCGGAAAGATCATGGAGCAGATCCTCCTGCAGGCACTACTGACTCAGAAGAGTAGTGAAGAGGTGATTTGGAACAGTCATCATGACTTTGCAAGGGCAAATCCTGCCTGACAAACCTGGTGGCCTTCTATGAACAGGTCACGACATTAATAGATGAGGGGCGAGCAACTGATGTCATTTACCTGGACCTGAGCAAAGCCTTTGACACTGTCCCACACCACATCCTGGTCTCCAAGCTGGTGACACACGGGTTTGATGGATGGACCACTAGATGGATACAGAACTGGCTTGATGGCTGCACCCAAAGAGTGGCTGTCAATGGGTCCATGTCCCAGTGGAGGCCAGGGACAAGCAGAGTCCCTCAGGGATCAGTCCTGGGACCAGGCTTGTTCAACATCTTTGTGGGTGCCATGGACAGTGGCATCGAGTGCACCCTCAGCAAGTTTGCTGATGACACCAAGCTGTGTGGTGCAGCAGACACGCTGGAGGGAAGGGATGCCATCCAGAGGGACCTGGACAGGCTGGAGAGGTGGGCACAAGCCAACCTCAGGAGCTTCAACAAGACCAAGGGCAGGGTTCTGCAGCTGGGTCGAGGCAATCCCAGGCACAAATCCAGGCTGGGCAGTGACTGGCTGGGGAGCAGCCCAGAGGAGAGAGACTTGGGGGTGCTGGTGGACGAGAAGCTCAACAGGAGCTCTCAATGTGCACTTGCAGCCCAGAAAGCCAATCAGATCCTGGGCTGCATCAGGAGAAGTGTGGCCAGCAGGTCAAGGGAGGGGATTCTCCCCCTCTACTCAGCTCTGGTGAGACCCCACCTGGAGTACTGCCTCCAGTTCTGGAACCCCTATTGCAAAAGGGATCTGGAGGTGCTGGAATGTGTCCAGAGAAGGGCCACGAGGATGAGCAGAGGGCTGGAGCACCTCTCCTATGAGAACAGACTGAAGGAGTTTGGGCTTTTCAGTCTGGAGAAGAGAAGGCTCCGAGGTGACCTCATTGTGGCCTTCCAGTATCTGAAGGGGGCCTCCAAGAAGGCTGGGGAGGGACTTTTCAGACTATCAGGGAGTGATAGGACTAGAAGGACTGAAGCTGGAGATGGGGAGATTCAGGCTGGAGGTGAGGAGGAAGTTCCTCCCCATGAGAGTGGTGAAGCCCTGGAATGGGTTATCCAGGAAGGTGGTTGAGGCCCCGTCCCTGGAAGTGTTTATACCCAGACTGGATGAGGCTCTGGCCAGCCTGATCTAGTGTAGAGTGTTCCTGTCCATGGCAGGGGGCTTGGAACTAGATGATCCTTGTGGTCCCTTCCAACCCTGACTGAAACTATGAAACTATGATACTCAGTGCAGGCCCAGCCTGGCTGCTGTACTTTGTGGTGGTGGTGGTTAATGTCAGCAAGATTCTCCTTGATCCACAAGGGTAGAGCTGGCCAGGCTCCATCTCCACAGAGAAGGAAAATACTTGCAGGCAAACAGCAAGAGTGCAAAGGCTCCTTGGCTGGGTCAGGGATGACATCCTGAATATTCATGGTTCTGCCCAATGGAAAACTGAACATAACACACTAATCCATTTTTACTCATCCTAACATACTGATCTGCTGATGCTTTGTATTTGCTAAGGAAAGGCACTGAGTCCTGTTGATACTGACTCTGGCCTAATGTTCTTCTTTCAAATTTCTCCTAGGTAAAACTTCCAGAACTCTCATATCCTCCATAAATTTTGTTAAATCACATTTGAAAACACATATAAAATGACAATTTGAGAACATAACATGCTTGAACCATTCATTTTTGTGACATAATACCTGAATTCCCCTTTTTTTTTTTTTTATAACCTTAAATGAAAATGTCTTTTGTGCTATAATTAGTTTTGACTTTCCCTTTAACTCTTTAAAGTTATGACAGACTGGTGAGTTACCATATCAACCCATGTGAACATACTCCCTAATCACACAACAGTGAAGCAATCATGATATTCAGTCCTAGTTCAGATGGGTTTTGGTGCATTCTTCTGATTGATGCTTTTGATCTCAGATTATCACAGCAGTCATTTTGATGGGTGTTAGGTAGCTCTGCTGATCTTCAGCTCCATGGGAAGTGCTCTTTGTCCTGTCCTCTTGATTCTTGTGCTGTTGTTTGCTGAGCTGATTGCAGTACTGCATTGCAAAGTTGATGTTTCCAGGCGTTGACTTGGGTTAGATATTTCTTGCTGGTGTCACTAAAGCCTCCCTCTTGCTCTCTCTCTTCAGGTTTTTTAATATTGTGGTAGGGTGAGAAAGTTCACACACACACACAAGGAAACCACAGCTAGCTCAGTTGGAAAAGCAGATGAAAGCTCTATTTACAGGCATGAACGGAATGCAATGAATATGTGCACAAATATACAATATTTACAATATATACAGAAACACACAGCAATGAACACAATGCAGAAAAGCCTTTTCCCTCCAGCCGGCCAGGGGGGTTCCCTGAACCCCCCTCTCTCCCTCCCTACCTTCCCTTTTTCCCAAAAAGGGTTAGAGACAGAGAGAAAGGCAATTAAGGAGAAAAATTCTGTTAGCTCAAAGTGAATGCAAGAATTAGCTTTCTTATCTGGTTAGCTGTTAACTCAAGGCCGTTCCTGATTCAGAAAGAGAGAAACCGTCCAGCCCACAGGACAGAGAAGCACAGACTGCACCCAGACCAGACTGGCAGAACTCACAGAACTTAAACCTACCAATGAAATTAGTTTAGACTATCTTGTTGTCATTTAAATATCAAAAACATTCATCCAGATTATTCCAGCAACTGTCTCTTTCTTCAAGGCACAGCCTAAACTGGTCACACAGAGGCTGATATGGGTTTGCCCTCTTTCTCATCTTCATCTTCTTCCTCCTTCTCATTATTCTTCTCCTATTCCATATCATCCTCCACTTCTTTGAATCAATACAATACAATACAATACAACACAATACAATACAACAAACCAGGTTGGAAGACACCTTCAAGATCATCGCATCCAACCTATCAACCAATCCAACCCACCCAAACAACTAGATCATGGCACCAAGCACCCCATCAAGTCCCCTCCAGAACACCTCCAATGATGGTGACTCCACCACCTCCCTGGGCAGACCATTCCAACAGGCAATCACTTTCTCTGTATAGAACTTCTTCCTAACATCCAGCCTAAACCTCCCCTAGTGCAGCTTGAGACTGTGTCCTCTTGTTCTGGTGCTGGCTGCCTGGGAGAAGAGACCAACCTCTCTCTGCCGCATCATCCCCTTTTTCCTCCTCATAATTATTTTCAGCCTCCTCCTCCTAATTCTCATGTACTTCATCCTTGCTCTCCTAATCACCCTGTGCTCTTGGATGAATTCTTAGGGACCAAGTGACTGAAAAGTAAGGACACTGTGTGCAACATTGTGTGCTGAGCAGATGGTTCCAGAGGGCTTGGATTGCTTTGCTTCCAAAGAGCAACAATTCTTTTGTGGCTGTGTGCAGGCAGTTCTCTAAGGAGAGCAGGGGGCAGCTGGTGCCATGGAGCTGTGAGCTCCGGCTGCAGAGAGCAGTGGAGAAGTCTGATGCAAGGAGCAGGGATGGAAGGCCAGGTGGGCAGGGACAGCAATGGGAGGTTGGGAAGGGCGAGGAGCAAAGTTGTCCACTCAGTGTCAGCCCTCAAAGGACAGTTTCTCCTCCCAGTCCAGACCTCCTGAGCAGACAGCCTGCATCATTCTGGCTTGGTGGATGCTGCTGTCACCTCTGCCCTCATCTGAGAAAGAATCAAATAGTTTACCCTCAAAAGCTGAGCTTTGTGAGGTGCACTTTGAAATCTGGAAGGAAACAACAAAGACACAAAGAGCTCCTTAGGGCACTTGGGGATCATTCCATGAACCTCAGGTACTGAGAGAAGAGTGAAGGAACTGTGCAAGAAGCAAGAAGCAAAACACAAAGTACCATGAAGCACTGATTGGCCCCACTGAGGCTTGTTACTGCCAAAGCCTCCCCAGGGACTGGTTAGAGCAGCTCAGGAGAGGCTGTGATTGCAGCAGGCAAAGGCAAAGTGCAGGAGAGCAAACTCTGGCTCTGGGTTCTGCAGCACAAAGGCCAAGGCCTGAGCACAGCCCCTGGGCAGGCAGCTCCTGTCCCTCCTGTGTGGGTCAAGGCTCTTCAGGTGCAGTGGGGGTGGGGTGTGGGTTTCATAGCAGCATAGCAGGGCCTAGGTTGGAAGGGACCTCAGAGCTCATCTGCTCCAACCTCCCTGCCATAGGCAAGGATGCCTCTCCTATAGACTCAGCTGCTCAAGGCCTCATCCAGCCTGGCCTTCAACACCCTCAGGAGAGGGCATCCTACCTGGGCAGCCTATTCCAGAGTCCCACAACCCTCATACTGAAGAACTTCTTCCTAAGGCCCAGTCTAAACCTCCTTTTCCTCCCCCTTCAAACCTTTCCCTCCTGCCCTGTCACCAGACACCCTCATGAAAAGTCCCTCTCCAGCCTTCCTTTAGCACCCCCTGTAGAGTTTGTGATGCTGAGTGGAGGACAAGGCCCTGACAGTCCCCAGCCTTCCCGGGGCTGTGGACAGAGGTAGTGAGGCCCTCCCAGTGCCTTAGGACAACAGCTCCTCACAGGCTTCGGGGACAGAGAATTGCCATAGCCAAGAGGGCACAGCCTTGGCTTCTCTTCATCACTCCCACCACTGCCATTGCCCTTTGCCAGCTCTCCCACAGCTTTGTCCTGCACTGTCTCACAGCTGCTTCTCCTGCCCTGAAGGCTGCAGACACGCATCTCACTTCCCCACCTTGGCCTTCCCATGCCTTCACTGACACCTGCCCACACTCACCCTCTGCTCCTGGGGACACAAAGAGAAGGGCTGATCCCAGACTCCTTCTGCAGAACTTCTCAGGCCACAGCACTACCCTTTGAGAGAGGTTTCTTGCTCCTCATGGCCAGGCTGCACCTGCCAGGCTGCACCATCTGGCAGTGTTCCTCTCTCCTGCTCTTGCCTACCTCAGCAGGAGCTGCCAAGGCTGCTGGCCTTGCAGTTTCTTGGCTAAACAGCACCAAGCCCTGTGCCTGCTGCTGTCCCATCAGGTCCTCAGGCAGCAGAGACACAGCAACCAACCCATCAGCCCCTTCCTGCAGTCAGCCCAGGCCCTTTGGCAGAGGTCATCTGACAGATCACTCTGCCCATCTGCCAGCCATGAGCCCAGGGCTGCCCTAGCAGCTCCTGCAGACACACCTGACCTCACAGTCCCTTTCCCTGCTGTCTTCCTGTTGTTGACCAATCCTCTCATGAGACAGAGGTGTCCTCACCTCCCCCTTCCCAGTCCTTGGCTTCCTACTGAGTGGTGAGTTCCTGAGACACAGCTGAGCACAGGATTGCACACTCAGCCCTCAGCCTCCTTGTGGCCAGAGCCTGAGCAGATCAAAGTTTCACCAGATCCATCTGGCAGATTTCCTACCAAGGCTTTGAGTGGAGAAGCTGCTGACTCTGTCCTGCTGCAGTTGTGGAGGAGACTCCTGCACATCCTCTTGTCCAATGATCCTGCTCAGGGCAGGGTTAAGCAGATGAGGTCCCTCAAGGGCTCTGCCCAGTTTGGCTTCATCTCCAGAGGAGCTGCAAAGGCCCTGGCTCAGATGGTGCAGGGAGTTCATGAAGACATTGCACAGTGCTGGCCCAAGGGCTTGCCCTGAGGGATGCCACTGGGAAGTGTCTGCCAGGAGGACTCTCCACTGGTGACATTTGGGGTTCAGCCACCACCCAGCCACCACCTCATCCATTTCTGCACTTCAGGTCTCAGCAGTCTGGCTCTAAAGAGACTATGGGGGACCATGGCAAAGCCCTGGCTAAGGTCCAGGCACAAAACATCCCCTTCTTGCCCCTACCCATATAGCTTCAGCAACACCTCTCTTGTCCTGCAAGGGCCTGCAAATGGCTGCAGAGGTGTTTGAGCCTTCACCTTCCCAGGGACTGTGCTGAGGGAGACCAGCCTGCAATGTTCCCCACCCTCCTCTTTGGTGTTCTTGAAGAGGCCTTTTCCAAGGAGCCCAGAACCTCTGGGATGGCTCTGTGCACATCTCAGGGCACAGTCCAGGAAGGCTGATGTGAGCAGATAGCAGCCTGCCCAAGACATCTGAGATGAATCTGCCTGGGCCAGTAGGGTTTGTTCTGGAGTGACACCCAGCAATGTCCCAGCTCTGCCAGGTGTCCACACCTGAGCTGGCCTCACAGACACAGACCCCTAATGGATTGTGGGATGTTCAGAGACAGAGCCTTTCTCTGCCTGGCAGCAGTCAGTCTGCCTGGCAGGTCCCTGCTGCTGCCTCTCAACTTCTCCAGCAGCCACAGCCAAGCCCTGTCCCTGCTGCTGTCTCCTCAGGCCCTCAGCTGGCAGGGAGGTGACAACCCCGCTCCAAGGCTCTTCCTGCAGGGGCCACCAGGTGCTCAGGAACAGGGAGTCACACAAGTCCCTTGCCCACCACATGCCTTCTGCTGCCTGCTGGGGACTCTGGCAGCTGGGAGGCCAAAAGCACAGAGGCCAGCTATGAGTCAGGGGCTGCTCTCTCAGGTGCTGCAGCAGGAAGTGACCTCCCAGTCCCTTCCTACCCTCTTCCTGCTGCTGCCCTATCAGCTGATGAGCCAGCAGTGACCTCCTAGCTTCTGCCCAGCCTTGTGGCTGCTGCTGTGCAGGAGATCCTGAGGCACAGCTGAGCTGCCCATGGCATTGCCACCCCTCTGCTCCTGGTGTCCATCAGCTGCTCAGCCACAGGCCACCTCTGGCTCCTCCTCCTCTGGTGGCTTCCAGCCCCTGTCCTGTGCCAGGTGCCAAGCAGGGTCAGTCAGGGTGGGAGGGGATGCAGGTGAGGGTCAGAACATAGGAAGGAGTTTTGGGGCTGTGGTGTATAGGGGAGGGTTCAGTGCTGCCTTTCAAGGCTGTGGCTCAGGCCAAGGCTGATGAGAGGCTTTGGTGTCCTGCTGAGGGTGCTGGGTAGTGCTGAGGTGACCACCCCTGAGGGGTATGGGTTGGTTTGGGGCTGTACTAGCAGTGGGACAGGGTAGCAAGTTAGTAGTAGTAGAGAACCAAGTCTGAACTGGGAGCCTCCCTTGAATATCTGCAGGGAAGGAGCCTCAATCCCCTCCCTGGGCCACTGTTCAGGTGTTCCACCACCTCACAGTGAAGGAGTTCTGCCTCATATCTAATCTGAATCCACTTTTGAGTGGGGAGTTCCTGAGACACAGCTGAGCACAGGATTGCACCCTCAGCCCTCAGCCTCCTTGTGGCCAGAGCCTGAGCAGATCAAAGTTTCACCAGATCCATCTGGCAGATTTCCTACCAAGGCTTTGAGTGGAGGAGCTGCTGGCTCTGTCCTGCTGCAGTTGTGGAGGAGACTCCTGCACATCCTCTTGTCCAATGATCCTGCTCAGGGCAGGGGTAAGCAGATGAGGTCCCTCAAGGGCTCTGCCCAGTTTGGCTTCATTTCCAGAGGAGCTGCAAAGGCCCTGGCTCAGATGGTGCAGGGAGTTCATGAAGAGATTGCACAGTGCTGGCCCAAGGGCTTGCCCTGAGGGATGCCACTGGCAAGTGTCTGCCAGGAGGACTCTCCACTGGTGACATTTGGGCTTCGGGACCCCCTAGCCACCACCTCATCCATTTCTGCACTCCAGCTTCAGCAGTCTGTCTCTAAAGAGACTAGGGGGACCATGGCAAAGCCCTGGCTAAGGTCCAGGCACAAAAACATCCCTCTTGCCCCTACCATATGGCTTCAGCAATCCCTCTCTTGTGCTGCAAGGGCCTGCAAATAGCTGCAGAGGTGTTGAGCCTTCATCTCCCAGGGACTGTGCTGAGGGTGACCAGCCTGCAATGTTCCCCCCTCCTCTTTGGTGTTCTTGAAGAGGCCTTTTCCAAGGAGCCCAGAACTCTGGGATGCTCTGTGGCACATCTCAGGGCACAGTCCAGCAAGGCTGATGTGAGCAGAGAGGAGGACTTTGAGTCTCTCACTGATCAGCCACAGTTGCATTTGGAGCACTGCCCCAGGGGCACAGATCCTGACCAGTGAGGGCTAATCTTTCCCTGCCTTTACTGCCCACATCTCCAAGACTTCCCTTTCCTCCTGGTGTGCTGCCACCCTGTGTGTTTTGTTCCTTATTATGGGATGGCGACAGCCTGGATGGATGAACACCCTGGGTGTTTTTCCCCCAGAGGTGCCTTGACTTCAGGCAGTCAATGTTTGCTAATCAGTCAGGTTGCATCTCAGGACACATTTGGAATCTCTCTTCTCTGGATCAGGAGCCTCTCCATCCCCATCCTGTGCTTCTAGCTCTGGATTATCCGCAGTCACCCACAGAAATATCAGAGCTCTGTCAGGTGTCCACACTTGAGCTGGCCTCATGAACTGCTTCTGCACCTCAGCATGTTCGGACAGAGTCTTTCCCCATCACTCACACAGGCTCTGCACTGCAGCAGGCAGAGTGTCCCTGGCCTCCTGCTGCCCTGCCAGAGGCTGGGAGGCTCCTCACACTCC
>JAAWVA010000030.1:26791565-26842267 GCA_015227895.2 Colaptes auratus
TTATTAAAGAATTAATATATTTGTATTAATATATTTAATAAATATTAATAATTGATAACAGTGCTGACAAGGTTAACCATATGCCTCATATAGTATTAGTATACAGATGCTTGGAATGATAAAAACACTTCTTTGAAGCTAAAATCCTTCCATTCCTTGCTCTTTGCTGCCATCTGCTGTCCTTCTGTCAACATTGTAGTCACTGTGTCATTGTCTTGCATTTTTCCTGTTGGTCTTCTGCCAATCCCTCAGGACTGTTCTCATCTTGTTACTGAGGCCCAGGTGTGAGAACCCTCCTGTTTTCCAGACTCAGCCTTACCTCTTTCTTTGATGTCTGGGTCTGTGGTCTGCTGCCTTATGTCCCTTCGCTCTACCAAGCTCCATGGTTCCTTTATTGATGGCTGAAGGCTACTCTAATGATGGGAAAGTTTCTAACAGTTAGTGAGGAGTTAATGAGTCTCTTTTCCTTCAGCTGTCCTGCTGAGAGTGCTGGGCAGGGCTCAGGTGAGGGCCAGCTCTGAGGGGCAGGGCTTGCGTTTGGTCTAGGTTGAGGCCGGGTTAAGGTCAAAGGACCAATGCTTAACAAAGGGTAAAGGCTGGGCCAAGATGAACAATGGGGGCAGAGTCAGGGTGAGGGGTGTGTTTGGGAGGGGATGAGCTGTATGGGATGAGGTGCAGGAGGGGTTCAGCTCCACTGTGTTAGAGCAGGGGACTGAGTAGAGAGGATGGGAGGGGCCCAGTCTGTATTGTGAGGTGTGGTATTTTCATTTCAGACCCCAGTAAGACTCTTCACTGCAGGGGGCTGGGCAGGGAGAGAGGGAGACACTTCCCTTCTTATGAGCTCACCAAAAGGGTGGACATTCCACCATCAAAATGTCAAGGTCCAGGACAAGAGATTAAATTTCTTGGTGTGATGAAGAGGTTATTAATTTATGAATATGAAATATGAGTTATATAAATATTAAATTTTATTAATTATTAAAATTATCAATAACCAATAAGTCACTATTTTATATCCATAGTCTAGTGCACGACTGTGAAATACATCCCAGAAGTGGTTCAATATTGATAATTTGGACTCAATTAGAATATTTGCAGAATTAATGTCTATTAATATAACTCAGGCTGCAATTCCACCGCTTGTCCACCAGGTGGCGACTCGATGAGACGCTGGCAGCTGCTTAACTCTATACAGAGGTATTACCATGCATCAGAGGCTGGAAGTAGAAATGTGCTGCTAGGCACAGGTGCTTTGAACTGAACATCAGTGAGTGGGAAGCAGGTGGAAGATTCACTGTGTCCTTTGTTAGTAGCAAGGTTAGGTTCTGGCAGGCTGCTGTCACCAGGGCTGGCTCCTGGGCTGGTCTGGACAGCGACAGTGGAGGCAACCTTCTCCCTCCCGTGGCAGTGGAGAGAGGATGGAACGTAGGCTAGTCTGTAGGCAGGCTCCCTTTGCAGGACTCAGGCAGCTCCCTCCGGATGTCAGGGAGTGGACCTACGGTGTGGGCCCATCAGGGCCGGTAGGGCTGTTCCTGGGACGGGGTTGGCCCTCGTGACAATGATCTTTGGGGCTGGTGAGGATGACCCTGGGAAGAGGTGCAGCTGCGCAGAGCAGCAACTTCCCCTTTGTTGGCTTGAAGGAGCAGGCAGGAGCCTCTTGGAGCAGTCCTGGCTTTGGAGCACAGGGCATGAACGGTGCTCTGGATTCCCCTGGGGTTCACAAGGCACAGAGCGGCAGAAGCGGCGACTCCTCTTCTCATCCCACAATGGCAGGGTCATGTGGGCAGTGCTGCTCCTGCTTTCTGAGCTGACACACACAGGGTTGTGCAGCTCCTCAGTCTGCTGCTTCTGCTGCCGGACTCAGCTAAGTCCCTTCCTGGCAACTGGGCAGATCTTACCCTCGGGCGTCCAGTCCTCCTGAATGCACGTTAGGCTCTTCCAACAGGTGAGGCTGGCAATGCAACAGTGTAGCTTCTCAGGCTCTCAGCGTTGGTCTCTCCTCTGGAAATACTCTCAGGGCTGAGGCTCAACAGGCCTGCCCAGCTGCTGGCTTCTCCTCACCTTGCAGAGGCCACTCATTTGCTTGCATCTAGGAGAGAGAAGACTTAATAGCAATGAGCTTAATGGCAAAGGCTATGGCAGGAGCTTAGCAGCTCTGGCAAGAAGAGAGGATGAAGATGGATGTTAGGAAGAAGTTCTTCACAGAAAGAGCGATTTGCCCTTGGAATGTGCAGCTCAGGGAGGTGGTGGAGTCACCATCACTGGAGGTGTTTAGGAAGAGACTGGATGTGGCACTTGGTGCCATGGTTTAGTTGATTAGATGGTGTTGGGTGATAGGTTGGACTCGATGATCTCAAAGGTCTTTCCAACCTGGTCTATCCTATCCTATCCTATCCTATCCTATCCTATCCTATCCTATCCTATCCTATCCTGTAGTTTCATAGTTTCAGTCAGGGTTGGAAGGGACAACAAGGATCATCTAGTTCCAGTGCCCCTGCCATGAGCAGGGACACCCCACACTAGATCAGGCTGGCCAGAGCCTAATCCAGCCTGGTCTTAAACACCTCCAGGGACGGGGCCTCAACCACCTCCCTGGACAACCCATTCCAGGGCTTCACCACTCTCACAGTGAAGAACTTCCTCCTCACCTCCAGCCTGAGTCTCTCCAGCTTCATTCCATTCCCCCTAGTCCTATCACTCCCTGATAGCCTGAAAAGTCCCTCCCCAGCCTTCTTGTAGGCCCCCTTCAGATACTGGAAGGACACAATGAGGTCACCTCGGAGCCCTCTCTTCTCCAGACTGAACAGCCCCAACTCCTTCAGTCTGTCCTCACAGGAGAGGTGCTCCAGCCCTTTGCTCATCCTCATGGCCCTTCTCTGGACACATTCCAGCACCTCCAGATCCCTCTTGGAATAGGGTCTCCAGAACTGGACGCAGTACTCCAGGTGGGGTCTCACCAGAGCTGAGTAGAGGGGGAGAATCAACTCCCTTTACCTGTTGGCCACACTTCTCCTGCTGCAGCCCAGGATCTGATTGGCTTTCCGGGCTGCAAGTGCACATTGAGAGCTCATGTTGAGCTTCTCGTCCACCAACACCCCCAAGTCTCTCTCCTCTGGGCTGCTCTCCAGCCAGTCCCTGCCCAGCCTGTAGTTGTGCCTGGGATTGCCTCGACCCAGCTGCAGGACCCTGCCTTTGGTCCTGTTGAAGCTCATGAGGCTGGCTTGTGCCCACCTCTCCAGCCTGTCAAGGTCCCTCTGGATGGCATCCCTTCCCACCAGCAGTTTGCTGCACCACACAGCTTGGTGTCATCAGCAAACTTGCTGAGGCTGCACTCGATGCCACTGTCCATGGCACCCACAGAGATGTTGAACAAGCCTGGTCCCAGGACTGATCCCTGAGGGACTCCGCTTGTCCCTGGCCTCCACTGGGACATGGACCCATTGACAGCCACTCTTTGGGTGCGGCCATCAAGCCAGTTCTGTATCCATCTAGTGGTCCAGCCATCAAACCCGTGTGTCACCAGCTTGGAGACCAGGATGTGGTGCTCCCCTGGGTGGGCTGGTCAAGACCTGCTGGTGAAAGGGAAGGGCAAGAAGGAACTGCACAGGCAGTGGAAGCAGGGAGAGGGATGCTGGGAAGAGCACAGGGACACTGCCCTGTGGTGTAGAGATGGGGTCAGGAAGGCCAAGCTATGGCTGGAGCTGAACCTTTCTGGGCATGCAAAGAACAAGAAGCAGCTTCTGCAGGCCTGCCAGCCAGAGAAGGGAAGTCAGAGGAAGGATGTCCTCTGTGATGAGCAAGACTGGACAGCTGGTAGCAATGATCAGATTTTAAAAAATTTAAAATTTAAAATTGATTGTTTTTTAAAAAATGAAATAAAAATTTTAAATTAAAATGCATTAAATAAAACAAACCTAAAAAATTTAAAAAATTTAAAAATTTATATAAGATAAAAAATTTTAAAAAGCTAAAAAATTAAAATTTTATTAAGTAGTAATTAAATTAAATTAAACCCCATTATTAAGGAAATAATTGAAATTTAAAAATACCAAAATATTTTTAATTAATGAAAATAAAATTAAAATAAAATTTAAATAAATTTAAAATTAAAAAAGAAAAATAATAAAATTTTAAAAGATAATTAAAAAAATATATCAAGAAAAAGTAAACCAAAAAAGAAAAAAGACTGTGTATTTTATAGGTAAGGGGTTTTAGTGACACCAGCAAGAAATAACTAACCCATGTCAACTGCAATCATCGCAATAAACAACGGCAGAAGAATCAAGACTCTGAGGAAACAGCATTTCCCATGGAGTCCAACATCGATCACAATAACTGTTATGATAATCTGAGATCAAAAGCATCAATCAGAAGAATGTACCACAGCACCCTGTGAATTAGACCTGAATTAGAACTGAATATTATGGTTGTTTGATTGTTGTGTGATTAGAGAAAATGTTCATATGGACTCAAATGTTATCTCACCAGTTTGCCATAATTTTACACACCCAGAGGGACAATCACAATTCATTATAACACCACATGCATTGTCACTGTAGGCTGGAAACAACAACAACAAAAAAATACCTAAAAAAGGGGGAAAGAGAGAATAACCCATAGCAAAAAAAAGTTTTTTAATGGTACCAACAAGGAATAGTTAGCTCATGTCAACACCTAGAAACATCAACTTTGCAAAGTGCTGCAACCCTCTCACCACAAGACAGCACGAACACAGCAACTGTCATGAAAAAGACAGACAGCAAACCTGCCTAGCACTGACCTCAAAAACTGTCTCAATTATCCAAGAGGTCAACAGAAAGCATCTAACTTATAACTGAGTGTCATGACTGCTTAACTGTTGTGTGAACATTAAGGGATCAGTATCACTAGGATGAGCAAAAACACATGATTATGGGTAATTTTATATTGGGCAAAGCTGTGGTAGGGTGAGAAAGTTCCCCCCACACACAAAGAAAGAAACCACAGCTAGCTCAGTCGGAAAAGCAGATGAAAGCTATATTTGCAGGCAGAAATGGAATGCAATGAATATGTACACAAATATACAATATTTACAATATATACAGCGATACACAGCATTGAACGTAATGCAGAAAAGCCTTTTCCCTCCAGCTGGCCAGGGGGCTTCCCTGAACCCCCCTCTCTCCCTCCCTACCTCCCCTTTTTCCCAAAAAGGGTTAGAGAGAGAGAGATAAAGGCAATTAAGGAGAAAAATTCTGTTAGTCCAAAGCAAATGCAAGAATTAGTTTTCTTATCTGGTTAGCTCTGTTAATTCAAGGTCACTCCTGCTTTAGAAAGAGAGAAGCCGTCCAGCCCACAGTACAGAGAAGCACAGACTGCACCCAGCCTGAACCCAGACCAGACCAGACTGAACCAACAGAACCCAAACTTAAAATTGCATTCTACAATCTACCAATGAAATTAGTTTAGACTATCTTGTTTTTGTTCAAATATCAAAAACATTCAGCCAGAGTGTTCAGCAATGGTCTCTTTCTTAAAGGCATAGCCTCAACCGGTCACAAGATGGTACTGGGAAGGGAGCCAGGGGATACATTCTATGCTGGGATGGGACCCAGGCTGCAGTGCTAGAGGACAGTAGGATCCAGTCTGGAGTTTAATCTACCAAAAAAGTAAATAACCTGGAGTCAGTTTGGAAGTAGAAGTACATTTTAAAACAAAATATATCTATAGCAATACCAGGGGGGATGTAGAAGGGTAAGGAATAAGGCTGAATAGGAGATTATGCAACCCCAAATGTGGATGGCCTTGTGTCTCCCTCGGTGCATGTGGAGTTCAGTCCTGTAGAGAAGTGTGGATGTGGCAGGGAGAGGATAAGGCCTGACCACGTGGCAGAACCAGGAAGCCAGCAGCAGCTGTGGGTCCTTTCAACCAGGCAAGGCAGGAGCAAAAAGAGCTCATGGCTGCCACGGGCTCCCCATTCTAGTCTTGCTGGACAGGAAGAAGGAGCAACACAGACCAATTCAGTCCCAGGGTCCCCTCCTCCCAGGAGGGACAAACCACATCCACCAGGATCAGGTTCATTTTATCCCCTGGGGGAGGCAGGGCACTTGCAACCCAACCCCAGGATGGTGTCACCCATAACAGAGGGTTGAAAGGAACCCAGTATGTACTGGTATGAGTCCCAGACTGTATTGGGATGTGGCCAGGGACCTTGGATTGTACTGAGATGGGGCCCAATCTGCCTGGGAGTGGTGACTGGGAGGTGGCCAGAGCTTCAATTTTGCCCATGTCAGTACTGGGAGGAGATCAGGAGATGCAGTTTGCACTGGGATGGTCCTCAGTCTGTACTGGGTGATGCCATTGGATCCAGTTTCTGGAACAGGTCCTGGACTATACTGGAATGGGATCAGGGTACTTGGACAAGGCCTAGTCTGCACAGGGAGGGAGTCAGGAGATGCAGTTTGTACTGGGATGGGGGCCAGTCTGTACTGGGTTCGAACCAGAGTACACAGTTAACGTGGAGGGATGCAGTAGGTACTGGAAGGCACCAGGGAATCCACTTTGTACTGGGATGGGACTCAGAGTGTACTGGGATGGAGCAGGGTGATGAAGTTTGTGCTGGGATGTGGCCATGTCTGCTCTGAGAGGGACCAGGGGATTCAGCTTGGTTTTGACCAAGGCCCAGTCTGTACTGATAGAGCTCACAGAGGTTCAGTTTGTACCTGGAGGGGACCCCAGTCTGAACTGGGATGGTATCAGGGGATCAGTTTGCAGGGATGGGTCCTGGTCTGTGCTGGGGTGGAATCAGGGGTTCAGGAGATGCACTTTGTACTGGGAGGAGACTCAGACTGTGCTGGGAGATGGCAATGGGATCCCATTTGTACCAGGATCAGGCCACAGCTGCCCTGGGATCAGGATATCCACTTGTGGTGGTTTGGCTCTGGCCTGAGGGCCAGATGCCCACCAAAGCCGCTCTATCACTCCCCCTCTTTAAGCGAACAGGGGAAAGGAAAGGAAAATATAACAGAAGCCACAGGGGTAAATAGGAGCAATTTAATAACACTAATAAGCAAATGGCAATAGACCGCGCGGAAGCAGAAAAGCAGAGAGAGAGATGTTAGTCTCTACTTCCCATCAGCAGGACGATGGTCGGTCTCGGGAAGCAGGGCTCTCTAAGCTTGGTGGTTCCTTGGGAGGATGAACGCCATGGACGAAGCCCCCCCACTTCCTTCTTTCATTTCATACTTATACCTGAGCTGATGTCATATGGTATGGAATACCTCTTTGGCCAGTCTGAGTCAGCTGGTTCAGCTGTGTCCCCTCCCAAGACTTTGCCCGCCCCTCGATCTACTCTTGGAGCAGGGAAATGTTGAAAGGACACAGCCTGGATACTGGGTTCAGCCGTAGCCAAAACACTGCCGTGTTATCAACTACTGCTGCAAAAAACCACAGCACTAGAAAGATGCTGTGAGAATTAACTCCATCTCAATTCAACCCAATACAATCTCCACCCCTTATTCCATACCATTTGCATCATGCTCAGGTTTTACACATTTCAATACATTTAATCATCTCATTTGATTCTTACACCAAAACATCAAAACAGTAATTTCTTGCTTACATTCACAACCTTGATCTACATACTTAAGCTATCTCAATACTCCAACATATAGAGATTTATATCAATGTTTCAGTCCTCTATTAAGGAAAGTTTCTTATGTTGGTTTTGTTATTCTGTTCTTGGACACCAACTCCAGCTGGTCTCAACCATTGTGTCGCTCTTGATCCTTGCAAACCTTCATCAGTCTGGATTCTTCTTACTCCATTACTTTCTGCAACATGCAACTCACATTATTCACATTTCAAATTACCTTTCCCCCAGTGTTAGATCTCTTTGAGGCACACACTGAGTCTCCCCATTTCTTTTCATTACCCACCAAGTACATCCAGGCCCCTGAGCAAAGACAATCCCACGAATGGGTTTGCCTTTCCCCATGGGAGGAGCAACCCACACTGCCTTTCCTAGCCATTTTCCCATGTGTACTACAGGGACTTTATCTCCCCCCACAGTGTGCAAGGGTTTTGTTTGGGCAGGACCAGGACGGTTATCAGATCCTCGAGAATTAACCAGCCAAGTGGCTTCTGCTAAATTTGCATCCCAATGCCTCCATGTCCCATTACCCAATGCTTTCAGCATAGTCTTTAACAGTCCATTGTATCTTTCAACCTTCCCAGAAGCTTGTGGGTGATAGGGAATGTGATACACCCATTCGATGCCATGTTTCTTGGCCCAGGAGCTGATGGCATTGTTCCTGAAGTGAGTCCCGTTGTCAGACTCGATCCGTTCAGGGGTACCGTGTCGCCACAGGATTTGCCTTTCAAGGCCTAAGATGGTGTTCTGGGCAGTAGCATGATTTACAGGATATGTTTCCAACCAGCCTGTAGTTGCTTCTACCATGGTGAGGATGTAACGCTTGCCTTGGCGCGTTCGTGGCAGTGGTCCAATATAGTCGATTTGCCAGGCCTCACCATAGCGAAAACCCAGCCACCGCCCTCTGTTCCAGGGAGACTTGGCTCTCGTGGCCCTCTTGATTGCAGCACAGGTTTCACAGTCATGTGTGACCTGTGTGATGGCCTCCATGGTCAAGTCCACCCCTCGGTCACGAGCCCACCTGTACGTAGCATCTCTCCCTAGATGTCCTGATGTTTCATGGGCCCATCGAGCTACAAATAGTTCACCTTTTCGCTCCCAGTCTAGATCCACTTGAGCTATATCAATTCTGGCAGCCTTGTCTGCATGCTCATTGTTTTGATGTTCTTCATTAGCATGACTTTTAGGTACGTGAGCATCAACATGACGTACCCTCAAAGTCATGTTCTCCACCCGAGCAGCAATGTCCTGCCACAATGAGGCAGCCCAAATAGGCTTGCCCCTGCGTTGCCAGTTGGTCTTCTTCCATTGCTGTAGCCATCCCCACAAGGCATTAGCCACCATCCAAGAATCTGTGTAAAGATAAAGTACTGGCCACTTTTCTCTTTCAGCAATCTCTAGAGCTAGTTGGATGGCTTTCACCTCTGCATATTGACTCGATTCACCTTCTCCTTCAGTAGCCTCAACAACTTGTCGTGTAGGACTCCATACAGCAGCTTTCCACTTCCTATGGTTTCCTACCACACGGCATGATCCATCAGTAAACAGAGCATAAGGCCTTTCATCTTCAGGCAACTCGTTGTATGGTGGTGCCTCTTGGGCACGAACCACTTCCTCAGGTGATGCTCCAAAATCTCTACCTTCTGGCCAGTCCATAATCTCTTCCAGAATTCCTGGGTGGCTTGGTTTTCCCAGTCGAGCTCGCTGTGTAATTAGTGCTACCCACTTACTCCATGTAGCACTGGTGGCATGATGAGTGGAAGGGATGTTCCTTCCGAACATCCAATGCAGCACAGGCAGCCTGGGTGCTAAGAGGAGAGGTGCTTCTGTACCCACTACTTCTGATGCAGCTCGAACTCCCTCATAGGCTGCTAAAATCTCCTTCTCAGTTGGTGTATAGTGGGCTTCTGATCCTCGATATCCTCTACTCCAAAATCCCAATGGCCGACCTCGGGTTTCACCTGGTGTCTTCTGCCAGAGACTCCAAGTGAGACCATGCTCCCCAGCTGCAGTGTAAAGGATATTCTGCACTGATGGTCCTGTTCGGATGGGCCCAAGTGCCACTGCACGAGCTATCTCTTGTTTGATTTGTTCAAAGGCTTGTTGTTGCTCACTGCCCCATTCAAATTGATTTTTCTTTCGAGTTACTCGATAAAGAGGGCTGACAAGTTGACTGTAGCCTGGAACATGCATTTTCCAAAACCCCACAAGGCCTAGAAAGGACTGTGTCTCTTTCTTGTTAGATGGTGGAGACATTGCTGCTATCTTGTTGACCACTTCCATAGGTACATGACGGCGTCCATCCTGCCACTTTATTCCCAAGAACTGAATTTCTTGTGCAGGTCCTTTGACTTTGCTCTTCTTTATAGCAAATCCAGCCTTTAAGAGTATTTGAATAATTTTTTCTCCCTTCTCAAACACTTCCTTTGCTTTATCACCCCATACAATGATATCATCAATGTACTGCAGATGTTCAGGGGCCTCACCCTTTTCCAGTTCACTCTGGATTAGTCCATGACAAATAGTGGAACTATGCTTCCACCCCTGGGGCAATCGATTCCAGGTGTATTGAACACCCCTCCAGGTGAAAGCAAATTGTGGCCTGCACTCTGCTGCCAATGGAATTGAGAAGAATGCATTGGCAATGTCAATAGTAGCGTACCATTTAGCTGCCTTTGACTCCAACTCATACTGGAGCTCTAGCATGTCTGGTACAGCAGCACTCAGTGGTGGTGTCACTTCGTTCAGGCCACGATAGTCCACAGTTAATCTCCATCCTCCATCAGATTTTGGCACTGGCCAGATGGGGCTGTTAAAAGGTGAATGCGTTTTGCTGATCACTCCCTGGATCTCCAGCTGGTGAATCAGTTCATGAATGGGACCCAGGGAGTCTCGGTTTGTACGATACTGCCGTCGGTGCACTGTTCTAGTAGCAATTGGCACCTGTTGTTCTTCAACCTTCAGCAATCCCACAACGAAGGGACTTTCTGAAAGGCCAGGAAGGGTAGACAGCTGTCTGATCTTCTCTGTATTGACTGTGGCCACGCCAAAAACCCATCGATAACCCTTTGAGTCCTTGAAGTACCCTCTCTTGAGGTAATCAATACCAAGAATGCAAGGGGCCTCTGGGCCAGTCACGATGGGATGTCTTTCCCACTTGTCTCCTGTTAGGCTCACGTCAGCTTCCAATACAGACAGCTCCTGGCAACCTCCTGTCACTCCAGAAATCCAAAGAGATTCAGCACCTCTATGTCCTGATGGCATTAATGTACATTGTGCCCCTGTGTCTACCAATGCCTTATATTTCTGTGGCTTTGATGTGCCAGGCCATCGAACCCACACAGTCCAATACACTCTGTCATCCCTCTCCTCCTCCTGGCCGAAGGCAGGGACCCTCTACTCCTGGTCTTCATCAGAGCATTCACTATCTGATCTGAATGGTATCTGGCCAGAGGTCCCCTCATCAGGATCAAGGGGTAAAACCTCTGTTCTTCTTCTCCTAAGAGATCTTTGATTACTCTCTTGGCTTTCTACTGCAGATACCTTTGATGTTTTCTTAAATGATACCTTTTTAACTGCTGTTTTCCCTTTCAGTTCACGCACCCGAGCTTCCAATTTATAAGTGGGTTCACCGTCCCACTTCCTCATATCCTCACCCTGGTTACGAAGGAAAAACCAGAGTACTCCACGTGGTGTGTGTCTGGGACTCCCTTTCCCTCTGACTGAGGCAGGAGGGGATGGATTTCCTGGAGTACACCTGGTCGATGAGGCACTGGCTCGTGGAAGTGAGTTGATACTGAGGTTATCTTCAAAATTCTGAAGCCAGGCTGACACAATCTCCACAGACCGTGCGTTCTCATCCACATAGTACATCAATGCTAGGCTGTTTGAATACGATGCTGGAGCAGCTTGGATCACTTTCCTCCACATGGCCCATGTGCATGGGACATCCTCTGGATCTGTGGAAACACTTTGATCGTCTAAATCACTATAGATAACTTCCAACACCGCTAATTCTCTTAGGTATTGGATTCCTTCATCTGCAGTGTTCCACTTCCCTGGAGAACTCATAAGGTCCTCCTTGCATGGGTACCTGGCCCTGACACTTAGCAGGAGTCGTCTCCAGAGGCTGCATATGCCTGTCTCCTTTGCAATGCCTTTCTCAATACCTCTGTTTCTAGCAATGGGTCCCAGTTGTTGGGCTTCTTTCCCTTCCAGCAATTGGCTGTCAGCCCCATTATCCCAGCACCGGAGCAGCCAAGCAGCAATCCGCTCTCCTGGCTGGCGACTATAATCCTTACGTAGGTCTCTCAGTTCTGCTGAAGTTAAGGACCGAGTAGTCTCTGCTTCTTGTTTGATCTCACTCACTTCCTCCAATCTCTCACCTGATGGACCAGCCTCTTGATCATAATCTTCCTCATCCCTTACCAATCGTTGAGAGGGACCTGTTGACCTCCTTGTCCACTGCTTCTTTTTTACGACTGGGGCAATCTCTCTGGTTGCTGTTTGGGTCCCCATCTCTGCCATGGTATCCTCAGGTAGTGTTTGGGTGCTTGCCTCAGCCATAGTCCTCATAGAGTATTGAACTGTGGCTCGGTAAGCACAGGCCAAGCCCCAGTAGAGTGCAAGAAGTTGTTTGTTCTCATTGGGATAAGCGAGGCACCCTTCTATCAGATGGCGAGTCAGTTTAGTAGGATCGCTCGCCTCTTCTGGGGTAAAGTCCCAGGCTATGGGAGGTGATAACCGTCCTAGGAATCTGCCCAGGTCCTTCCACACACCCTGCCACCCAGGGACTGACCGCTTCAAAGCATACTTCAATATATCCCCATCCAAAGACTGTCTCCTTTTATACCATGATGGAATCAAACTCCACAAAACCCACAGCATGCCAATAATGTTGATTAGCAATACTAGAGAGCTCACATAAGGATGGATCAAAATCTTGGGGGCCTGCATAATAAAATTCTCCACATTTACTTCAGGTGGGGAAACAGAAATGGTGACCTCCCAGACATAGCTCCCACAAATCAGCAGCCCTACAAGCAGGATAAAGAAACACATAGCCATTATCTGTTTCGGCATGTTCCTAAACAAACGAAGCATTTTCATAACAAAGCAAAAGTTATCAACAAGCCACGTGACCAGCACAGAAGCTTGTATCACAGGCAAGTATATAGAAAAAAAAAATTGCAGAAATTACAGCTATGTTATATTTTCGTTTCCCGGTCAGGGAACCAAAAGGACTGTGGTGGTTTGGCTCTGGCCTGAGGGCCAGATGCCCACCAAAGCCGCTCTATCACTCCCCCTCTTTAAGCGAACAGGGGAAGAAGGAAAGGAAAATATAACAGAAGCCACAGGGGTAAATAGGAGCAATTTAATAACACTAATAAGCAAATGGCAATAGACCGCGCGGAAGCAGAAAAGCAGAGAGAGAGATGTTAGTCTCTACTTCCCATCAGCAGGACGATGGTCGGTCTCGGGAAGCAGGGCTCTCTAAGCTTGGTGGTTCCTTGGGAGGATGAACGCCATGGACGAAGCCCCCCCACTTCCTTCTTTCATTTCATACTTATACCTGAGCTGATGTCATATGGTATGGAATACCTCTTTGGCCAGTCTGAGTCAGCTGGTTCAGCTGTGTCCCCTCCCAAGACTTTGCCCGCCCCTCGATCTACTCTTGGAGCAGGGAAATGTTGAAAGGACACAGCCTGGATACTGGGTTCAGCTGTAGCCAAAACACTGCCATGTTATCAACTACTGCTGCAAAAAACCACAGCACTGGAAAGATGCTGTGAGAATTAACTCCATCTCAATTCAACCCAATACACCACTTTGTGCTGTGCTGGGTGCAGCTGGGACTGGGAAGGGGTCCACTGCACTGGCACAGGGAACTGTATGGGAGATGGCAAAGGGATGCAGTTTGTCCTGGGATAAGAGCACATCTGAGCTGGGAGGGGTTGAGGAGATGCAGTTTGTCCTGAGATGTGACCAGGTCTGTACTGGGAAAGGCTAAAAGGATCCCAAATTGTGCTGTGCAGGGCCCAGAATGTCCTAGACTGTGGTCAGGGAATGCAGCTTGGACTGGGACAGGGCCCAGGCTGTACTGGGAGGGAATGAGGGAATCTACATTTTATTGAGACAAGGCATGAGGGTGTGCAGTGTGTACTGGGATGGAAGCATTCAGTACTGGGAAGGGAACCAGTGGACAGATTCTGTGCTGGCATGGGACCAAGGCTGCAGTGCTAGAGGAGAGTGTGATCCAGTTTGTACTAGGATGAGGCCACATCTGTACTGGGAGGGGTTTAACAAACCATGTTTGGACTGAGTCTATACTGGAAGGGGGTCAGGGTACCCAGTTTGGACTCTGAGTAGGTACAGTCTGTAATGGGAGGGGGTTGGGGTATGAAGGCATGAGGAGACCTCCTGTTCTGATGGCAGTGCTGCTCTGCAGCACAGCTCTGTCCCACAAGCAGCCCTGGACTCTCCCTGCCTGCAGTCCCAGCACTGCCACCCAGCAGCACAGTGCCCAAGCTGCCAGAGCACTCAGGCCTTGCCCCAGCACAGAGGCTCAGCAGGAGAGGGTGGAAGGGCAGAAAGAGCAGCTGAGGACAGCTCAAGATCTGGGGCTCCCTGGCAGTGCTGCTGTGCTGGGAGTCTGCCCCTCCACCTCTGCACACAGGCACGGCCTTGCAGCTCCACAGAAGCCTTGGAAGAAGGAACTCAGAGAAACAACTCCCTGCAGGGTCCTTTATTGTGTTGAACACCCAGGGATCACAGCTCCTCATGTCTGCAGCCTCTGGGTCACAGCAGACAGGACAACACTGAAGCAGAAATGGTCTGAAGAAAAACATTTGTGTGGGAACAACATTCTCCCAAGGGGAACAGCCCCAGCACCAGCCAGAATTCTAGCAGCCAGGCTGGGCCTGCTCTGAGTGACATCAGAACTGCTCTGCAGGAGAAGAGAAAGAGTTTATTGCTTCTGAAATCTTCCAGGGCTCAGTTTGCTCAGGGCAGCCTTGAGCTCCTGGTTCCTCAGGCTGTAGATGAGAGGGTTCACTGCTGGAGGCACCACTGAGTACAGAACTGACACCACCAGATTCAGGGATGGGGAGGAGATGGAGGGAGGCTCCAAGTGGGCAAAGAAGGTAGTGGTGAGAAACAGGGAGACAACAGCCAGGTGAGGGAGGCAGGTGGCAAAGGCTTTGTGGCGTCCCTGCTGAGAGGGGATCCTCAGCACTGCCCTGAAGATCTGCACATAGGACACCACAATCAACACAAAACAGAGAAAGAATAAACAGCCACTGGCCACAAGAAGCCAAAGTTCTCTGAGGTAGGATGTGGAGCAGGAGAGCTTGAGGATCTGAGGGACTTCACAGAAGAACTGGTCCACAGCATTGCCCTGGCAGTGGGGCAGGGAAAATGTATTGGCTGTCTCCATCACAGCACAGAGAAAGCCACAGCCCCAGGCAGCTGCTGCCATGTGGAGACAAACTCTGCTGCCCAGGAGGGTCTCATAGTGCAGGGGTCTGCAGATGGCAACGTAGCGATCGTAGCACATGGTGGTGAGGAGAAAATACTCTGCTGACATCAGGAATACTAAAAAGAAGACCTGGAGAATACATCCTGCATAGGAGATGTCCCTGGTGTCCCACAGGGAATTGGCCATGGATTTTGGCACAGTGGTGGAGATGGCAGCCAGGTCAAGGAGGGCGAGGTTGAGGAGGAAGAAGTACATGGGGGTGTGGAGGTGGTGGTGCCAGGCTATGGTGGTGATGACGAGGCCATTGCCCAGCAGGGCAGCCAGGTAGATGGCCAGGAAGAGGCAGAAGTGCAGGAGCTGCAGCTGCCTTGTGCCTGGGAATGGCAGGAGGAGGAAGTGGGTGATGGAGCTGCTGTTGGCCATCTGCTGCCTCTGGCCATGGAGACCTGTGCAAGGAGGGAAAGGCAGTGACAAGTTAGGGCACACTTCTCTCAGCTTCATTGTAAGCCCTGTCCCTGAGCTGAATGAGGAATGGATCAGCTCAATCCCATCACTACCAAACCATGGCAGAGTTCATCACAGCTTCAAATGCAGCAGGGACGCAGAATTGCCATGAAGATTCCTCTGGTGTCAGAAAGTGACCAACAGCCCAGTCCCAGAGAACAAGAGTCCCATTGTGGTGGGTTGAAATTTCCCCCAGCATTAGCTTTACCAGAGCAGCTCAGTTAGAAGCAAATGAAGCTGTATTGACAAGCAAGAGCTACACTCTGCAATGGAATGCAATGAACAGGTACAGAACATACAGGAGTGACAATATTAGACAGGTATTTACAATTGGCAAGTGACATGAAACACCCCTGATCAGAGACCAGGGAAGCTGTTGCAATGCCCCTATCCCCTACCCCCCTGTAGGCTTTGGTCCTCCTTCTGTGTGCACACTCCAGGAGCCTTCAGCTGAGCATCAGCTGCCGAGATGGAGATGCCTCCAGGAGCTACAGCTGCAGTGTCCTGCACCCACAGCCTCACTGTGTCAGGGACTCCAGTGACTCCAGTGAGCTCTCAGTCAGCCTCACAGTCCTGGCCATCTGGAAACTCTCTCTGCCTTCCTCATCTCCCTGAGATCCTCTGGCAGTGTCCTCAGCCCTGCTGTGCTGTGCAGAGGAGCTGCTCCTGGCCAGAGCTGTATCCTGCAGCGCTGCCTGCTTGCCAGCAGCTCCTTCCAGACCAGGAGCCTGGCTCGGCTCAGCAGCAGATGACCTGCCCAAGGCATTTTTATAACTCCTCTGGTGGCTTTTGGTGCCCTGTAAACCTCAGGGACTGAGAGGAAGCTGATGAAACCTCTCCAGAAGTCAAAGTCAGATTCAAACTCTGAAGTTTCTTCTACTCTTAATGGGTCCCAGTCAAGCATACTGGGAAAGTGTCCCCAGGGTCTGCTTAGAGCAGAAAGAGAGAGTGGATGCAAGGGAAGCATCACTGGAGGCACTGAAGCATCTCCAGGCTGTGGGGAGAGCAGAGACCTGAGGCAGTGCTGAGAGGTCAGGACAAGCAGCTCCAGGTGGCTCTGCTGCTGAGCAAACCTGGAGGGGTTTCATTGATCCCAAGGGCCAAGCCCTGACCCCCAGCCCGTGGCAAGGCAGATCCTGTCCCTCACCTGTGGCTCTGGGCTCTGCTGGGGGCAGTGAGGTGTGAGGATGGGCAGTGAGCAGGGTAGGACCTTGTCAGGTTTTGCTGTGGTTTGCTTGCAAAGACACAACTCCTGCTGAAAAGGAATGACATGTACCTTTAAAAATACTTTTTATCAGATGCTTTGTGCAATAAAACCCTCTCCAATTAGCTGCAGAAATCTTGGCACGAAGTAGAGGTTCAGCAGTAGTTAATGAGCCCCATGGAGTATTTGGGGCTGATTACATCATACTTAGGTACTGCCAAGAAGCGTCTCCAGAAGTCCAAGTCAGAAGAAAACTGCAAAGTCTTTTGAAGCACTGATTGGCCTCACTGAAGCTTGTTTCTGACAAAGGCTCCCCAGGGACTCCTTAGAGCAGCTTGTTAGAGGCCAGGATTTCAGGGAGACAAAGGCAAAGTTCAGGGCAGAAAAACTTGCGTTTGGTCTGTGAAACAGAAAGGCTAAGCCCTGACCACTGCCCTTGCAATGGAAGAACCTCAAAGGCTCAAAGCAAAGTTTCTCCTCACATGCTTTGGTGACAGAGGCAAGTGCCAGAGCCAAAGGGTCAAAGACCTTGGTCCTGTTTGGCCTCTCATCCTTGCCAGAGCCCTTGGCCATGAGATACTCCCCCAACATTACACAATAGGGAGTATTTCCCATGGGAGCAGAGAGGGAAGAAAGAGGAAGAGAAGGACTTTGCAGATGGATTTAGAGGGTGCAGGATATTATGGGTATGAAATAGGCTGTTTCCTGTGTCCACCTTAGTGGGTTGGACCCTCTGGACACAGGAGGTGTAGCTTATGTGGCAGGAATAGAAGGCACCCAGCCTGAACTGCCACAGAAGGTGAAGGGAAAAGTCTGAACACAGCTGGTGACCTATCCAATGTCTTGTGACAACACCAAGAGATTCTAAAACAGGCAGTGGAAGTTGAGGAGAACTTCTCCTGGCTAGCTGTTGGAAGGGAAAACTCAAGGTTCTCCAAACAAACAGGAAGAAGTGACTCAGAGAACTGGAAATACTCAACAGCTAAGGCTGTGCAGTGTTGGCAGCCAGGAAAAAGGATGACCCCAAGATGTGCTCAAGCACCAGCCAGCAGCAGAGGCCACTTGACTAATACCCATCATGGCTTATATATTTCAAGCATAGTTTTAAGAGTGTGATGGGCAGGTTCAGTTATGGCCTGGCCTGTGGGGCAGTGGGGTGTGCTGGGAACATGAGGAACCCCCCACTGGTGTACAAATGCTTGTGACCTAGAGGCGATAGAGCCGGGGCTGACATCAGCTCTGATTTGCTGTGGAATGCCCAGGGCAGAAAAAGCTTTTCTCCAGGGCATAATTCCATCTCAGGCCTTTTCACCACCATGTGGGTAGCCCATAGCACAGCAGAGAATGTGTCAACTGAGACATGGACATGTTTCAAAGGCCCAGACTTGGGCATGTGAGTAACATCAGATTGCTATAGCTGTAGGCTCTGTAATCCCCTGGGATTGACACCAGCTGGCTGGGTCAAGGAGAAATGTTGACAATCTTCACAAGAGGCCACAATATCTCTTGCTGAAGGCAACAATATGCCAAACTGCCTCTGCAGTGTGCAAGCCCCTTGGTGGAAAAAGGCAGGGATTGAGCTGCTTGCTGCCACACATCAGGTATAGGCACAGCCCAGGCAGGCACCATCAGGGCATCAGCTGTGGTGTTTCCCTCGAACACAAATCCTGGCAGCACTGTGTGGCTATGAACATGCAGCACATGGAATGGTTCTGTTTGACTTTGCAGCACTAGCCATAAGGCTTTTAGCAAATGAAGGAAAGATTTGTTGTTAACCTCCTTCAGCAGTGCCTGGTCCAACCGCTCTACAAGGTTACAAACACACAGTGAGTCAGTGACAATGGTTATGGGCGCGTTGGGCCACTTAGTAAAGGTCATTACCACTGCTTTTAACTTCAGGAGCTGAGGTGAACCATCCTGAGAGGCTAGGAGCTCCTGCCATTTCCTCTTTCCTTGCCAGGCAGTGACTGCCTTCCCTTTTTCCCCTGAACCATCAGTAGAGATTGTCTTTCCTGGGACTGGTGTCACAGAGAACCAAGTTGGTTCCACTCGTTGCAGCCCTCCAGGTAGCTGCAAAAATCGATGTGCCTAGCATGCAGCAAAACCTTCCCTGGGGAACCTGTCAGGGCCATTGGCAACTCAGGGCTGTGTGCCATACACCAGTCCAGATATTCTGACATTAAAGGCAATGTCAGAGTGGCAGGGTCTGGTCCTAAGAGTTGAGTACACCATTGCCTGGCTTTGCACACAGCCTGAGCAACCAGCTCCATCTGAGTGCTCACTGTTTGCTTTGGGGGAAATGGTAAAAAGACCCAATCCAGAAAATGCAAAGGATGTGGCCAGTGTCCATTCCATTGTGCTGTGAGAGCTGGAGGATGCCCTTGGGAGATAAGCACAGAAATGCTGACAGGTGCTGCTTCTGCTACCCGATGGGCTTGTTCCCATGGCCATGGCGAGCTCCACTTGCTGCAGTGCAGGCTGTGCTTTTGCAGCCAAGCCTCGAGGAGATAAAAGGTCAGGGTCTCCCTTCAGTGAGTCAAATAAGGGAGCTGGCAGGGTTGTGCTAAGACCTAGCAAGGGTCTTACCCTTTATGGTTCCCAGTTTATGGTGCCCAGTAACTTCTGCAAATCATGAAGGGTGGTCACAGATTGCTGAATTTGTATCACTTGTGGCTGCATTGCTTGAGCTAAGAGTTTTAGTCCCGAATGTTTCCAAGGTGCTTGATGCTGCACCTTCTCTGGGGCTATTTCTAACCCTTATTTCCTTAATGTTTCTGTCACATCAGGCACAACTGCACTCAGCATGGCCTCTGTCCGTGTAGCAGTTAGCACATCATCCATATCTGATAGCAATACCTGGTGGGATATTTATCGTGTCCTTACCTGTGGTAACGCCTGTGCCACATACCACTGACAAACAGCAGGGCTGTTTTTCATGCCCTGGGGCAATGCAGCCCACTGATACCTTGTCCTGAAGGGACAAAAGCCTCAAAAATGCTCTGAATCAGACAATGGAGCAGGAGCCAGCAGGGCTGGTTTGGCAGGAAATTGCCCACGTTGCCCAGGCTTGTCTGAACATGTCCTGGGGTCCAAGTGGGCCAGGTGTGTGTGCCTGTGGCCACGTTTGGAGAGAACTCATTCTACAGGTTACAGTGTCAGGTTTTTATCTCTCAGTCTCTGTTGTCACTGGCCAGCATTGTCTTGGGAAATGTATAAACACAAAGAGCCAGAGCCTTGCCCACACCCAGGAAGCTGGAACCCAGAAGCAGCAACCGGAACAGGAAGCCTCCCATGTTGCAGTTTGAACTTCAAGCCCCATCAGACTTTGCTGCAGTCAGCACTTTCACTTTCTGAAGCTGGCATGGCTGCAGCAAGCTCTGAATAACAGCAGCAGGTTCAACTCAATCCAGCACAACCCCTCAGTGTACTCCTGGGGCAGGGAAATGTTGGGAAAGCAGAGCCTGGAGGCTTGTTCAGCAGTAGCCAAACCACTGCTGTGGTATCAGCTCCAGCACTGCAAAACACAGCACTGGAAAGATGCTCTGAGGAGAATTAACTCCAGCTCAGCCAAACCCAATACAACTCTTCAAGCTCCTAAAAACTCCTTAACACTCAAAAAAATCTCTTCCCACTCCTGGGTAGGTGGAAAGCTTGAGGGAAGGTCCAGGTCAGCAGGAATCCACCAGGAACACTGCTGAGCTAGGGAGAAGGCTTGTGGAAGCCCCAAGCCTGCTGGAAAGCAGCAGAGCTCCTTAGTGGGAAGCTGACAGAAGCTTCCTGAGTGCTTCCAAAGACCTCCCTGAGATCCCCCTACACCCTCCATAGATTCTGAAAGTCAATCCTGGAACCCTCCAGCCCCTCTAATCAAATGAATATTTTATATCCTTTACTATTGAATCTCTTGGGCAGTGGTATCTTCAAACACTGCCCTGGCTTATTTACAAAGTACATTCACAGGTTCTGGCATTGGGCTGTGGGTATTACATTCCACATCTCAAGACAGTTCAATGACTTCAGCACAGACCTAAGAGCTTCCCACACAGCCATTCCAATTGGAAACAAAGGTTCTGTGGTTTGACACAGAGGGGATTCTGTGGCAGGTTAGCCAGGGACTCATGACTTGCTCTTCTGTCCTGTACCTGCCCTGATGCTGTGGCTATAATTTGAGCAGTCCTCAGCTAGGAGAGGGCTAGGGGCCTCTCTCTCGTGTGCTCTATTGCAAGGCTGTAGCCTCTTCTGGGATTCAATTCTCTTGGAGCTTTTCCCCTTTCTGCCTTGGTCCAGGTGCAAGGCCTGGGTGTAGTTGCTGCCTGTTGCTGCAGGCTCTTCAGCTGCAACTCTGGCAGCATTTGGCTCTTGTTGCTGTCTGGGTGAGAACCAGGCAAGTTGTCTAACTTCCTGGCTGGTTTAAATACTGTCCCAAGACAATTCATTCCTTTTACTAGCACAGAACCCTGATAACTGCAACTATAGCATGAGGCATTGCCAAGCATGGCCAGGGGCACACACACAGTTCACAGCTGTCTGGGCTAGGGCATGTTTTGGGGTTTGACCCTTCAGGACACCCTCCACACCTTGACATCCCCCCAGTGAAACTGCTCTGAGATACCCCTGAGACTGCCCCTAGCAAGACACCCTCCAGACTCTTCTGAGAACCTCACTTTGACCTCCCTGAACTGGGCACACAGCCCAGCCCCATTCCCAGGGAACAAATGTCTAAAATAAAAGCAAATAGACAGGATTTGGTGAGTTTGGTATTTTTATTGACACAACTGGGCAATGGACAGAGAGTTTTTCATCCCAGGGAGACAAAAAGAAAGGGGGAAGAACCAGACAAACCCTGACAAAGCTGAGCCCAGCTCCAGCTGAGCTGACTCATCACTGTAATTGTTCTCATCAGCACCAATTGGTGTTCAAAAGGGCAGGAGGTGTTTGTTCCTGCCGGAGCTCCCAGCCTCTAAGAAATGCAGGTGAACAAGAGGTGATTTTGGTTCAAATTGCTGGAAAGGCCTTTTCAGGGGCTCATGATTACCCCAACAGACCCTAGGTGGGTTTATTTTGCCTGCCCCGCACTGTGGGCTGGTCAGCAGTGTGGCTGCGGCGATGCCTGGTGAGGTTGGAGCTGCTGCTGAAGCTCTTGCTGCAGTCAGGGCAGGTGAAAGACTTCTCACTGGTGTGGCTGCGGCGGTGGTAAGCGAGACTGCTCCGACGGGTGAAGCTCTTGCCGCAGTCAGCACAGGTGAAAGCCTTCTCTCTGCTGTGCACATGACGATGCTGGGCGAGATGGGAACCACGGCTGAAGCGCTTGCCGCAGTCGGCACAGCTGTACGGCTTGTCACCGCTGTGCCTGAGCTGGTGGTTGATGAATTGAGTGCTCGTGGTGAAGCTCTTGCCACACGCAGCACAGGGGAACAGCTTCTCCCCGGTGTGGATGCGGCGGTGGATGGTGAGGCTGGAGCTGTGCTTGAAAGTTTTGCCGCAGTCCCTGCAGGTGAAGGACTTAGTGCTGTGCACACTGCGGTGTTGGGTGAGGGCAGAGCTGTGAGTGAAACTCTTACCGCAGTCGGCACAGCTGTACGGTTTGTCACCACTGTGAGTGAGTTGGTGCTTGATGTATAAAGTGCTGGTGGTGAAGCTCTTGCCGCACTCAGCACAGGGGAAGAGATGCTCTCCAGTGTGGCTGCGGCGGTGGATGGTGAGGCTGGAGCTGTGCTTGAAAGTTTTGCCACAGTCCCTGCAGGTGAAGGACTTCTCACTGGTGTGGCTGAGGCGGTGCTGGCTTTTTCTAACACATTCTCTCCTTTGCTGACCAAGAGTTTGTGCAGCAGGACCTCTGCTCTTTGCTTGGTTAAAAAAATAAAGAACCTTTCATTAACATTTTCCTTCCTGAAATCCTTCCTCCAGAACATCTCCAGAGCTTTTACGCCAGGCCCTGTGCAGATCTGGGGGAGAAAAGAGTTGCAGCACAGCAGCACTGCCAGGGAACACCAGCACCTGGACTTTCAGGGATGTTTTCTTGCCACTTGCAGCCTCTCCTGGGGCAGTGCAAGGCCTGAGTGCTGTGGCAGCTTGGTCATTGTTCTGCTGCATGCCAGTCGTGTGACCACAGGCAGGGACAGGCCATGGGAACTACTCTGACTGAGCTGCCCCCCAAAAGCAGTTCCACAAAGACAGATGATCTGCTCAGGGCAGAGTCTGAAGGCTTAGGGCTTCATCCAAAGGTTCTCTCCAGAGCAGGCCCAAGGAAGTGTCCCAGGGATGCAAACACCAGGGAACAGCTCAAGTGTGAGTATGCAGGGCTGGGGCACACAGCAGTGTCCTGACACAGACAGACCTCCTGCAAGAGGCCTGAAGGATCCCCAGAGAAGGCTCTGGACTGTGTCTGTGTTCACTGGACAGCCTGGGGAAGGTGTCCCAGGGTAATCATCCTGCTCTAGCCACTCACCACCACCATTTCCACCACTGGTCTCTCATCACAACTTGCAAAGTTTCTTTGTCCCCCAGTTGCAGGTCACAGGATCAGGAGGTCAGCAATGGCTGCTGGCATTGCGCAGATGAGATGCAAGCATGGCCATGGTGTGTGGGGTGAGAGGAACCTGAGTGAGCACAAACACCATCAGCTGTGGCTGGGGTACCAAGGCACTGGAGGTGTGAGGAGCCTTCCATCCTTTGGCAGGGGCAGCAGGAGGCCAGGGACACTCTGCCTGCTGCAGTGCAGAGCCTGTGTGAGGAATGGGGAAAGACTCTGAACATGCTGAGGTGCAGAAGCAGTTCATGAGGCCAGCTCAGGTGTGGACACCTGACAGAGCTCTGACATTTCTGTCTGTGACTGCAGGATAATCCAGAGCTAGAAGCACAGGATGGGGATGGAAGAGGCTCCTGATCCATAAAAAGAGATATTCCAAATGTGTCCAGAGTTGCAAGCTAACTGATTAGCAAACATTGACTGCCTGAAGTCAAGGCACCTCTGGGGGAAAAATACTCAGGGTGTGCATCCATCCAGGCAGTCACCATCCCATAATAAGGAACAAACACACAGGGTGGGCAGCACCAGGATGAAAGGGAAAGTCTTGGAGATGTGGCAGTAAAGGCAGGGAAAGATTAGCCCTCACCTGGTCAGGAATCTGTGCCCCTGGGGCTGTGCTCCCAAATACAACTGTGGCTGATCAGTGAGAGACTCAAAGACCTCCTGTCTGCTCACATCAGCCCTGCTGGACTGTGCCCTGAGATGTGCACAGAGCCATCCCAGAGGTTCTGGGCTCCTTGGAAAAGGCCTCTTCAAGAACACCAAACAGGAGGGTGGGGGAACATTGCAGGCTGGTCACCCTCAGCACAGTCCCTGGGGAGGTGAAGGCTCAAACACCTCTGCAGCCATTTGCAGGCCCTTGCAGGACAAGAGAGGTATTGCTGAAGCCATATGGGTTGGGGCAAGAAGGGGATGTTTTGTGCCTGGACCTGACCCAGGGCCATTGCAGCCCCTCTGGAGATGAAGCCAAACTGGGCAGAGCCCTTGAGGGACCTCATCTGCTGAACCCTGCCCTGAGCAGGATCATTGGACAAGAGGATGTGCAGGAGTCTCCTCCACAACTGCAGCAGGACAGAGCCAGCAGCTTCTCCACTCAAAGCCTTGGTAGGAAATCTGCCAGATGGATCTGGTGAAACTTTGATCTGCTCAGGCCATGGCCACAAGGAGGCTGGGGGCTGAGTGTGCAATCCTGTGCTCAGGTGTGTCTCAGGAACTCAGCATTCAGTAGGAAGCCAAGGACAGGGAAGGGGGAGGTGAGGCCACTTCTGCCTCCTGAGAGGATTGGCCACTGGCAGGAACACAGCTGGGAAAGGGACTGTGAGGTCAGGTGTGTCTGCAGGAGCTGCTAGGGCAGCCCTGGGCTCATGGCTGGCAGATGAGCAGAGTGATCTGTCAGATGGCCTCTGCCAAAGGGCTGGGCTGACTGCAGGAAGGGGCTGATGGTTTGGTTGCTGTGTCTCTGCTGCCTGAGGACCTGATGGGACAGCAGCAGGCACAGGGCTTGGTGCTGTCCAGCCAAGAAACTGCAAGGCCAGCAGCCTTGGGAGCTCCTGCTGAGGTAGGCAAGAGCAGGAGAGAGGAACACTGCCAGATGGTGCAGCCTGGCAGGTGCAGCCTGGCCATGAGGAGCAAGAAACCTCTCTCAAAGGGTAGTGCTGTGGCCTGAGAAGATCTCCAGAAGGAGTCTGGGATCAGCCCTTCTCTTTGTGTCCCCAGGAGCAGAGGGTGAGTGTGGGCAGGTGTCAGTGAAGGCATGGGAAGGCCAAGGTGGGGAAGTGAGAGGAGTGTCTGCAGCCTGCAGGGCAGGAGAAGCAGCTGTGAGACAGTGCAGGACAAAGCTGTGGGAGAGCTGGCAAAGGGCAATGGCAGTGGTGGGAGTGATGAAGAGAAGCCAAGGTTGTGCCCTCTTGGCTATGGCAATTCTCTGTCCCCGAGGCCTGTGAGGAGCTGTTGTCCTAAGGCACTGGGAGGGCCTCACTGCCTCTTTCCACAGCCCCAGGAAAGCTGGGGAATGTCAGGCCCTTGTCCTCCACTCAGCATCACAAACCCTACAGGGATGCTAAAGGAAGGCTGGAGAGGGACTTTTCATGAGGGTGTCTGGTGACAGGGCAGGAGGGAAAGGTTGGAAGGTGAGGAAAAGGAGGTTTAGACTGGGCCTTCGGAAGAAGTTCTTCAGTATGAGGGTTGTGGGACTCTGGAATAGGCTGCCCAGGTAGGAGGGTGTTGAAGGCCAGGCTGGATGAGGCCTTGAGCAGCTGAGTCTATAGGAGAGGCATCCTTGCCTATGGCAGGGAGGTTGGAGCAGATGAGCTCTGAGGTCCCTTCCAACCTAGGCCCTGCTATGCTGCTATGAAACCCACCCCCCACCCCCACTGCACCTGAAGGGCCTTGACCCACACATGAGGGACAGGAGCTGCCTGCCCAGGGGCTGTGCTCAGGCCTTGGCCTTTGTGCTGCAGAACCCAGAGCCAGAGTTTGCTCTCCTGCACTTTGCCTTTGTCTGCTGCAATCACAGCCTCTCCTGAGCTGCTCTAACCAGTCCCTGGGGAGGCTTTGGCAGTAACAAGCCTCAGTGGGGCCAATCAATGCTTCAAGGTACTTTGTGCTTTGCTTCTTGCTTCTTGCACAGTTTCTTCACTCTTCTCTCAGTACCTGAGGTTCATGGAATGACCCTCAAGTGCCCTGAGGAGCTCTTTGTGTCTCTGCTGTTTACTTGCAGATTTCAAAGTCCACCTCACAAAGCTCAGATTTTGATGGTAAACTATTTGATTCCTTCTCAGATGAGGGCAGAGGTGACAGCAGCATCCACCAGGACATAATGATGCAGGCTGTCTGCTCAGGGGTTCTGGACTGGGGGGAGAAGCTGTCCTTTGAGGGCTGACACTGAATAGACAACTTTGCTCCTCACCCTCCCCATCCTCCCCATTGCTGTCCCTGCCCACCTGGGCCTTCCATCCCTGCTCCTTGCATCAGACTTCTCCACTGGTCTCTGCAGCTGGAGCTCACAGCTCCATGGCACCAGCTGCCCCCTGCTCTCCTTAGACAACTGCCTGCACACAGACACAAAAGAATTGTTGCTCTTTGGAAGCTAAGCAAAGCCAAGGCTGAGAAAGTTCCCTCAGCAGTCCAAGCCCTCTGGAACCATCTGCTCAGCACAAGCTGTCTCTCAGCAGCTTGCCTGTCCACAACGGTGAGGCAAAGCCAACAAGTTCTGCCATGGCTGTGATTTCTCAGCCAGTCAAGAGTTCTTGAGAGGGAGAAGCAGATGAAAAGGTTGGATCCTAGCAGCCCTTCCTCAGGAAGCAATCCTGAATTCAAATCTATTCCTATGGCTGTGCCTGGAGAGAACTACCAAGCACACAGACACAGGGACAGAGGGGGCTGCCCCCATGGTCACAGCAAAGGTGTCTGTCCAAAGACACAGAGAGGTGGAGAGTTTGCTGGCAGAGAGGCTGCCCTGGAGTTCAGTTCCCTTCTGCTGGAGCTCAGGACAAGCACTCACAAAGCTTCGACATTCTCAGAGGATGAGAACTGAGGCTGGAGAAGTCTGACTTGGTGCTGGCCCTTGGTGCAGGTTGTGCCTGAGAGATGTCTGAGTGGGGGAGATGCTGGACACAGCTGCTGGGATCCAGGAGAGCTCCAAGGCTTTGGCTTTAGGGTCACTGTTTTGAGAGGTGAAGATCATTGACTTCCATCAGGTGTTTCTCTGATCTGGAGAACCTTGGATGCTGAATCATCCTGAGATCTTTTGCCACTTGCACAGACCCTGAAGCTTTTGACCTCCAAAGTTTTCTATCAGCTCCCTGTTGGCTGTGATCCAAGCACAGATGCACTGAGCTGGCAGGAGGTGACCAACCCCCAAGCCATAGGGAGGTAAATGCAAGGCTGGGAGAGCCCTGGTCAGGGCTGAGCCATTCCTTGCAGCTCAGTCCTCTCCTCTGCACCCTTTGCTTCTCTCTGCCTGGGCTCATATCCTTCTCTTCTCTCCATCAGCCCTGCTCCTCTGTGCTGGGGAGGAGCAAAGTTTGCAGATCTGCTCCTTGGAACAGGACAGAAGATAAAGAACCCAACTTTGGGACAGCAGCAAGATCCCAGGCTCCTGCTGGCCCCTGAGCACCTCCCAACCCCCTCCAGACCCTCTTCCCAAACCACACTTCACCACTTGTGGAGCTTTGAGGGTCATTGGCTGTGATGGCAATGTAGGAGTTCACCTGCCTGAGCCCCAGGTGGTCAGGTATCAGTTGCATGGCCAGAGGGGGATGGTTGGGATGGCTACGTCCTGGGGTGTCAGCCCCATCAGCACTACAACCAGGGGACTCAGCACAGGACTTAGGGCTCTGATCCCTCCATTGCAAGGAGTCACACACAGTGTCCTTACTTCTCAGTCACTTGGTCCCCAAGGATTTGCCCAAGAGCACAGGGTGACCATTCCTCTCAGCAGCATGGCCTCCCAGAAGGACCTGGACAAGATCTGGGAGGAGAAGAATTTCCTGGAGAATAATTTTGAAGGAGCCAAATCTCAGCCTTGAGGAAGAGGAGAAGTGGTTGATGAAGACATGGCTGAAGACAGCAAGGATGATGTACATGAGGATTAGGAGGAGGATGGCAATAAATATGAGGACAAAGGGGATGATGTGGAAGAAGAGGAGGATAATATGGAATTGGACAAAGAAGAGAAAGGAGGAGGAAGATGAAGAGGAGGAAGATGGGAAACCCATATCAGCCCCTCTGTGCCACCCAAGCAGCCACATCAGTGCCCTGAGGGTGGGCAAAGCTTCCCACCCAGCTTGGAGCTGGTAAAGCCCCACTGCCCCCAGCCCAGTGCCCAGCCCTCTGTCAGTGGTGGCTACGGCAACAGCTTCACCCTCAGCTCCAACCTCAGCCGGCACAGCTGCGTCCACAGCCAGCAGCAGCTGCACCTCTGAGCTGCCTAAGGCGAGAGCTGCACTCAGATGGCCACCCTCAGCCAGCACCGCTACACCAACACCGGTGACAGCCCTTCCCATACACAGGCTGCAGCAAGGGCTTCAGCCACAGCTCCTCCCTCACCTGGCATAGTCACCCCCACGCCGGTGACCATCGTGCCCCAGGGGACACAGCAATACATCGACCCCGGCACTGCCAGGCCAAACGTGACCCCCGGCGTGGGGCTTTTCCAGCAGCTTGAACTGCAATCTCCTCTTTTACACCTTCCTTCCTCAGAAGCAAATGTGCCCCTGCCCTTCTCTGCACCAGCCAGTGCTGAGGAGAGGAATGACAGTGCTGAGTCAGCTCAGCTGGCAGCAAGACTGCAGCTGGGTTGGGATTTGGATGTTTGCTCCTGAACACTTTGGGTTTCCTAGAGGTAAAAGGAAAACCTCATCCCAAGGCTAATGCCTAATTAGAATGGAAACCCCAACCCTAATAAAGTATTGTCTTTGGTTGGTTTTCCTTGGACATTTCTTTCCCAAAAGGCCACTTTTGGGGGCATTTTTCCCAGGGCCAGGGCTGGAGCCATTTGCTCAGTTCAGGGAGGTGTCCTTGAGGGGTCCTGGGAGAGTCTTGAAGGTCAAGTGAGGAAATCAAAATAACTCATGGCCATTGAACAGGATCCTTTAATAACCTGCATGGACACGGAATGGATCACTCCAAAGCTTACACGTGCTTGTCCTGGAGGCAACAAGTCTGAACATGCCCAAACACAAACCCCCTTGCACCCCCTCCCTGTGGAGCTAGGGTGCTCAGCACAATACTAGACAAAGGGCAAGGTGCTGGCAAGTGTGCAAAGCTGGACAGGCCCAGGCTTCTCTAGGCAGGTCCTGTGGTCAAGGGAAACAAAGTGCACTTTTTGCAGCTGTGCCTGGCCAGCTGCCACACTTATGGACTCCCTGTGCAGCTTCCCATGGCTTGGGCAAATTTTATTCTCTAGGTTGAAATCTCTTGTTCCTCTCTTTCTTTCTCTTCTGCCATTGGCCATTATTGTCTTCAGCACCTTATTAATCCGAGCCAGGAGGGTAAACAACTCTCCCTTGTTGTACCAAGAAGCCCTGGGGTTCCCCAGAGCCTATTTTGTCCACATGAACCCGGAACACACAGTAGCTGCAGCTGGTGAATGCTGCTGGACTGGAAAGCAGCCTCTGCATGCCTGCTACCTGAGTCTGCAGCCAGAAAGATGCTCTGCTCCACCTGTGACACCTGAGGTGCTGGTGCAAGCTGCTGGAATTGTGGTGAGATAAACGAGAACCTCTCATCCCACCCTGAGCACTGCAGAACTGTCAACTGCTTGCCTGGCCGGCAAGCTGCCCTGCAAGCCCATCAGCCACAAGCCGCTCCCTCAGCCCCAACAATTCCTCTCCAGGGGGAGACTGCTTCTCCCCTCCACACTCACACTCTGCACTGCTCCTTTTCTGAACACCACATTTCTTGCTTTGTTTCACTTGTGCAGGCTGCACTCTGTGCTTTGGAGCATAATTGCAGTGTCCAAAAAGGCCCCAGGCAACAGTGCCCTGAGCACACAGGCTGATTCCTATCAAGTCTCTTTGTACAGCTCTGTGCCAGCCACCTCTGTAGCAGCCATAGATTCCCCTTGCAGGTGAACTGCCCTTGAGGCATTAGCTCTTTCCTAAGCTGAATCAATGTTTAAAAGATCGTAGCTTGATTCAACTGTTAAAGTTGTATTGAATGTGCATGTTGTGAAATACATTAACCACAACCAAACAGCTGTACCTGTGTGGGTGGTATCACAGTATCACATTAGAGGTTGGAAGGGACCTCAAGAGACCATCAGGTCTGAACCCCCTGCCAAAGCAGGATCACTTAGGGTAGTCCACACAGGAGTGTACCCAGGTGGGTTTGAAAGTCTCCAGAGAAGGAAACTCCACCAGCTCTCTGGGCAGCCTGTTCTAGTGCTCTGTCACCTGCACTGCAGAGAAGTTGCTCCTCATGTTGAGGTGAAATCTTCTCTGTTCAAGCTTGAACCTGTTGCTTCTTACCTTAGATTGGCCCCCTCCACTTGACACCCACCCCTCAGGTATTTATACACATTGATGAGATTTGATATTAATACATGGATTTAAATTATTTTTATATAATTAAAGAATTAATATATTTGTATTAATATATTTGAATAAATATTAATAATTGATAGCAGTGCTGAACAAGGTTAACCATATGCCTCATATAGTGTTAGCAATACAGATGCATTAGAAAGATAAAATCTTCTTTGAAGAGCTAAAATCCTTCCATTCCTTGCTCTTTGCTGCCATCTGCTGTCCTTGTGTCAACATTGTAGTCACTGTGTCATCGTCTTGTATTTTTCCTGTTGGTCTTCTGCCAATCCCACAGGATTGTTCTCATCTTGTTACTGAGGCCCAGGTGTGTGAGACCCCATCCTGGTTTCCAGACTCAGCCTTACCTCTCTCTTTGATGTTTGGGGCTGTGGTCTGCTGCCTTACATCCCTTCGCTCTACCAAGCTCAATGGTTCCTTTACTACTCTAATGAGTGGGAAAGTTTCTAACAGTTAGTGAGGAGTTAATGAGTCTCCTGCCTTCAGCTGTCCTGCTGAGAGTGCTGGGCAGGGCTCAGATGAGGGCCAGCTCTGAGGGGCAGGGGTTGCATTTGGTCTAGGTTGGGACCTGAGGTTAAGGTCAAAGGACCAATGCTTAACAAAAAGTAAAGGCTGGGGCCAAGATGAACAATGGGGGCAGAGTCAGGGTCAGGGGTGTGTTTGGGAGGGGATGATCTGTATGGGGTGAGGTGCAGGAGGAGTTTAGCTCCACTGTGTTAGAGCAGGGGACTGAGTAGAGAGGATGGGAGGGGCCCAGTCTGTGTTGTGAGGTGTGGTATTTTCAATGCAGACCCCAGTAAGACTCCCCCATGGCAGGGGACTGGGCAGGGAGAGAGGGGGACAATTCCCTTCCTGTGAGCCCACCAAGAGTTGGTTGGTCATTCCACCTTCCAAATGTCAAGGTCCAGGACATGAGATTAAATTTCTTGGTGTGATGAAGAGGTTATTTATTTATGAATATGAAATGTGAGTTATATATATATATTAATTTGTATTAATTATTAAAATTATCAATAACCAATGAGTCACTATTTTATATCCATAGTCTAGTACACGACTGTGAAATACATCCCAGAAATGGTTCAGTATTGATAATTTGCACTCAATTCGAATATTTACAGAATTAATTTCTATTCATATAACTCAGACTGCAATTCCACTGCTTGTCCACCAGGTGGCGAATCGACGAGACCCTGGCAGCTGCTTAACTATACAGAGGTATTACAATACATCAGAGGCTTGGACTAGTAATGTGCTGCTAGGCAGAGGTGCTTTGAACTGAACATCAGTGAGTGGGAAGCAGGTGGAAGATTCACTGTGTCCTTTGCAGCAAGGTTAGGTTCCAGCATGCTGCTGTCGCCGGGGCTGGCTCCTGGTCTGGTCTGGATGGGAATGGTGGAGACAACCTTCTCCCTGCCATGACAGCTGAGAGGGGATGGAATGTAGGCTAGCCGGTAGGCAGGCTCCCTTAGCAGGACTCAGGTGCCTCCCTCCAGAGAGCAGGGAGCAGTCCTGTGGGGTTGGCCTGGCAGGGATGGTCCCAGGACAGGGTTGGCCCTCATGGCAATGACCTTCAGGACCAGTGAGGATGTACCACCACAGCAATCAGTTCAGTTTCTGTCTGTGTGATGTCTCTGTAATCATTGGCTGTGATTGGAAATTCTCTGTGCCAATAACTGCTCACCAGGATGTGTCTTTGCTCACATGTTGTATGGTTAGCTACAACCTACACCCACTGGGAAGAATTTCACTGCAATCCAACAGCTCCTCCAGCACCCTGATTCCATCAGCCTGCTACAACCACCAGGACAAGCAGGACAAAAGACTTCTCAGAGTCCACTATGGTACGGAAGAGATCCATTGAATCCTCAAAAGGGATCAAGAGGGATGAAGAACACTGCTGGTGGGAAGTGCTGTTTGGGTGGTGTCCAGCAGCAGCTGGGACACCACCCCTGGTGTCACAGCCACTGTGATTTTCCTGCCTGCTCTACTCTCTGCTTGCTGTTCCACGTTGGTTTGTAGGTAGAGTTAGGAGGATGGCCAAGCAAGTCACTCTGCTGCAGACCTTTCCCATCATCAACGTTTCCTGTGTGCTTTGTGTCACTAAAATTAGGGAGGCAAAAGCACATTTGGAGCTCAGACTGGCCTCTGCTGTGAAGGACAACAAAAAGTCCTTCTATAAATATATTAATAGCAAGAGGAAGGACAAGGACAACCTCCACTCCTTGGTGGACACAGAGGGGAACGTTGTAACAAAGGATGAGGAAAAGGCAGAGGTACTTAAACACCTTCTTTGCCTCAATGTTTACTAGCAGGACAGAATGTCTTTCAGACAGCTGGCCTGCAGAGCTGGCAGAAGGAGCCAGGGAGCTGCATAGTTCGCCTGTGTTCCAGGAGGAGACAGTTAGAGAGGTCCTCAGTCTCTTTGGATCCCCACAAGGCCATGGGACCAGATGGGATCCATCCTAGGGTGCTGAGAGAGCTGGCAGATGAGCTGGCCAAGCCACTCTCCATCATTTTTCAGCAGTCCTGGCTCACTGGAGAGGTCCCAGAAGACTGGAAGCTGCCATCGTGGTGCCCATCCACAAGAAGGGCCAGTTGGATGAGCCAGGGAATTCTAGGCCTGTCAGCCCGACCTCAGTGCCAGGCAAGATTATGGAACAGGTCATCTTGAGTGCGATCACGCAGCACTTACAGGATGGCCAAGGGCTCAGGCCCAGCCAGCATGGCTTTAGGAAGGGCAGGTCCTGCTTGACCAACCTGATCTCCTTCTATGATCAGGTGACACACCTGGTGGATGTGGGGAGGCCTGTGGATGTGGTCTACCTGGACCTCAGCAAGGCCTTTGACACCGTCCCCCACAGCAAACTCCTGGCCAAGCTGGCAGCCCATGACTTGGACAGGAGCACACTGCATTGGGTTAGGAACTGGCTGGAGGGCCGAGCCCAGAGAGTGGTGGTGAATGGTGCCACATCCAGCTGGTAGCCTGTCACTAGTGGTGTGCCCCAGGGATCGGTGCTGGGGCCCCATGCTCTTCAACAACTTTATTGATGATCTGGATGAGGGCATCGAGTCCATCATCAGTAAATTTGCAGACAACACCAAGCTGGGGGCAGGAGTTGATCTGCTGGAGGGCAGAGAGGCTTTGCAGAGGGACCTTGACAGGCTGGACAGATGGGCAGAGTCCAAGGGCATGAGATTGAACACATCCCAGTGCCGGGTTCTGCACACTGGCCACAGCAACCTCATGTAGTGCTACAGGCTGGGGTCAGAGTGGTTGGAGAGCGGCCAGGCAGAGAGGGGACCTGGGGGTGCTGGTTGATGGAAGGCTGAACATGAGCCTAGGAAACCCAAAGTGTTGAGGAACAAACAGCCAAATCCCAGCCCTGCTGCAGTGGTGGCACTGGCTGTGCTGACTCAGCACTGTCATTATTCTCCTCAGCACTGGCTGGTGCAGAAAAGAGCAGGGGCACATTTGCTTCAAAGAAAAGAAGGTGTAAAAGAGATTTCAGTTCAATCTGCGGGAGAAGGCCCCCCAGGGAGGTCACATTTGGCCTGGCAGTGCCGTGGTCGGTGTATTGCTGTGTCCCCTGGTGCATGCTGGTCACCGGCGTGGGGGTGACTATGCCAGGTGAGGGAGGAGCTGCGGATGAAGCCCTTGCTGCAACCTGTGCATACACAGGCCTAGCACCAGTGTGGGTGCTGCGGTGCTGGCTGGGGGTAGACAGCTGAGTGCAGCTCTTGCCTCAGGCAGCTCAGAGGTGCAGCTGCTTCCGGCTGTGGACGCAGCAGTGCCGGAGGAGGTTGGAGCTGAGGGTAAATCTGTTGCCATAGTCCCCACAGGCAGAGGGCTGGGCACTGGGCTGGGGGCAGTGGGGCTTTGCCAGCTCCAAGCTCGGTGGGAAGATTTTTCCCCCACTCAGGGCACTGCTGTGGCTGCTTGGGTGGCACAGAGGGGTTGATATGGGTTTGCCATCTTCCTCCTCTTCATATTCCTGCTCCTTCTCATCATTCTTCTCCTATTCCATATCATCTTCCATTTCTGCCACATCATCCCCTTTGTCCTCCTCATAATTATTTTCTTCCTCCTCCTCCTAATTCTCATGTACTTCATCCTTGCTCTCCTGATCAGCCTGTGCTCTTGGGTGAATTCTTGGGGACCAAGTGACTGAAAAGTAAGGACACTGTGTGCAACATTGTGTGCTGAGGAGATGGTTCCAGAGGCCTTGGACTGCTGAGGGAACTTTCTCAGCCTTGGCTTTGCTTTCAAAGAGCAACAATTCTTCTGTGGCTGTGTGCAGGCAGTTGTCTAAGGAGAGCAGGGGGCAGCTGGTGCCATGGAGCTGTGAGCTCCAGCTGCAGAGACCAGTGGAGAAGTCTGATTCAAGGAGCAGGGATGGAAGGCCCAGGTGGGCAGGGACAGCAATGGGGAGGTTGGGGAGGGTGAGGAGCAAAGTTGTCCACTCCATGTCAGCCCTCAAAGGACAGCTTCTCCTCCCAGTCCAGACCTCCTGAGCAGACAGCCTGCATCATTCTGGCTTAGTGGATGCTGCTGTCACCTCTGCCCTCATCTGAGAAAGAACCAAATAGTTTACCATCAAAATCTGAGCTTTGTGAGGTGCACTTTGAAATCTGGAAGTAAACAGCAGAGACACAAAGAGCTCCTCAGGGCACTTGGGCATCATTCCATGAACCTCAGGTACTGAGAGAAGAGGGAAGAAACTATGCAAGAAGCAAGAAGCAAAAGACAAAGTCCCTTGAAGCATTGATTGGCCCCACTGAGGCTTGTTACTGCCAAAGCCTCCCCAGGGACTGGTTAGAGCAGCTCAGGAGAGGCTGTGATTGCAGCAGGCAAAGGCAAAGTGCAGGAGAGCAAACTCTGGCTCTGGGTTCTGCAGCACAAAGGCCAAGGCCTGAGCACAGCCCCTGGGCAGGCAGCTCCTGTCCCTCATGTGTGGGTCAAGGCTCTTCAGGTGCAGTGGGGGTGGGGGGTGGGTTTCATAGCAGCATAGCAGGGCCTAGGTTGGGAGGGACCTCAGAGCTCATCTGCTCCAACCTCCCTGCCATAGGCAAGGATGCCTCTCCTATAGACTCAGCTGCTCAAGGCCTCATCCAGCCTGGCCTTCAACACCCTCAGGAGAGGGCATCCTACCTGGGCAGCCTAGTCCAGAGTCCCACAACCCTCATACTGAAGAACTTCTTCCTGAGGCCCAGTCTAAACCTCCTTTTCCTCACCTTCAAACCTTTCCCTTCTGTCCTGTCACCAGACACCCTCATGAAAAGTCCCTCTCCAGCCTTCCTTTAGCATCCCTGTAGGGTTTGTGATGCTGAGTGGAGGACAAGGGCCTGACAGTCCCCAGCCTTCCTGGGGCTGTGGACAGAGGCAGTGAGGCCCTCCCAGTGCCTTAGGACAACAGCTCCTCACAGGCCTCGGGGGCAGAGAATTGCCATAGCCAAGAGGGCACAGCCTTGGCTTCTCTTCATCACTCCCACCACTGCCATTGCCCTTTGCCAGCTCTCCCACAGCTTTGTCCTGCACTGTCTCACAGCTGCTTCTCCTGCCCTGCAGGCTGCAGACACTCCTCTCACTTCCCCACCTTGGCCTTCCCATGCCTTCACTGACACCTGCCCACACTCACCCTCTGCTCCCTGGGACACAAAGAGAAGGGCTGATCCCAGACTCCTCATGGAGATCTTCTCAGGCCACAGCACTACCCTTTGAGAGAGGTTTTTTGCTCCTCATGGCCAGGCTGCACCTGCCAGGCTGCACCATCTGGCAGTGTTCCTCTCTCCTGCTCTTGCCTACCTCAGCAGGAGCTCCCAAGGCTGCTGGCCTTGCAGTTTCTTGCATAGACAGCACCAAGCCCTGTGCCTGCTGCTGTCCCATCAGGTCCTCAGGCAGCAGAGACACAGCAACCAACCCATCAGCCCCTTCCTGCAGTCAGCCCAGGCCCTTTGGCAGAGGCCATCTGACAGATCACTCTGCCCATCTGCCAGCCAGGAGCCCAGGGCTGCCCTAGCAGCTCCTGCAGACACACCTGACCTCACAGTCCCTTTCCCAGCTCTGTTCCTGCTGTTGGCCAATCCTCTCAAGCGGCAGAAGTGGCCTCACCTCCCCCTTCCCAGTCCTTGGCTTCCTACAGAGTGGTGAGTTCCTGAGACACAGCTGAGCACAGGATTGCACACTCAGCCCTCAGCCTCCTTGTGGCCAGAGCCTGAGCAGATCAAAGTTTCACCAGATCCATCTGGCAGATTTCCTACCAAGGCTTTGAGTGGAGATGTTGCTGGCTCTGTCCTGCTGCAGTTGTGGAGGAGACTCCTGCACATCCTCTTGTCCAATGATACTGCTCAGGGCAGGGGTAAGCAGATGAGGTCCCTCAAGGGCTCTGCCCACTTTGGCTTCATCTCCAGAGGAGCTGCAAAGGCCCTGGCTCAGATGGTGCAGGGAGTTCATGAAGACATTGCACACTGCTGGCCCAAGGTCTTGCCCTGAGTAATGCCACTGGCAAGTGTCTGACAGAAGGACTCTCCACTGGTGACATTTGGGCTTCAGCCACCATCCAGCCACCTCCTCATGAATTTCTGCACTCCAGCTCTCAGCAGTCTGGTTCTAAAGAGACTATGGGGGATCATGGCAAAGCCCTGGCTAAGGTCCAGGCACAAAACATCCCCTTCTTGCCCCTACCCATATGGCTTCAGCAATACTTCTCTTGTGCTGCAAGGGCCTGCAAATGGCTACAGAGATGTTTGAGCCTTCACCTTCCCAGGGACTGTGCTGAGGGTGACCAGCCTGCAATGTTCCCCACCCTCCTGTTTGGTGTTCTTGAAGAGGCCTTTTCCAAGGAGCCCACAACCTCTGGGATGGCTCTGTGCACATCTCAGGGCACAGTCCAGCAAGGCTGATGTGAGCAGACAGCAGCCTGCCCAAGCCATCTGAGATGAATCTGCCTGGGCCAGTAGGGTTTGTTCTGGAGTGACACACAGCAATGTCCCAGCTCTCTCAGGTGTCCACATCTGAGCTGGCCTCATGGACCCCTAATGGAGTGTGGAATGTTCAGAGACAGAGTCTTTCCCTATCACTCACACAGGCCCTGCCCTGCAGCAGAGAGTCTCCCTGGCCTCCTGCTGCCCCTGCAGAGGCTGGGAGGCTCCTCAAACCTCCAGTGCCCTGGTACCTCCAGCAACAGCTGATGGTGTTTGCTCACTCAGATTCACCTCGGCTCATCTGCTGACATCTCATCTGCACAATGCAAACAAGAGGCTTGTCATGCTGACTCCTGCTCTGGTCAGCACACAACCAGGGTCTCCCTTCATTAGCTGTAGTGCCCTGCAGTTTCTCAGCTTGTGGCCTTGTGTTGATGGCTCAGCAGTTAGGGGGAGCCAGCTGCACACAAACATTAACAGCTGGCTGAAAGAGATCAGGCAAGGCAGGCAAGAGACTGGCATGGCTGAGTCATGGAAGCATAGAATGATAGAATCCTTTCTGCTGCAACAGACCTCTGAGAACTGACACCACCATGGCCATGAACCCCTGTCCTGCAGTGCCAGGGCTGCACAACTTGGAACACCTCTAGGGATGAGGATTCCACTGCTCCCCTGGGTGGCCTGGTCAAGACCTGCTGGTGGAAGTGAAGGGCAAGAAGGAACTGCACAGGCAGTGGAAGCAGGGAGAGGGATGCTGGGAAGAGCACAGGGACACTGCCCTGTGGTGTAGGGATGGGATCAGGGCCAAGCTATGGCTGGAGCTGAACCTTTCTAGGCATGCAAAGAACAAGAAGCAGCTTCTGCAGGCCTGCCAGCCAGAGAAGGGAAGTCAAAGGAAGGATGTCCTCTGTGATGAGCAAGACTGGACAGCTGGTAACAAGGGGTGAGAAGGCTGAGCTACACAAACACATTTTGCTTCAGTCTTCCCTGGCAGCTTCTCTCCTCATATCTCTTCAGCTGTTGGACCTCAAGATGGGGACTGTGGGTCAAAGCCTGTGGAATCCTGATCTAAATCCCTGCATTGATTGTAACCAGCTGATGGGGTTTGACTTGTTTCATAGTTTCATAGTTTCAAGTAGGGTTGGAAGGGACCACAAGGATCATCTAGTTCCAACCCCCCTGCCATGGGCAGGGACACTCTACCCCAGATAAGGCTGGACAGAGCCTCATCCAGCCTGGTCTGTTAAGTGCTGCTGTGAAATCCCACAGCCTGAGCTCATGATTCACCAGAGCTCTTGAAGGGATTTCAAACTGCTGCTGCTGCCTTCAAGTTCTACAGGAGCCACAGTGCTTGGGGAAGCACTGCCCCTGAAATCCCTGCACCCAAACTCTGAGTCATAAACCAGGGACCAAGTCTGGTGCTAGGACTGGATTTAACCCCAGACAGGCTTCTCTCTCAAGTTGTGGAGAGAGTGAGGGAGTCCATTCAGAGCCTTGTGAGGCAACAGAAGGGCTTCCTTTAGGCCTTTCTTCCCAGGCCCCATGCAAAATCCTTCCAGCCCCAAGGAGATTTTCCTTTCACAATCTTTCTAATCCTCCCCCAAACTGATTTTCCTCTGTAGGATTCTCCCATGGTGAAGCTGAGAGAGTGACCCTTGGCACCAAACTGAACCTGTTGACATCTCTGTTCCCTTTGCTGAATTCCATCCAATTCATTCCAGTGTCTCAGATTCTCCTCCTGCCTCAGCAGAACTCATTGCTGCTTTCCTCTTCTGAGGGAGGTGCCTTTGGGATTGGATTGGATTTGCCCAAGCCATTGCCATTCATGGCCAGGAAGGGCAACAATTTCCTTTGTATGGGGGTGCAGGGGCCTAGGGGAGATGCAAACAGCCCCATGGTGTAGGGAGGTAGCTGCAGCCCTGTGGAGAAGGGGTTGGGGATACTGGCATCACAGCATCCTGGAATGGTTTGGATTGGCAGAGATGGAAGAGAGCATCAAGGCCAACAGCCTGACCATGGCCAGGGACATCTCCCACTAGGTTGGGTTGCTGAAATGCCTGAATTTGGACACTTCCAAGGATGGACAGCCCCTTCTCTGGGCAACCTGTCACAGTGTCCTGCCACCCTCACTGCAAAACATTTTCTTCCTTCTATCCAATCATAGTATCCTCTTTCAGTTCAAACCACTGCTCCGTGTCCATCCACTACAACACTTGGTCAAAAGTCTCTTTCTTGTCCTATGAGCACCACATCTCCATCTGCAAAGACCTTGGAGAGTGCCCAGAGATCTCCCAAGATGTGCTTGGGAGGCCTCAGGCACATGGCCAGTAGATAGAGGCTGAAGGCCATGGGCTCAGTGGTGTGAAGAGTGAGGACAGGAGCAGAGTAGCCTGAGAGTGCTTGGGGAGTGGGTTGAGGCATGGAGAAGCTTTTCTGCACAGTGACAACGTGCAGGAGAAAGAAACAAAGCCACAAAGTGCAGATGGGGAGGTCCAGAGTGGAGATGAGGAGAAAGAAATATCACTGCATGACATCCCCCAGCAGCAGCCTGGAGCACTCCAAGGCTTGGAGTTTCAAGGGACAGCCAGGGAGGATGGAGAGAGAGCAGCAAAGGAAGGTGGCAGCAAGGTGGGGCAGCTGGCTGGGTGACTACAGCCTGCAGGGAAAGAGGCTCAGCTGATGCAGCAGCAGAGGGCAGCCTGAGGGGGCAGATGACAGAGGGCTGTGGGAGAGCTGAAAGGCTCCTGGCAGAGCCAAGCTCTTCCTGCCTTGGGTTCTGGCTGTGGTCTGTGCACTGATGCCTCTGAGGAGACAACTCCTCCTTCCAGCCCTGGGGCCTCATTACCTCCTTGTCCATCCTCAGGAGCCTGGGAGGGGTTGTGCCATAGTCCTGCCCTTGGCATTGGTCCTCTCCACATCTCACTGCTCCAGGAATCCCCCTGAGGGGTGAGTGAGGGACAGGATCTGCCTGTCCAGGGGCAGGGCTCAGGGCTTGACCCTTTGCATTAATGAAGCACCTCCAGGTTTGCTCAGCATCAGAGACATCTTCCTCTGCTTGTCCTGACCTCTCAGCACTGCCTCCAGTTCTCTGCTCCAACCACAGCCTTGCAGACACTTTCCCAGCAGTGTCACACAGTATCACAGTATCACAGTATAACCAAGGTTGGAAGAGACCCCAAGGATCATCAAGTCCAACCTGTCCCAACAGACCTCACAACTAGACCATGGCACCAAGTGCCACGTCCAATCTCCCCTTGAACACCTCCAGGGACCCATCAACAAGAGAAGAAACTTCAGAGTTGGAAAGTGACTTCAACTTCTGGAGAGGTTTCATCATCTTCCTCTCAGTCTCTGATGTTTACCTGGCACCAAAGCCACCAGAGGGTCATTCAAATGCCCTTGGGTTGGTCCTCTGCTGCTCAGCTGGGCTGAGCTCTGTGGCTGGAGGGAGCTGCTGGCAAGTAGGCAGCAATGAAAAGTGTCAGCTGTGCCCAGGAGCAGCTCCTCTGCTCTGCACAGCAGGGCTGAGGGCACTGCCAGTGGATCTCAGCAAGATGAAGAAGGCAAAGAAAGCTTGGAGGTGTCCAGGAGGGTGACTGAGAGCTGACAGGAGAAGTCACTGCAGTCCCTGACAGGGTGAGTCTGTGGGGGCAGGGCAGTGCAGCTGCAGCTCCTGGAGGCATCCCCTAAAGCTGGCAGAGCCACAGCTGGTGGGGGCTGGAAGGAAATCTTCCTGTGCAGAGGCTCTTTTCAGGCTGTTCTGAAGAGCTGCAGATCTGGGGAAGGAGAAGGCTTCACCCCCAGCCCCTCTGCCTTTCTATTTTCCATTCACTGCAGAGCTGTTCCCCTGTTTCTCCACCTCTCCATGGGACTCCTGTTCTCTTGGATTGGGCAGAGCCAGAGCTGCTCACAGTTCTAGCTCCCCCCTGGGTAATTCTGAGGAGGCTTTGCAGAAGAGCATCAAGGCAGCATTTGGCTGGAAGGGAAGGAGTCTTGGCTTTGAGTGTTGATCCCCTTGGTGTGCTGGGTGGGCTGTGTGAGACTGGAGTTTGTTTCTCCACTCTGGAGAAGACTCTCATTAGCCTTTGAGCTGCTCCTGAACCCTGCACACCCAAAGCTGCCCCTGGGCAGTGTTCTGCTGCTGGGAGGGGTCTGCAGGGCAGAGCTGAGCACACAGCAGGTGGGATGGGATCTGTCAGCAGGGACAGGGAGGGGAGCTGGGCACAGAGAAGCAGCTCCTGGCAGGGACAGCTACAGGCTGCAGGGAGTTGGGCAGGGGGGGAGAGGGATCTGCTGTCAGAGATGCCCTGGCAAGGGGGATCAGGCTCCTCTGTGCCATTCTCTGCACTGCAGACACATTTCCCAATGCAACCTTTTGCTCTCCTCTTCTACCCAGCAGAGGCAGCTGACATTCATCTGAAGGCTCCTGGAGTGTGCACACAGAAGGAGGACAAAAGCTCTTCAGTTCCATCCTGTCAGCAGCAGTGAGCAGAGCTGGGTAAGTTGAAAGCTTCACCCCCAGCCCCTCTGCTTTACTCTCTTCCTTTCATTGTCTCTGCAGCACTGCAGAGTTGTTGCCCTTTTTCTCCACCTCTCCATGGGACTCTCATTCCCTGGGATTGGGCTGTTGGTCACTATCTACTCTGACTCCAGAGGAATCTTCATGGCAATTCTGAGCCCCTGCTGCATTTGAAGCTGTGAGGAACTGCCATGGGTTGTAGTGATGGGACTGAGCTGATCCATTCCTCATGCAGCTCAGGGACAGGCTGAGAGAAGTGTGCCCTAACTTGTCACTGCCTTTTCCCTCCTTGCACAGGTCTCCATGGCCAAAGGCAGCAGATGGCCAACAGCAGCTCCATCACCCACTTCCTCCTCCTGCCATTCCCAGGCACAAGGCAGCTGCAGCTCCTGCACTTCTGCCTCTTCCTGGCCATCTACCTGGCTGCCCTGCTGGGCAATGGCCTCATCATCACCACCATAGCCTGGGACCACCACCTCCACACCCCCATGTACTTCTTCCTCCTCAACCTCTCCATCCTCGACCTGGGCTGCATCTCCACCACTGTGCCAAAATCTATGGCAAATTCCCTCTGGGACAAGAGGGACATCTCCTATGCAGGATGTGCAGTGCAGGTCTTTTCCTTTCTACTCTTGATTGTAGGTGAATATTTTCTCCTCACCATCATGTCCTACGATCGCTACGTTGCCATCTGCAGACCCCTGCACTATGAGACCCTCCTGGGCAGCAGAGTTTGTCTCCATCTGGCTGCAGTTGCCTGGACCTGTGGGGCTCTCATTGCTCTGCTGCACACAGCCAATACATTTTCCCTGCCCCTCTGCCAGGGCATTGCTGTGCACCAGTTCTTCTGTGAAGTCTCTCAGATCCTCAAGCTCTCCTGCTCCAGGTCATACCTCAGGGAGGTTTGGCTTATTTTGGCCAGTGTCTGTTTATACTTAGTCTGTTTTGTGTTGATTGTGGTGTCCTATGTGCAGATCTTCAGGGCAGTGCTGAGGATCCCCTCTCAGCAGGGACGCCACAAAGCCTTTGCCACCTGCCTCCCTCACCTGGCTGTGGTCTCCCTGTTTCTAAGCTCTGGCTTCTTTGCCTACCTGAAGCCCTCCTCCATCTCCTCCCCATCCCTGGACCTGGTGGTGTCAGTTCTGTACTCAGTGGTGCCTCCAGCAGTCAACCCTCTCATCTACAGCCTGAGGAACCAGGAGCTGAAGGCTGCCCTGAGCCAACTGATCCCTGGATGCTTTCAGAAGCAATAAACTCTTTGTCTTCTCCTGCAGAGCAGTTCTGAGGTCATTCAGTGCAGGCCCAGCCTGGCTGCTCGAATTCTGGCTGCTGCTGGTGCTGTTCCCCTTGTGAGAATGTTGTTCCCACACAAATGTCTTTGTTCAGACCATTTCTGCTTCAGTGTTGTCCTGTCTACTGTGACCCAGAGGCTGCAGACATGAGGAGCTGTGCTCCCTGGGTGTGCTCAACAGAATAAAGGACCCTGCAGGGAGTTGTTTCTCTGAGTTCCTTCCTCCAAGGCTTCTGTGGAGCTGCAGGGCAGTGCCTGTGTGCAGAGGTGGAGGGGCAGAGTCCCAGCACAGCAGCAGTGCCAGGCAGCCCCACAGCTTGGGCTGTCCTCAGCTGCTCTTTCTGCCCTTCCACCCTCTCCTGCTGAGCCTCTGTGCTGGGGCAAGGCCTGAGTGCTCTGGCAGCTTGGGCACTGTGCTGCTGGGTGGCAGTGCTGGGACTGCAGGCAGGGAGAGTCCAGGGCTACTTGTGGGACAGAGCTGTGCTCCAGAGCAGCAATGCCATCAGAACAGGAGGTCTCCTCATGCCTTCATACCCCAACCCCCTCCCATTACAGACTGCACCTACTCAGAGTCCAAACTGGATACCCTGACCCCCTTCCAGTGTAGACTCAGTCCAAACATGGTTCCTTTATCCCCTCCCAGTACAGATGTGGCCTCATCCTAGTGCAAACTGGATCCTACTGTCCTCTAGCACTGCAGCCTGGGTCCCTTCCCAGCACAGAATGGATCCCCTGGCTCCCTTCCCAGCACAGAATGGATCCCTGGCTCCCTTCCCAGTACTGAATGTATCATCCCAGTAGAAATGCACACCCTCATGTGCATACTATAGGCCTTGTCTCAATAAAATCTTGATCCCCTCATACTTCCCAGTACAGCCTGGGCCCTGTCCCAGTACAAGCTGCATTCCCTGACCACAGTCTAGGACATTCTGGGCCCTGCACAGCACAATTTGGACCCTTTTAGCCCCTCCCAGTACAGACCTGGTCACATCTCAGGACAAACTGCATCTCCTCAACCTCCCAGCTCAGATGTGGCCTTATCCCAGGACAAACTGCATCCCTTTGCCATCCCATACAGTTCCTGTGCCAGTACAAAGTGCATCCCTTGGACCCCTTCCCAGCCCCAGCTGCACCCAGCACAGCTGTGGCCTGATCCTGGTACAAATGGGATCCCATTGCCATCTCCCAGCACAGTCTCAGTCTCATCCCAATACAAACTGCATCTCCTGACTCCCTCCAATACAGAGTAGGCCCTGTCCAAGTACCAACTGTTGCCCTGATCCCATCCCAGTAAAGTCCAAGACCTGCCCCAGAGGAAATGGATCCAATGGCATCACCCAGTACAGACTGGGGACCATCCCAGTGCAAACTGCATCTCCTGATCTCCTCCCAGCACAGACAGAGTCTCATCCCACAGCAAAGTTGAAGCCCTGGCCCTCCCAGTTCCAGCTGCTTCCTCCCAGTGCAAACCAGAGATCAGGACTCCTTCCCAGTACAGACTCTGCCTGATCCCAGGAAAAACTGCAATACTGAACCCTTCCCAGGACCAGACTGGGACCCCTCTCAGTACAAACTCTATCCTTTACCCCTCCCAGGGAGACTGGGCCCCATCCCAGTACAACCTGAGTCCCCTGGACACATTCCAATACAGTCTGGGTCTCATCCCAGTACATACTGGGTTCCTTTAAACCCTCCCACCACAGACTGGGCCCTGTCATGGTCACAACTTCATACCCTAAGTACACCAGAGTCCTGTCTGGGCCATGTTCCATTTCAAACTGGCTCCCATTAACATCTCCAAGTACAGCCCAGGCCTTGTCCCAGGAAAAACTGATTCCACTCATCCCATCCTGTGCTGTTTCATATTGTGATCAGAGCTATAGACAGAGGGATGGAGACACCATCAGCAAGGGTGCAGATGGCACCAAGCTGAGTGGAGCTGTTGAGATGCCAGAGGGACAGGATGGCATGCAGAGCCACCTGGACAAGCTGGAGAGGTGGTGCCCCAGGTGACCCTCATGAGGTTCAGCAGCAGCAAGAGCAGGGTCCTGCAGCTGGGCTGGAACCATCCTCACTGTCAATACAGGCTGGGGGAGGAGGAGATAGAAAGCAGCCCTGAGGAAAAGAACTTGGGGGTGTTGGTGGGGAAGAAGCTGTCCAGGAGCAGGCAGTGTGAGCTTGCAGCACAGAAGGCCAAGGGCAGCCTGGGCTGCATCCAAAGCAGCATGGCCAGAGAGGGAGAGAGGGGATCCTGCCGCTTATTCTGTTCTGATGAGACCTCCCCCTGGAGTACTGCATCCAGCTCTGAAGTCTCAACACAGTAAGGACATGGAGCTGATGGAGATGGTCCAGAGGAGGGACACAGAAATGGTCAGGGGCTTGGAGCAGCTCTGCTACAAGGACAGGCTGAGGGACCTGGGATTGATCAGGCTGAAGAAGATAAGGCTCTGGGGAGACCTAATAACTGCTTTCCAATGCCTGAAGGGTAGTGGATGGAGAGAGACTGTTTGCAAAGTCCTGCAGCAACAGGACCAGGGCAGTGGCTGTGGATGTGAGGAAGAAGTTCTGCACCATGAGGGTGATGAGACACTGACACAGATTGCCCAATGAGATGTTTGAGGCCTGCAGACATTCAAAGTGAGGCTGCACAGGGCTGTGGGCAACCCTGATCTAGTTGAGGATGTCCCTTTCTGTCTTCAGGGAGTTGGACTGGATGACCTTTGGAGGCCCCTTCCAACCCAGACCTTTCTATGATTCTTCCCTCCCAGTAAGAGCTGAGCCCATGGCCTCTCCCAGTAACACTGGGCCTTGTCCCAGGACACTCTGAAAGCCTAATCCTCTCCCAGTACAGACTGGGCCCTTCCTGTCCAAACTGGATCCCTGCAGTTTGGGGCTCCCCAGGTCAAGAGAGACAGAGATCTGCTGAAGAGAGTCCAACAGAGGCTAGGAGGATGAGGAAGGGACTTGAACATCTCTGTGGCCAAGCCACTCTCCATTATTGACCTGGAGTCCTGGCTCACTGGGGAGGTTCCAGGGTATTGGAGAGGAGCAAATGTGACACCCAGCTGCAAGAAAGGAAGAGAGGAGGATCCAGGAAACTAGAGAGCTGGCAGTGTGAGCTGGGTAGCAGGGCAGGGCGTGGAGCAGAGCATCTCCAGCACCATTACATGACCTGGAGAGGTCCAGTCAGCATTGGGTTAAGGAAGAGCAGGTCCTGCCTGACCCACCTGATCTCCTGCTCTGACAGGATGAGTGACTGTTGGAGGAGGGCAAGGCTGTGGCTATTGTCTCCCTAGACTTCCCAAAAGCCTTTGGCACTGCTCCCCCACAGAATTCTCCTGGGCAAAGTGGCTGCTCCTGGCTTGGATGAGCAATGCTCTGCTGGATACAGCCCTGGCTGGATGAAAGGGGCCAAAGAGTGGTGCTCAGTGGAGTTCAGTCCAGCTGGTGTCAGGTCACAAGTGGTGTTCCTCAGGGCTCAGTCTTGGGATCCCTTCTGTTGAACATCTTTATTGATGACCTTGATGAAGACACAGAGTGAGTCAGCAGTGAGTCAGCAGATGACACCAAGGTAGGTGGCAGAGTTGATCTGCATGAGGGTAGGGAGGCTCTGCAGAGGGACTTGGATAGATTGGATCCATGACCAACATTACCAGGAGGAGCTTCAAGAAGGCCAAGTGCCAGGTCTTGCACTTGGGGCACAACAACCCCAAGCAATGCTCCAGAGGCAGTGTGGCTGCAGAGCTGTCTGGCAGAAAGGGAGCTGGGGGTGCTGATGGACAAACAGCTGAATAGGAGGCAGCAGTGTGCCCAGGTGGCCAAGAAAGCCAAAGGCATCCTGGCTGGGATCAGCAATGCTGTGTCCAGCAGCAGCAGGGAGGTGACTGTCCCCTGGGACTCAGCTCTGGGGAGGCCACAGCTTGAGTGCTGTGTCCAGTTTTGGGCAGCTCCATCCAAAAGAGCTGTGGAGGTGCTGGAGCCAGGGCAGAGGAGGGCAAGGAGCTGGGGAATGGCCTGGAGGAGAAATCTGATGAAGAGCAACTGAAGGAGCTGGGGATAGCTAGTTTGGAGAAGAGGAGGCTGAGGGGAGAATTCATGGCTGTCTACAACTACCTGAAAGGAGGTTGTGGAGAGGCTGCTGCTGGTCTCTCCTCACAGGTCATTAGTGACAAAACAAGAGGGAATGGCCTCAAGCTAGGACTGGGTAGGATCAGACTGGACAGTAGGAAAAAGATTTTCCCATCCAGAGTGTTCAGGGAGTGGAATGTGCTGCCCAGGGAGGTGGTGGAGTCACCAAGCCTGGAGGTGTTTCAAGGTGGTTTGGATGTGGTGCTTGGGAATATGGTTTAGGGGTGACCCTTGTGGAGTAGGGTTAATGGTTGGACTTGGTGCTCCTGAGGGTCTTCTCCAACCTGAATGTTTCTGTGATTCTGTGACAGACTGAGAGCCCTGTGGCTGTTTAGTCTGGAGAGAAGTCTGAGAGGGGATCTGATCAATGGCTATCAATATCAGAAGGGGGTGTCAGAGGAAGGTGCCAGGCTCTTGGCAGTGGTGCCCAGTGCCAGGACAAGGAGCAATGGATACAAGACGGAACACAGGAGGTTCCACCTGAGCATGAAGAGACTCTCCTGTGCAGTGAGGGTGCTGGAGCACTGGAGCAGGCTGCCAGAGAGGTTATGGAGTCTCCTTCTCTGGAGACTTTCAAACCTGCCTGGATGTGTTCCTGTGTGGCCTGCCCTGGGTGATCCTGCTCTGGCAGTGGGGTTGGACTGGATGATCTCTGGAGGTCCCTTCCAACCCCTCATATTCTGTGCTTCTGTGATTTAAGCCCTCCCAGTTCAGACTGGGCTCCTCAGGACACCAAAGCCTCTCCTCAACCCTGGCCTGAACCCAAGCCCTCAAAGGTATCTCTGAGCCCTCAGCCCTGCCCTGGACACTTCAGCTCAAACCTCCTTCCCGTGCTGTGATGCTTCTTTTATATCACCTCCTACCCTTGAGTGACTCTGCTTGGACCCTGGCACAGGGCAGGGGCTGAGAGCTCCCAGGGCAGCCTTATGGCCTTGGAAGAGGAGTAGGAGGTGGCCTGTAGCTGAGCAGCTGATGGACACCAGGAGCAGATGGGTGGCAATGCCATGGGCAGCTCAGCTGTGCCTCAGGATCTCCTGCACAGCAGCAGCCACAAGGCTGGGCAAGGGCTGGGAGGTCACTGCTGGCTCAGCAGCTGAGAGGGCAGCAGCAGGAAGAGGGCAGCAAGGGGACTGGGAGGTCACTTCTTGCTGCAGCAGCTGAGAGGGCAGCCCTTGACTCCTGGCTGGGCTCTGTGCTTTTGGCCTCCCAGATGCCAGAGTCCCCAGCAGGCAGCAGAAGGCCTCTGGTGGGCAAGGGACTTGTGTGATAACCTGTCCCTAAGCACCTGGTGGCCCCTGCAGGATGGGCCTTGGAGCTGGGTTGTCACCTCCCTGCCTCCTGAGGGCCTGAGGGGATAGCAGCAGGGACAGGGCTTGGCTGTGGCTGCTGGAGAAGCTGAGAGGCAGCAGCAGGGACCTGCCCTGGAAGGCCCTGCAGAGGTTTCTTGTGCCTGCTGAGCTGCCAGGCCACAAGCCGGCTGAAGCCTTGGGCCAGAACTAGCTGCTGTGAAGAGGTTATTGAATTTATTAATATGAAATATGAATTATGAAAATATTGTTTTTATTAATTATCAAAATTATTAATATGAACCACTAACCTATATACATGTTCTAGTGCACGTTTGTGAAATACATTCCATAAGTGGCTTAGTTATTAGAGCTTGATTAAACTATTTACAGAATTCTTTCTATAATGAAGGGTGTAGTTCCGCCACTTGGCCACTAGATGGCGACTCGGCGGGACGCGGGCGGCTTCTGGCTCTATACAGCAATATTATAATCTCTATGCGTCAGCGATTCCTCTGCTAGACGCAGATACTTTGAACTGAGTGCTAGTGGATGGAGAGCACATGGGAGATACTCTGTAGCTGTTGTTTGTAGCAAGGTGGGGGTCAAGAGGGGTTACTGTCTCCTCTCTCCACAGCAGTGGAGAGGGAATGCTGGAACCTGGGCTTAGCTCGGAAGCAGGTTCCCTTCAGGACTCGGTCGGTTCCCTCCAGACAATAGGGATAGGTTCTGGTCGGGTTCGACCCATGGGGTCCGCCCTGGGAGTCGGCTCGCACGGCAGGGCGGGGTGACGGTTGCCGGTAGGCAGCTCAGAGGTTCCCGGTCAGACAACGACAGCAAACACAAGCTATGGGATCGGCCCCAGGTGGATGACTCTCGGGGCTGATGGAAACAGCCTCGGGGAGAGAATGTGCCTACACTGAAATCTAAAGAAAAGATGATACACTATTGTATAGAGGTTTGGGGAGGAAAAGAGATTAGGCAGGGGACTTATGGCCAGTATTTGGCACTTTTGAAGATTAGGTATGTCAAGCTTTGAATATTTATGTTAATGACAAGATGCCTTTTAATAAAGAGGAAAGTGAATATGCGTATTTATGGTTAACTGACCAACAGCTATTTAAGGTATTTACCATAAAAGAGGAGAAAAAGGACATTGACAAAAAGAAAAAGGAGGAAATTGAGTATGGTGATGTTTCTCCTCCTCCATATGCGGGACCCCAGGGACAGGAACCACCAACAGCTCCTCCAGAGGGGCCCCTGAGATACCCCCTGAGGACTTGCCTGGCCCAGATGAAGCGAATATCCGCCGAGCCATGACTAGAAGCCAGGCTAGAAGGGAGAAGGTGTTGCAATATCCCTTAAGGGAGATTGCAATGGGCAGGCCTCAATTAGGTGTAGGAGCTGCGGCTTCTCCGTTACTGGGCTTAAAGGAACAGCAGGACTCTCAGAATGGTCCCGGGTTCAGTGCAGTATAGGCACGAACAGTGCTTTAGTCTTCCCTGCAGTTACAGGGCTCAGAGCGGCACACGTGGCGGCTCCTCTCCCGCTATGGCGGGGCTAGGCGTATGCAGACTCAGTCTCGATCAAGTCCCTTCTCCCCGACAGCTGGGCAGATCTTGCCCTCGGGGGCTGGTCCAGTCCTCTGGTAGCACGGTGGGCTCTCCCGGTCAGTACGACTGGCTGTGGTGACGCTGGCTTCTCGGGCTCAGCGAAGGTCCTCCCTCTGGGATGATCCTCACGATCAAAGTGCTTCTCACGATGCAGAGGCTTCAGTATGCGTGCATGGATGATAGAAGCTAATAACAATAAGCTCAATGGCAGAGGCTGTGGCTTGAGAGCTGCTCTCTTGAGCAAGTACAGAGAAAAAGTGAAAGAAGGGGCAACTTGTTTACCAACAGGGGTAATACTTATAGATTCCTCGAGGCTGGGTTTGACCAATGGGCACTCTCATAGACAACTGGCTTCAGCCTATAGAAAGCATGAAGCTAGGATTATGCCATACTTGGTAGTTGTACGAGCACTGCATGGGCTGGGTACGTGCTGGCCTGGCTAATGCCTTGGCTTTTGTCTTCCTCCTGAAGGAGGGGAAACCTGTGCACATGCTGGGACAAGATCTAGTATCTGGGCAGAATGTGCCTTCACCACACCCTGCTCCAATGCAGTG
>JAAWVA010000030.1:26842767-26913327 GCA_015227895.2 Colaptes auratus
GACGATCTGGATGAGGGGATTGAGACAGTCATCAGCGAATTTGCAGATGACCAAAGTTGGGAGCAGATGTTGGTCAGTTGGAGGGCAGAAGGGCTCTGCAGAGGGACCTCGACTGACTGGACAGATGTGCGGGAGTCCAATGGGATGGCATTCAACAAGTCCAAGTGCCAGGTGCTGCACTTTGGCCACAACAACCCAAGGCAGAGCTACAGGCTGGGGTCGGAGTGGCTGTAGCGCTCCCAAATAGAGAGGGACCTGGGGGTGCTGATCGACAGCCACTGAACGTGAGCCAGCAGTGTGCCCAGGTGGCCAAGAAGGCCAACGGCATCCTGGCCTGCATTAGGAATAGTGTGGCCAGCAGGAGCAGGGAGGTCATTGTGCCCTGTACTCTGCTTTGGTTAGGCCACACCGAGTCCTGTGTCCAGTTCTGGGCCCCTCAGTTTAAGAAGGACATCAAGACACTTGAAGGTGTCCAGAGAAGGGCAACAAGGCTGGGGAGAGGCCTTGAACACAAGCCCTTTGAGGAGAGGCTGAGGGAGCTGGGGTTGTTTAGCCTGCAGAAGAGGAGGCTCAGGGGTGACCTCATTGCTCTCTACAACTACCTGAAGGGAGCTTGTAGCCAGGAAGGGGTTGGCCTCTTCTCTCGCAACCAGCACCAGAACAAGAGGACACAGTCTCAAGCTGTGCCAGGGGAAGTTTAGGCTGGAGGTGAGGAGAAAGTTCTTCACTGAGAGAGTCATTCACCATTGGAATGGTGTGGTGGGGTGAGAAAGTTCCCTCCCCACACACAGGGAAAGAAACCACAGCTAGCTCAGTCGGAAAAGCAGATGAAAGCTATATTTACAGGCATAAATGGAATGCAATGAATATGTACACAAATATACAATATTTACAATATATACAGGAAAATACAGCAATGAACACAATGCAGAAAAACTTTTCCTCCAGCTGGCCAGGAGGGTTCCCTGAACCCCCCTCTCTCCCTCCCCACCTCCCTTTTTTCCCAAAAAGGGTTAGAGAGAGGAGAGAAAGGCAATTAGGAAGAAAAATTCTGTTAGCTAAAAGCACATGCAAGAATTAACTTTCTTATCTGGTTAGGGTTAACTCAAGGCCGTTCCTGCTCAGAAAGAGAGAAGCCGCCCAGCCAACAGGACAGAGAAACACAGACTGCACCCAGCCTGAACCCAGACCAGACACAGACTGAACTAACAGAACCCAAACTTAGATTGCATTTTTTACAATCTACCAATGAAATTAGTTTAGACTATCTTTTTTGTTCAAATATCAAAACCATTCAGCCAGAGTGTTCAGCAAACTGTCTCTTTCTAAAGACACAGCCTCAACGGTCAACAAATGGGTGCCCAGGGAGGTGGTGGAGTCACCATCCCTGAGGTGTTCAAGAGGGGATGGACGTGGCACTTGGTGCCATGGTCTAGTCATGGGTCTGTGGTGACAGGTTGGACTCAATGATCTTCGAGGTCCCTTCACCCTTAGTGATACTGTGATAGTGTGCTACTGTGATCACTGCAGCTTGTCCTGGTTCCTTCCTGGGGGGAAGAAGAAGCAAACCACCTATCAGGCAGGCTGGGACCTGACTAGCTGAGTAGGGACCCTGAAGACAGGACCTGGGCACTTCCAGGGATGCAAGAGGAAGCCACCAGGGAATGCTCACCACGAACAAGGCCAGGTGCATCTGGGACTGCATTGAAGAGTGTGGGCTACCTGCACAGGGGAGTGGTGATCTCCACTCCATGAGCCTTAGCCATCCTGATCCACTTCTGCAGAGCAGGAGGTTCTTTTACAGCCATGCAAATGAAAACCAAGAAGGAACCAAGCAGTTGGTTGAGAAAAGTCCCTGGCTTGTGCTTCACCTGCATGGGCAGGAGGAATGTTAGAAATACAGAAGAGGAGGGAAAGTAGGAAATAACAAAGCAAAGCGAAAGTCACCACCATGGCTGCAGCAACAACTCCAGGCTCTGAAGGTCTCAAAAGCTGGGGGAGCTCCAAACTTCTCTGTTACCCTTGCAGCTTTATTGCCTTTCCAGTCTCAGAGGTGGTCACAGTTCCTCAGCCAGCTGCCATGCCTGCAGCACATTCAACTCCTGTCAGCACTGTCCCACAGTATGGGGGCCATGCATGCTCTTCTGGCTTGAGCTGCTGCCTCACTCATCCTCAGGGGCTTGGTCCAGCAGCAGAGCCACAAAGCTCTCAACCCATTCCATAATCTCTGGTGCAGTCACACAGGGAGCCTCAGCTGCACTGCAGCACTCTCAAGGTGGAACTGTGGCCTTGTCTGGTTATCAGCTGCTGCAGTGTGGTGGTTTGAGCCTTAACTGGGATTTAAGAGCTCAGATGGGGGCAAAGCTGAGAATCCCTCCCCACTCCCCCTCCTCTTTCCCAATAGAGAGGAAAAGAAAAGGAAGCTGAAATCCATTGAGAAATAATTTGGAGTCGGTTTGGAAGCAGAGAGGTAAAAGTGTCTTTCAAATACATAGATATACACACCTAGAACTGTAACAGGAAGGGCTCACAAGGGTAAGGAACAAGGAGGGATGGGGAGATAGACAAAACCAACAGTCCTTTGGAGAAAGGTGGATGCAGCAGGGAGAAAAGACCAGGCTACCACGTGGAAGAGAGGCAGGAAGCAGCAGTGACTCTCTTAGTCCTCTCTCCTGGTGAGGCAGAAGCAAAAGAGCCCCAAAGGGTTGCGTACTCTCCCCTTTATAGGCTTGGACAGAGAGGGGGAGTGGAACAGACTAACTCAGCTTCATGGGGATGATCCAGCTCCAACAACCCTGCATGGTCAGGGACACCTCAGACGAGAGCAGGTTACTCAGTCACATCAGCCTGGCCTTCAAAACCTCCAGGGATGAGGACACTCCCTCCCTGGGCAACCTGTGCCAGTGTCTCACAACTCTAATAGGGAAGAACTTCTTCCTAACATCCAGCCTGAATATACTCAGTTCTACTTTTGTTCCATTCCCCCAGTCACTCCCTGACACCCAAAAAAGTCCCTCCCAGCTTTCTTGTAGCCCCCTTCAGATAGTGGAAGGTCACAAGAAGGTCTCTCAGAACCTTCTCTTCTCCCTTTTTCTGGGAACCTTTTCCAGTGTCCTGCCACCTCACCATAAAAATTTTTCCTTCTATCTGATCTAGCTCTCCCTTCATCACTTTAAATCCACGTCCTTTGACCAGGGATTTGAAGGCATCTGACATATGACCACTAGGTAGTGGCTGAAGCCCTGAGCCCAGTGGTGTGGAGAATGAGAAGAGTGAAGAGCAGCATGAGAGGGCTTGGAGACATGAGAAGATTCCCTGACTGGTAAGAGCAGCAGGAGAAAGAAATAAAGTCACAAAGTGGAGCGGGAGAAAGCCCAGACTGGACATGAGGAGGAAGAAATGTCACTGCCAGGGCAGTGCTGTGGTGCAAGATGTCACCCAGCAGCAGCCTGGATCAGCTCAAGATTGATATCTCAAGGAACACCCAGGGAGGATGGAGAGAGAGCAGGAAAGGAAAGGTGGCAGCAAGGTGGGGCAGCTGGCTGGGGGGACTACAGCCTGCAGGGAAAGAGGCTCAGCTGATGCAGCAGCAGAGGACAGCCTGAGGGGCAGATGACAGAGGGCTGTGGGAGAGCTGAAAGGCTCCTGGCAGAGCAAGCTCTTCCTGCTTGGGTTCTGCTGTGGTCTGGGCCACTGCTGCCTCTGAGGAGACAACTCCTCCTTCAGCCCTGGGGCCTCATTGCTCCTTGTCATCCTCAGGGAGCCTGGGAGGACTTGTGCCATAGTCTGCCCTTGACATTATTCCTCTCTACATCTCACTGCTCCAGGAATCACCCCGAGGGGTGAGGGAGGGACAGGATCTGCCTGTCCAGGAGCCAAGACTCAGGGCTTGACCCTTGGCATTAATGAAACACCTCCAGGTTTGCTCAGCATCAGAGACATCTTCCTCTGCTTGTCTGACCTCTCAGCACTGCCTCCAGTTCTCTGCTCCAACCACAGCCTGCAGACACTTCCCAGCAGTGTCCCACTGGGACCATCAACAAGAGAGGAAACTTCAGAGCTGGAAAATGACTTAAACTTCTGGAGAGGTTTCATCATCTCCCTCTCCGTCTCTGATATTTACCTGGCACCAAAGCCCACAGAGGGTCATTAAATGCCCTTGGGTTGGTCCTTGCTGCTCAGTGGGCTGAGCTTGGCTCCGTGGGAGGAGCTGCTGGAAGAGGCAGCAGGAAAGAGACAGCTCTGGCCAGGAGCAGCTTTCTGCTCTGCACAGCAGGGCTGAGGACCACTGCCAGTGGGTTTCACAGAGAGAAGGAAGGCAAAGAGAGCTGGAGGTGTCCAGGAGGGTGACTGAGAGCTAACAGGAGGAGAAGTCTCTGCAGTCCCTGACAGGGTGAGTCTGGGGGGCAGGGCAGTGCAGCTGCAGCTCCTGGAGGCATGTCCTAAAGCTGGCACAGCCACAGCTGCTGGGGGCTGGAAGGAAATCTTCCTGGGCAGAGGCTCTTTTCAGGCTGTTCTGAAGAGCTGTGGAGGCCTGGGGTGCAGGCAGGGGTGGTGAGGGCTGTCCTTCAGAGCAGGGTCACTGCAGCCAGGGGCTGTGTGTGGGGCAGGGACTCTGCTGCCTGCCAGGCTCAGCTCTCAGACTGCCCAGGGAGCTCCACACAGTGCTGTGGGGAGAAGCGTGAGTGGCAGGAGACAGCCCTGGCAGGGCAGGGCAGGGCAGGGCAGGGCAGGGCAGGGCAGGGCAGGGCAGGGCAGGGTCCTTCTGCTGTGGGGAGGGAGCTGTGTTGGTCAGAGCTGCTCACAGTTCAGCTCCCCCTGGGCATTTCTGAGGAGGCTTTCAGAAGACATCAATGCAGCATTTGGTGGAAGGGAAGGAGTCTTGGCTTTGAATGTTGATCCCCTTGGTGTGCTGGCTGGTGTGAGAGCAGAGTTTGTTTCTCCACTCTGGAGAAGACTCTTCTTAGCTTTTGATCTGCTCCTGAGCCCCTGCACACCCAGAGCTGCCCCTGGTCAGTGTCCTACTGCTGGGAGGGGTCTGCTGGGCGGACCTGAGCACACAGCAGGTGGGATGACCTCTGTCAGCAGGGATGGGGAGGAGAGCTGGACACAGAGAAGCAGCTCCTGGCAGGGACAGCTGCTGGCAACAAGGACTTGGGCAGGGGGGAGAGTGGGATCAGCTAGCAGAGATGCCCTGGCAAGGGGGATCAGGCACCTCTGTGCCATTCTCTGCACTGCAGACACATTTCCCAATGCAACCTTTTGCTCTCTTCTTCTACCCAGCAGAGGCAGTGCCCTCAAAGCTATGGGCTCCAAGTCAGGAGTCACAACCTTGGCAGCTGACATTCATCTGAAGGCTCTGGAGTGTGCACACAAAAGGAGGAACAAAAGCTATTCAGTTCCATCCTGTGAGCTGCAGAGAGCAGAGCTGGGGAGGAGAAGGCTTCACCCCCATCCCCTCTGCCTTTCTCTTCCCTCATGTCTCTGCAGCATGCAGAGCTGTTCCCTGTTTCTCCACCTCTCCATGGGACTCTCATTCCCTGGGACTGGGCTGTTAGACACTTTCTGTTCTGACACCAGAGGAATCTTCATGGCATTTCTGGGTCCTTGCTGCATTTGAAGCTGTGATGAACTCTGCCATGGGTTGGTAATGATGGGAACTGAGCTGATCCATTCCTCATGCAGCTCAGGGACAGGGGTTACAATGAGGCTGAGGGAAGTGTGCCCTAACTTGTCACTGCCTTTCCCTTCTTGCACAGGTCTCCATGACCAGAGGCAGCAGATGGCCAACAGCAGCTCCAGCAGCCACTTCCTCCTCCTGCCATTCCCAGGCACAAGGCAGCTGCAGCTCCTGCACTTCTGCCTCTTCTGGCCATCTACCTGGCTGCCCTGCTGGGCAATGGCCTCATCATCACCACCATAGCCTGGGACCACCACCTCCACACCCCCATGTACTTCTTCCTCCTCAACCTTGCCGTGCTTGACATGGGCTCTATCTCCACCACCGTTCCCAAGTCCATGGCCAATTCCCTGAGGGACACCAGGGACATCTCCTATGCAGGATGTGCTGCTCAGGTCTTCTTTGTATTTTTCCCGCTTACTGCAGAGTATTTTCTCCTCACCACCATGTCCTACGATCGCTACGTTGCCATCTGCAGACCCCTGCACTATGAGACTCTCCTGGACAGAAGTTTGTCTCCACCTGGCAGCAGCTGTCTGGGCTTGGGGGTTCTCTATGCTCTGCTGGCACACAGCCAATACATTTTCCCTGCCCCTCTGCCGGGCAATGCTGTGGAGCAGTTCTTCTGTGAAATCCCCAGATCCTCAAGCTCTCCTGCTCCACATCCTACCTCAGGGAACTTTGGCTCTTGTGCTCAGTGCCTGTTTATCATTTGTCTGTTTGTGTTGATGTGGTGTCCTATGCGCAGATCTTCAGGGCAGTGCTGAGGATCCCCTCAGCAGGGACGCCACAAAGCTTTGCCACCTGCTCCCTCACCTGGCTGTGGTCTCCCTCTTCTCAGCACTGCCTTCTTGCCTACCTGAAGCCCTCCTCCATCTCCTCCCCATCCCTGGATATGGTGGTGTCAGTTCTGTACTCAGTGGTGCCTCCAGCAGTGAACCCTCTCATCTACAGCCTGAGGAACCAGGAGCTGAAGGCTGCCCTCAGCAAACTGATCCCTGGGTGCTTTCAGTAGTAATAAATTCTCTGTTTTCTCCTGCGGACCAGTTCCGGTGTCACTCAGCGCAGGCCCAGCCTGGCTTCTGTACTTTCTGGTGGTGGATTTTATTGTTTATAATCTTGACATCCCTGTGCTAATTCACCCTCTGCTTTGCTTTGTTGACCAGGAGTTAGTGTCCCAGGACCTGTGCTTGTGTTCATTTAAACAAAATAAAGAGCCTTTCAGTAACAGTTTGTTCCTGAGAACCTTCCTCCAAGCCACCTCTGGAGCTTCAGGGACAGGTCCTGTGTGCAGAGGCAGAAGGGCAAAGAGTCCCAGCACAGCAGCACTGCGAGAGTGCACCAGGACTTGGTCTCCCAAGGCTTCTCCCTTTCAACTTCCACACTCCCCTGTGTCAGTGCAAGGCCTGAGTGCTGTGGCAGCTTGGTCAGGGCTCTGCTGCATGCCAGCCCTGGGAGCACAGGCAGGGACTGGCTGTGAGAATTACTCTGACTGAGCTGGCCCCCAACAGCAGTTCCACAAAGATAGATGATCTGCTCAGGGCAGAGTCTGAAGGCTCTCCAGAGCAGGCCCAAGAAAATGTCCCAGAGATGCAAACAGCAGGGAACAGCTCAAGTGTGAGTGTGCAGGGCTGGGGCAAACAGCAGTGTCCTGACACAGACAGGCCTCCTGCAAGAGCCTGAGGGAGCAGCAGAGCAGGCTCTGATCTGTGTCTGTGTTCTCTGCACACCCTGGGGAAGCTGTCCCAGGGCAATCATCCTGGATGAGCCTCTCACTATCACCATTTCCAGCACTGGTCTCTCATCTCACCTCACCTTGGAGAGGTTCTTTGTCCCTCCATGGGAGGACAGAGAATGAGGAGGTCAGCAGTGCCTGCTGGCATTGTGCAGATGAGATGTTGCATGGACACCATGCACGTGAGGCGAGGAGAACCTGAGTGAGCACAAACACCATCAGCTGTGGCTGGGGTACCAAGGCACTGGAGGTGTGAGGAGCCTCCCAGCCTCTGGCAGGGGCAGCAGGAGGCCAGGGACACTCTGCCTGCTGCAGTGCACAGCCTGTGTGAGGGATGGGGAAAGACTCTGTCTCTGAACTTCCTGAGGTGCAGGAGGAGTTCACAATGCCTGGCAGAGCGCTGACAGTGGATGTAGTCTACCCTGACCCTTAGTAATGCTTTTGACACTGTCTCCCATAACATCCTTGTGAGTAAGCTCAGGAAGTGTGGGATGGAAGAACAGAGAGTGAGATGGATCAGGAACTGGTTACAAAATAGAGTCCAAAGAGTGGTGGTCAATGGTGCCAGGTCCAGCTGGAGAGCTGTAACCAGTGGAGTCCTTCAGGGATCAGTGCTGGGTCCTGTCCTGTTCAACATCATCAATGACATTGATGAGGGGATGTTGTTAAGTAGATGGTTCTAATCACCCAGAACAAAGCTTCCTGGACAAGATGTAGGGAGGGGAAGACATTTATTACATTATACAGCAAAGTTCTCTAGCCTATCAGCAGGCACAGGAGTCACATCTTCATTGGCTATTCTCTGCTGGCAAGCTGTCATTAAGGCATACAATACAATACACAATACAATACAATACAATACACCATCAGGTTGCAAGAGACCTTCAAGATCATCACGTCCAACCATCAACCAATCCAACCCACCTAAATACAATACAATACAATACAATACAATACAACCCACCTAAACAACTAACCCATGGTACCAAGCACCCCATCAAGACTCCTCCTGACCACCTCCAATGAAGGTGACTCCACCACCTCCACAGGTAGCCAATTCCAATGGGCAATCACTCTCTATGTGTAGAACTTCTTCCTAAGATCCAGTCTAAACCTGCCCTGGCGCAGCCTGAGACTGTGTCCTCTTGTTCTGGTGCTGGCTCCCTGGGAAAAGAGACCAACCTCTGCCTGGCTACAACCTCTCTTCAGGAAGTTGTAGAGAGCAAGAAGGTCACCCCTGAGTCTCCTCTTCTCCAGGCTAGCAACCCAGCTCCTCAGCCTCTCCTCACAGGGCGGCTTCCCAACCCCCTCACTAACTTCGTTGCCCTTCTCTGGACACGCTCCAGCAAGTCAACCTCCTTCCTAATCTGAGTGGCTCAGAACTGGACACAGGACTCAAGGTGTGGCCTAACCAGTGCAGTGTACAGGGCAGATGACCTCCCTGCTCCTGCTGGCACAATGTTCCTGATGCAGGCCAAGATGCCATTGGCCTTCTTGCTGCCTGGCATCTGCAGGCTCATGTTTTAGCATACCATCAACAGTAACCCCCAGGTCCCTCTCTGCCTGGCCCTCTTCAGCCACTCTGACCCCAGCCTGTAGCACTGCCTGGGGTTGCTGTGGCCAATGTGCAGAACCCGGCACTTGGATGTGTTCAATTCATGCCCTGGACCTGCCCATCTGTCCAGCCTGTCGAGATCCCTCTGCAGAGCCTCTCTGCCCTCCAGCAGATCAACTCCTGCCCCTGCTTGGTGTCGTCCGCAAATTTACTGATGATGGACTCGATGCCCTCATCCAGATCATCAATAAAGAGTGAAGAGCATGGGGCCCAGCACCGATCCCTGGGGCCACCACTAGTGCCTGGCCGCCAGCCGGATGTGGCACCATTCACCACCACTCTCTGGGCTCGGCCCTCCAGCCAGTTCTAACCCAATGCAGTGTGCTTCCATCCAAGCCAGGCTGCCAGCTTGGCCAGGAGTTTGCTGTGGGGGACGGTGTCAAAGGCCTTGCTGAGGTCCAGGTAGACCACATCCACAGGCCTCCCCACATCAACCAGGCGGGTCACCTGATCATAGAAGGAGATCAGGTTGGTCAGGCAGGACCTGCCCTTCCTAAAGCCATGCTGGCTAGGCCTGATCCCTTGGCCATCCTGTAAGTGCTGTGTGATCGCACTCAAGATGAGCTGTTCCATAATCTTGCCTGGCACTGAGGTCAGGCTGACAGGCCTATCATTCCCTGGCTCGTCCAACGGCCCTTCTGGTGGAGGGCACCACGATGGCAGCTTCCAGTCTTCTGGGACCTGCCAGTGAGCCAGGAGCTGAAAAATGATGGAGAGTGGCTTGCCAGCTCATCTGCCAGCTCTCCAGCACCCTAGGATGGATCCCATTGTAGTGGATGATGCTTATGGCCAGGATTGTGCCCCAAATATTTCTAGGGAATACTTCTGTGTGTTAACCCTCTTGTTTCCCCTCCTTTCTGAAGGCGGCAGGGGGGATCTGGTGCACTGAGTCCAGGTAAACTGCTGCCTGGGCGTGGTCTCACCCCTTGGTAGGCAAGGGCCAGGCTATATGTGTTTCCCTGTTTATAGCATAAGCTTACACCATATTTGGTAGCTGCCAGTTCTTTGGTTAACCTTTGTGTTAGCAGCAGATGCTCATTGGACCAGTATTCACTGGGGCAAATGATAAATAGGGGTTGTTTGGTGAGAGCCCCCTCACACATTTGTGTTCAAGCCTGTATCTGTGTGCACACCAGTGCTGGTGTGGTTCACCTTGCCCGGGACTAAAGCCAGTGCTCCAAGAGGCTTCGTGGTACTTTGCCACCACCACCCAACTGCGTGCAGTGCGTGTGACAGACCACCCGTGGGATCAACTGCTGCATGATCCATCGCCGCAGGAGGAAAACCTGGTAACCCGTGTGAACAGCGCGCTGCGAACTGCCACAATGCCCCCACCCCAAGGGGGGACCTCTGTTATCTGGGAGTAGTAGCAGCAGCCACACGGCGCAGCCACGCTGGTCAGCACCATTTCCTGTGTCCTCATTACAGCATATCCGTGCCATGTTCTGCGGACTATAAACATCCTTAAGGGAAAGACTTCATGAGCTCTCAGCTTGTGAGTAAGCCAAGCATCTCTTCATAGAGTTTCAGTTGGGGGAGCGTTGCAAATCGCTCCGGGTGGAGGATCGCCGGGTCACTGACCAACCCCCTCCCCCCTGCCTTCCAAATCAGTTTGATTCTAAGTTCTGTGAATCATTTGGTTTAAGTGCCTAACCTAAACATTCTGTAAAGATAGTTCCACTAACCAAATATCGATACCTGTCGGGGACTGTACATACCCCGTGGCAGAGTTGTGTATATATATAGAAATAGCCTAACATATTTTTCCTTGATATCTCTGCCACTCATTTCTGAGGGCATATTCATATAACAGTACAGGTTTAGAATGGACAGTGGAAAAAAAAATTCCCAGGAAGAGTGTTCAGGGAGTGGATGTGCTGCCCAGGGAGGGGTGGAGTCACAAGCTGGAGGTGTTTCAAGGTGGTTTGGATGTGGTGTGGGGATATGGTTTAGGGGTGACCCTTGTGGAGTAGGGTTATTGGTTTGGACTTGGTGCTCCGAGGGGTCTTCTCCAACCTGAATGTTTCTGTGATTCTGTGACAGATGAGAGCCCTGGGGCTGTTTAGTCTGGAGAGGAGAAGTCTGGAGAGGGGATCTGATCAATGGCTATCAATATCAGAGGGGGGTGTCAGAGGAAGGTGCCAGGCTTGGCAGTGGTGCCCAGTGCCAGGACAAGGAGCAATTGGTGCAAGATGGAACACAGGAGGTTCCACCTGAGCATGAAGAGACTCTCCTGTGCAGTGAGGGTGCTGGAGCCCTGGAGCAGGCTGCCAGAGAGGTTATGGAGTCTCCTTCTCTGCAGGTTTTCATACCTGCCTGGATATGTTTCTGTGTGACCTGCTCTGAGTGATCCTGCTCTGGCAGTGGGGTTGGACTGGATGATCTCTGGAGGTCTCTTCCAACCCCCCATATTCTGTGATTCTGTGATTTAAGTCCTCCCATTTCAGACTGGGCTTATCAGGACACCAAAGCCTCTTCTCAGCCCTAGCCTGAACCCCAGCCCTCAAAGGTATCTCTGAGCCCTCAGCCCTGCCCTGGACACTTCAGCTCAAACTCCTTCCTGTGCGGTGATGCCTCTTTTATATCCCTCCTACCTTGAGTGATCTCTCTGGCCCCTGGCACGGGCAGGAGCTGAGAGCTCCCGGGCAGCCTCATGGCCTTGGAAGAGGAGTAGGAGGTGGCCTGTAGCTGAGCAGCTGATGGACACCAGGAGCAGAGGGGTGGCAATGCCCTGGGCAGCTCAGCTGTGCCTCAGGATCTCCTGCACAGCAGCAGCCACAAGGCTGGGCAGGGGCTGGGAGGTCACTGCTGGCTCAGCAGCTGGGAGGTCACTTCTTGCTGCAGCAGCTGAGAGGGCAGCCCTGACTCCTGCCTGGCCTCTGGCTTTTGGCCTCCCAGCTGCCAGAGTCCCCAGCAGGCAGCAGAAGGCATGTGGTGGGCAAGGGACTTGTGTGACTCCCTGTCCCTGAGCACCTGGTGGCCCCTGCAGGAAGAGCCTTGGAGCTGGGTTTTCACCTCCCTGCCTCCTGAGGGCCTGAGGGGACAGCAGCAGGGACAGGGCTTGGTTGTGGCTGCTGGAGAAGCTGAGAGGCAGCAGCAGGGACCTGCCTTGGAAGGCCCTGCAGAGGTATCTTGTGGCTGCTGAGCTGCCAGGCTCCAAGCAGGCTGAGGCCTTGGGCCAGAACTGGCTGTTGTGAATAGGTTATTAAATTTATTAATATGAAATATTAATTATGAAAATATTGTTTTTATTAATTATAAAAATATTAATATGAATCACTAACCTATATACATGTTCTAGTGCACGTTTGTGAAATACATTCCATAAGTGGCTTAGTTATTAGAACTTGATTATTTACAGAATTCTTTCTATAATGAAGGGTGCAGTTCCGCCACTTGGCCACTAGATGGCGACTCGGCGGGACGCGGGCGGCTTCTGGCTATATACAGCAATATATAATCTCTATGCATCAGCGATTCCTCTGCTAGACGCAAGATATTTGAACTGAGTGCTAGTGGATGGAAAGCATGTGGGAGATACTCTGTAGCTGTTGTTTGTAGCAAGGTGGGGGTCAAGAGGGGTTACTGTCTCCTCTCTCCACAGCAGTGGAGAGGGAATGCTGGAACCTGGGCTTAGCTCAGAAGCAGGTTCCCTTCAGGACTCGGTCGGTTCCCTCCAGACAATAGGGATAGGTCCTGGTCGGGTTCAGCCCATGGGGTTGGCCCTGGGAGTTGGCTCACACGGCAGGGTGGGGTGACAGTTGCCAGTAGGCGGCTCAGAGGTTCCCGGTTGGACAATGACAGCATAGGCTATGGGATCGGCCCCATGGCGACGAGTCTCAGGGCTGAGATAAACAGCCTCGGGGAGAGAATGCAGCTGCGCTGAGCTGCGGCTTCTCGGTTACTGGGCTTGAAGGAACAGCAGGACTCTCAGAATGGTCCTGGGTTCAGTGCAGTATAGGCACGAACAGTGCTTTAGTCTTCCCTGAGGTTTACAGGGCTCAGAGCGGCACACGTGGCAGCTCCTCTCCCACTACGGCGGGGCTAGGTATATCCGGACTCAGTCTCGATCAAGTCTCTTCTCCCCAACAGCTGGGCAGATCTTACCCTCGGGGGCTGGTCCAGTCCTCGGGTAGCACGCTGGGCTCTCCCGGTCGGTATGACTGGCTGTGGCGACGCTGGCTTCTCGGGCTCAGCGAAGGTCCTCCCTCTGCGATGATCCTCACAATCAGAGTGCTCCTCATGATGCAGAGGCTTCAGTATGTGTGCATGGATGATAGAAGCTAACAACAACAAGCTCAATGGCAGAGGCTGTGGCTCAAGAGTTATTCTCTTGAGCAAGCACAGAGACAAAATGAAAGAGGGGGCAACTTGTTTACCAACAGGGGTAATACTTATAGATTCCTCGAGGCTGGGTGTGACCAATGGGCACTCTCATAGACAACTGGCTTCAGCCTATAGAAAGTGTGAAGCTAGGATTATGCATACTTGGTAATGCACACGCACTGCGCTGAGTGCGTGCTGGCCTGGCTAATGCCTTGGCTTTTGTCTCCTCTGAAGGAGGGGAAACGTGTCCACATGGGGACAAGATCTAGTATCTGGGCAGAATGTGCCTTCACCCACACCCCTGCTCCAATGCAGTGGAGCTGAGCCAAGCTCTCGCCTCAACCCTTACAGTTCAGCCCCTCCCAAACCCACTCCTGACCCTGACTCTGCCCCCATTGCTCATCCTGGTTCCAGCCTTTACCCTTGGCATTGGACCCTTGGGTGTAACCTCAGGTCTCAACTCAGCTACAACCCAACCTCTGCCTCTCAGAAATGGCCCTCAGCTGAGCCCTTCCCAGAACACTCAGCAGGACAGCTGAGTGAGACTTCTTAACTTTCTCACTAACTGTTAGAAACTCTCCCACTAGGTCAGAGCTTAGCTTTCTGACATCAATCAAGTAATCCTGGAGCTTGGGAGAGCAAATGGAGGTAGAGCAGCAGATGGCAGCTCTAGACAAAGAGAAGAATAAGTCTGAGTCTGGAAAGCTGGCTGGGTTCTCACACCCCTGGGCCTCACTAACAACAGAAGGACAGTTCTGTGGGATTGGCAGAGGACCAACAGGAAAAAGACATGATGGAAGACATGGGGACTGCAATGTTGCCAAAAGGACAGGAGGTGGCAGCAAAGACCAAGACATGGAAGGACTTCATCAAATAAGATTTATCCTTCTCATGCCTATGTGTGACTGAGTCCTAGCTGAGGACCATGGTTAACCTTTTCAGCACAGGTACATTTTGGAGCCATCATTCCATGTCCATGCAGGTTAGTGAAGGATACTGCTGTATGGCTATGGCAGGCACTGAGTTTGATTTCCTCACTTCACATGCAAGACCCTCCCAGGACCCCTCAAGGACACCTCCTGCAGTGGGACATGGCTTCATCCTGGCCCTGGGGAAGAAATGGCCCAAAAGTGGCCTTTTGGGACAGAAATGTCAAAGAAAAACCAACCAAAGACAATACATTATTAGGGTTGGGGTTTCCATTCTAATGAGGCATTATCCTTGGGATGAGGTTTTCCTTTTACCTCTAGGAAACCCAAAGTGTTGAGGAACAAAGAGCCAAATCCCCACCCAGCTGCAGTCTTGCTGCCAGCTGTGCTGACTCAGCACTGTCATTCCTCTCCTCAGCACTGGTGGTGCGAGAAGGGCAGGGGCACATTTGTTCTGAGGAAAGAAGGTGTAAAAGAGGAGACTGCAGTTCAAGATGCTGGAGAAGGTCCCCCCCGGGGGGTAAAGTTTGGCCTGGCAGTGCTGGGGTCGGTGTATTGCTGTGTCCCCTGGGGCATGCTGGTCACTGGCGTGGGGGTGACTATGCCAGGTGAGGGGGGATCTTCGGATGAAGCCCTTGCTGCAGCCTGTGCAGGTAAAGCGCTGGCACCGGTGTGGGTGCAGCGGTGCTGGCTGTGGGTGGCCATCTGAGTGCAGCTCTTGCCTCAGGCAGCTCAGAGGTGCAGCTGCTTCTGGCTGTGGACGCAGCAGTGCCGGATGAGGTTGGAGCTGAGGGTGAAGCTGTTGCCGTAGTCACCACTGACAGAGGGCTGGGCTGTGGGTCTTCAGCAGCTCCAAGCTGGGTGGGAAGGAAGCTCTGCCCACCAACAGGGCACTAATGTGGCTGCTTGGGTGGCACAGAGGGGCTGATATGGGTTTTCCATCTTCCTCCTCTTCATCTTCCTCCTCCTTCTCTTTATTCTTCTCCTATTCCATATCATCCTCCTCTTCTTCCACATCATCCCCTTTGTCCTCCACATCATTATTGTCATCCCCCTCCTCCTAATCCTCATACACTTCATCCTTGCTGTCGTCATCCACATCTCCCTCAACCACTTCTGCTATTCCTCAAGGCTGAGCTTTGGCTCCTCCAAACTATTCTTTATCTATTTTTTTCCTCCCAGATCTAGTCCAGGGCCTTCTGGGAGGCCATGCTGCTGAGAGGAATGGTCACCCCTGTGCTCTTGAGCAAATCCTTGGGGACCAAGTGGCTGAGAAGTAAGGACACTGTGTGTGACTCCTTGCAATGGAGGGATCAGAGCCCTAACTCCTGTGCTGAGTCCCCTGGTTGTAGTGCTGATGGGGCTGACACCCCAGGATGTAGCCATCCCAACCATCCCCCTCTGGCCATGCAACTGAGACCTGACCACCTGGGGCTCAGGCAGGTGAACTCCTACATTCCCATCACAGCCAATGACCCTCAAAGCTCACAAGTGGTGAAGTGTGGTTTGGGAGGAGGGTCTGGGGAGGGTTTAGAGGTGCTCAGGGATCAGCTGTTGCCTGGGATCGTGTTGCTGTGCCAAAGTTGGGTTCTTTACCTTCTGGCCTGTTCCAAGGAGCAGATCTGCAAACTTTGCTCCTCCCCAGCACAAAGGAGCAGGGCTGATGGAGAGAAGAGAAGGATATGAGCCCAGCCAGAGAGAAGCAAAGGGTTCAGAGGAGAGGACTGAGCTGCAAGGAATGGTTCAGCCCTGACCAGGGCTCTCCCAGCCTTGCACTGCTCTCCCTACAGCTTGGGGGTTTGTCAGCTCCTGCCAGCTCAGTGCATCTGTGCTGGATCACAGCCAACAGGGAGCTGATAGAAACTCTGGAGGTCAAAAAACTTCAGGTTGTAAGCAAGTGGTAAAAGATCCAGGATGATTCAGCATCCAAGGTGCTCCAGATCAGAGAAACACCTGATGGAAGTCAATGATCTCCCCCTCTAAAAACAGTGACCTCTAGCCAGAGCCTTGGAGCTCTCCTGGATCCAGCAGCTGTGTCCAGCATCTCCCCCACTACGACATCTCTCAGGCACAACTGCACCAAGGGCCAGCACCAGTCAGACTTCTCCAGGCTCAGGTCTCATCCTCTGAGAATGTTGAAGCTTTGTGTTTGCCCTGAGTTCCAGCAGGGGGGAACTGAACTCCAGGGCAGCCTCTCTGCCAGCCACCTCTCCACCTCACTGTGTCTTTGGACAGATACCTTTGCTGTCACCATGTTAGAGGCTCTATGTTGCACTGGAGGCAGCCAGGTCTGTCCCTGTGTCTGTGTGCTTGGTGCTTCTCTCCAGGCACAGCAATAGCAACAGATTTGAATTCAGGATTGGTTCATGAGGAAGGGCTGCTAGGATCCAACCTTTTCCTCTGCTTCTCACTCTCAAGAGCTCTTGACTGGCTGAGAAATCACAGCCATGGCACAACTTGTTGGCTTTGCCTCACCCTTGTGGACTAGCAACCTGCTGAGAGACAGCTTGTGCTGAGCAGATGGTTCCAGAGGACTTGGATGCTGAGGGAACTTTTTCAGCCTTGGCTTTGCTTTGCTTCCAAAGAGCAACAATTCTTCTGTGGCTGTGTGCAGGCAGTTCTCTAAGGAGAGCAGGGGGCAGCTGGTGCCATGGAGCTGTGAGCTCCAGCTGCAGAGAGCAGTGGAGAAGTCTGATGCAAGAGCAGGGATGGAAGGCCCAGGTGGGCAGCGACAGCAAGGGGGAGGTTGGGGAGGGTGAGGAGCAAAGTTGTCCACTCCGTGTCAGCCCTCAAAGGACAGCTTCTCCTCCCAGTCCAGACCTCCTGAGAAGACAGCCTGCATCATTCTGGCTTGGTGGAGGCTGCTGTCACCTCTGCCCTCATCTGAGAAAGAATCAAATAGTTTGCCATCAAAATCTGAGCTTTGTGAGGTGCACTTTGAAATCTGGAAGTGAACAACAAAGACACAAAGAGCTCCTCAGGGCACTTGGGGATCATTCCATGAACCTCAGGTACTGAGAGAAGAGTGAAGAAACTGTGCAAGAAGCAAGAAGCAAAAGACAAAGTACCTTGAAGCACTGATTGGCCCCACTGAGGCTTGTTACTGCCAAAGCCTCCCCAGGGACTGGTTAGAGCAGCTCAGGAGAGGCTGTGATTGCAGCAGGCAAAGGCAAAGTGCAGGAGAGCAAACTCTGGCTCTGGGTTCTGCAGCACAAAGGCCAAGGCCTGAGCACAGCCCCTGGGCAGGCAGCTCCTGTCCCTCATGTGTGGGTCAAGGCTCTCAGGTGCAGGGGGGGTGGGGGGTGGGTTTCATAGCAGCATAGCAGGGCCTAGGCGGAAGGGACCTCAGAGCTCTCTGCTCAACCTCCTGCCATAGGCAAGGATGCCTCTCTATAGACTCAGCTGCTCAAGGCCTCATCCAGCTGGCCTTCAACACCTCAGGAGAGGGCATCCTACCTGGGCAGCCTATTCAGAGTCCCACAGCCCTCATACTGAAGAACTTCTCCTAAGGCCCAGTCTAAACCTCCTTTTCCTCACCTTCAAACCTTTCCCTCCTGCCCTGTCACCAGACACCCTCATGAAAAGTCCCTCTCCAGCCTTCCTTTAGGATCCCTGTAGGGTTTGTGATGCTGAGTGGAGGACAAGGGCGTGACAGTCCCCAGCCTTCCTGGGGCTGTGGAAAGAGGCCGTGAGGCCCTTCCAGTGCCTTAGGACAACATCCTGCAGGCTTCAGACACTCATCTCACTTCCCCACCTTGGCCTTCCCATGCCTTCACTGACACCTGCCCACACTCACCCTCTGCTCCCTGGGACACAAAGAGAAGGGCTGTGCCTCAAGAAGGGGGCTAACTCACAATCGATACGATTTGTTAAGTCCAAACTTTATTAAACATCAAACACCTTATATATGCTTAGGCTATATTACATTCCAGTCATCATCTTATGGCTATTGCTAAATGTCAACCCCGCCTCCCTTGCGGTTTCTCCTCCAGTTGCAGCTATCCACGATTTCCGTATTGTACAGACTTAGGGACTTTCCCAGCTCTTCAAGGTCATAAATATCTTCAAAGTCATTACAGCTTGTTGATCTTTTTCAGACGTCTCAAGGTTTCTTCAGATAGGCCTAACTCCACAAGATTTACCGCCAACTCATCCATTTTCAAGGCTGCACCAACAATTCCCCCGTTTTCTTTAATAGCAATAAGTGAATTGGTAATCCTTAACACTGTCTTTTACAATCTGCTTTAGTGGTATGTTACATTTTTATTTTTTCTAGGATGGTCAAAAATCATGAATTGTTTAATGGTAGCAAGATTTCTTTAATCTATAAAGGTAGATCTGGCCAGGCTCTAGCTTCACAGACAGAAAACTTGCAGGCAAACAGCAAGAGCAAAAATGACTTAATTGCTTACCCAATAGAAATACACATAATAATGTGGTTTTGCTCATCTAGTAATACTGATCTCTTAATGTTCTCACAACAGTTAAAAGATTAGTTACAAAGCCAATTCTTAACTAACATTCAAATACATATTTCCTTTCCATCCTTCAATAATATCAACCAACAAACAAATCACAATTATCAATACAACTGAGCTTCAGGGGTCTCTGGGATTCAAGTTTCCATTTTCTCGCTGGGGTCTTCTTAACTCTGGTGTGGTAAATCTAACAGCTTGTTCCTTGATTTCAATGCCTGTAAAGGATGTCAGTAACACCTGATATGGTTTGGTCCACTTGGGCTCCTTACCCTCTTCCGCTTCTCAGGAGCTGATTCAAAGTGACTCTTTTTGTTCAGTTTTCCTTATTTTTTGATCCTATGTGTTAACTCAAATACAACATTTTTTTATTATCACAATACCCTACAATAACAATATCTACTTTACCCTTGCTAAATGATTTATTATATTAAACCTGTCAATACATAAATTCTAACTGTTACATTCTATTCCAGTTCTTAAATATGCTTATATGCAAAAGCCAAATAATCTAACAAATTCATACACCACAATTGAAACAATCACATAAAACATAGCGCACGCGCAAGGTCGGAGTTGCGCATTCTCGCACCCAAATCACAAGGTGTTACCATCTGAGCTGGACGAGATGGCCACCGCCAGAGAGGATGAGACCATCCCGGATCCATCTCCAGAGCCTTCTGAGATATCAGCCAGTCCACCGATGGTAATATTTCTATACAGTGCTTTAATAAATAAAACCAAAAATATTTCCTTCACTTAGCTGTGACACTACAGTGTTTTCTCACCATTAGGCTGTTAGGCCACTGTCACCCACCAGGAAGAAGAGGCCTAGACGAGTAATTGTTCGCCCTCCACAACAACCAGAGAGGTTGGTTCTATTAAGGCTCTAATGTTTTTCTCATCCTACATGGTTGATTAAAAAAATCAAGAATTATTTTTGTTTTTCCTCAGGGGGAGAACTCACACTACCCATCGCACCACGCTGCATCCAAATGTTGAGGTGGTTGGTCGAAGGCGGCTTAGAATAATAGTTTATTCACTGACTGGTATCTCAATCTGTTCTGTTATCCTATTTTTTGTTACTGTCATTCTTTGTTATCTCAATAATTGTTGTAAATAAGTTGTTTTCCTGTTAACTATTAGTTATTGTTAATTATTGACACAGGTTATAATAAAATTTCTACAAAATTTAACAAACAACTCTACAAAGCTACAAAAAAAAAATACTAACAAGAAAAAGATAACAGGAAGTGTGGGCTGGCAAGGTCTTAAAAGTGCTACAACCACAAAACAAAAGGGGGGCTATTGTTATGCTTTCTCTTATTCTGTTTTTTCTCTTGTTGAGGGCTCATTAATAAAACAAAAAAAGGCATCTTTTAGATAATTTCAACTCCCCTAGCTTCATTATAACCAGAGGATCTGTTAGGATATTTATAGTCTCCCCCAGTCCTCCCTAATCATCTTCTTCTAGTTGTGCCTATATCCTATTTACTACAAACCTTAACTATATTACATAGAGCTCCTTTAAAATGCTGGCACACAACTAAAAAGGTTCAAACCAAAAAAATCTCACAATGTAAACTCATTACTAAGTTCTTATATCTTGCTACAATTATTATATACTAAATACCAATAAATACCAAATGCTTACTATTCATTATGTTTACAAAAAAAACTTTACAAAACTCTAAATAACCAAACTCTAAAAGACATTACAATCAAAAATGATAAAATTAATACTGTTGCTTTAAATCAAAACAGAGCTTTGGTAGACTAGAGTCGTACCAGAAAAGAAACAAGGGGGGGCAAGGTGTGCAGTAGTTGCAATTGTTTGTGCGGTAGGGTCTTAATAACTTACAGCCTATTATGTCTAAGCGACCACTGTTCCACCCATACTAAATTAGCTGTTTTCTGTTTTAATTTGAGTGTTGGTTGCTGACCAGTAGCCACCACAAAAAATGAACAATAAAAAGTTTTGCTCCCAGCTAACTTAAGGCATCTCAGCCCAATAGAGCAACTAAAAGGGTTAACACATACGGTCTTACAGTGGTTGATTTGCCATAATAAAAGCTAACTGCACTGGCTCTTTGCTGACCCAGGTTGTTTAGATACTTTTTAAAGCCATAACTCTGGAGTTATTTGCTATAAACAATGACTAGAGATCGTTCCATTTACGACAAGATAAAATAACAACATCATCTCCAGCATCCACAATCATTAAAAACTGTATAGGTTGGCCACAAAGATGTCTGATAGTCACAATCTGTTCTAGTTTTCCCTTTTAGATTTCTAGGGCAAATGAGGTATTAGACACATCGGTGGAACCAGAGCCTTTTTGTCCTCAAATCCTGTTAGAAGTTTTAGGTACTCAAGACTCGAATGGTATTAGCTGAGCAATGTCTGTCTCAACAAGAGTGCTAACAAGAGGGGTAATGCTATAGAGCATAATTTTCATAGCCCAGTCATAATCAGAATCTATTAAACCAAGAATTGTAAGGATGCCCTGTCTAGAGGTAGACGATCTGCCAATTAACAGAGCACAGGGTCCCAAAGGGCCGTGCTAATGGGACTCGACAACAGCATTTTGTAAGCTCAAAAATGACCTATTGGTAAAATGCTGAGAACCTGTTTAGCTTTTTTCGTTAGCATTGTCAAATGCCAGAATAATACCACAGGAGATACATGTACAGGAAAATCTACAGATTCCCTTCTATTACTGCATTTCTCACAATACCTTTCTAGCGGCGCAGCGGGACAGTTCCCCGTCCCTCCCACCTCCCGATCCCTTACACTAATCGTCCCATCGGAATTCGATTGTAGCCTCCGTCGCAGCGATGTTTTCTGCTGACAATGTCTGGGATGCAGTGGGGTGGGGGTGTAGCGCAGCTGAAGCTGCTGGTGCTGGCCACTGCCGGGCCATCGCCTTGCAGCCACCATGGGGACGGCCGCTGGGGCCGCTGCCGTGGCTGCTGCCGTGGGGGCCGCTACAGTCCGTGCTGCTGGTGTCGGTGGTGCGTCGGTCGGTGCCGCCTCGGTCGGAGCCGTCGGTGCCCGTGGGGGCCATCGAGGCTCGCGGAAGGGGTGCGGTCGTAAGAATGCTGTAACCGCGAGCCTCCAAGCGCTCCATTTTTTCTAAGAGGGACTGTGAAACAAAGTTGGCACTGTTTGATTTCTCAGTGTCAGTGTTGTCTCTTCCGAATCCGAGCTGTCGTTGGCGATATTAAAAGGAGATGCTGATGAATGGGATCAAACACGCTGAACCACAAGTTTTGCTGCCTTTTTATTGCTTCCTCCCTGCTGGGATGGTGGCTGGTGTTTAGCACCTCATCCCACAGCTGGGCTCCAGCTTTGTCCCGTGCTTCGGTAGTAAAAGCTTCGGTTGCTCTGGGGATAAAATCATGATTCCGGGGCCCATGCTAATAGCCCTTTCAAAATCCCAGTAATCTCAGTAATACCTCTCACGGAGAGGATAGTTAGTCCATTCAAAATGCCAGAATTGTCAGTAATACCTCTCTCGGAGAGGACAGTTTGGAGGGCGTTTAGCACAGCTCTTCTGTTTCGCAGAGTGCTTCGCCGTGCCTCTCCCCGGCTGCTTTTGCAGCTTTACGGCACTTTTGTCACCATCTATGATCAAGTCCCACAGTTTGTTTCCATATTCTCTCCAACACATCAACACTAAACACATCTTCTGACGACTTGAAAAAAACCACTCTCCCTACCAAACTGCAATAAACGTTCAGGATGCTTCTTTAAATCCACATCCTCTACACTGCGTTTCTCAGGGAAACTTAAAAATAAGTTAAGGGCTACTTCGCTTTCCATCCCTTAGTGCAGCCTTCAAACACCCGTGGAAGCCGAGTAGCAGCCCTTAGCCGGACGGCGAGCTTAATTCCAATTCAGGAAACCCAGCTCAGGCACGGTAAGAACTCCCTACGCCAGCGTTGAGTCGCACTTTTGCCCCTCGATTCGCTGCTAATCGATGCTTTTCCGGGCTCGCCACCACCCCGACCGCAAGAAGGTCTCCGCAGGCCTCCTATCCCGCGTCGGGGGTTCTCTCCCTTACCCCACTGGATCGTCCGTCCCTGTTCTCGGGCGCCAGATATCGGAGAGCGGCGAGGGAAGACAGCAGCAATCAATGTGATTGATAAGCACGCTTCAACTTTATTGCCCGGATACACAGCTTATATAGCATCTCAGCTAAGTATGCACAAGCGTCACTATTCTATTGGTTTCTGACTGAAGGCAACATTATAATATCCAGCCCACCTGCAATTAGGTCTGTGTACAATATCCAAGAAAACTCCCTTCTCACTAGCTCTTCCTTTCCCATCCAATTATCTTACCTAGCTATCCCTTTCCCATCCAGTTATCTTACAAACACACAGCTGCGAGAACAGCTACGAGGCCATAGTGACCTTGCTGCTTCAGCAAGGCAGCTAACTATGAGCAGTAAACAACAAGATGGAGTAAGGCCTACACATTCTGTTCAAGCAGCTGTTCCACAGAGTCATGTCTCTTATATTTAAGCCATTCTACAACACACAGCAAATCAGAGCTGATGTGGGCCCTGGCTCTATCAGCTCTAGGTCACAAGCGTTTGTACGCCTGTGGGGGGTTCCTCATGTTCCCAGCACACCCCACTGCCCCACAGGCCAGGCCATAGCTGAACCTGCCCATCACACTCGTAAAACTATGCTTGAAAAACAGAAAGGGGGAATGTAGGGGGAGACACTGCACAGCAGGCTGTGGAAAGCTGTCTATACCCTGAATCATTTAACCATCTCTCAGACTGGTATGAGCCCTGTCACAGTAACTCATGTCATGTCATTGCAGTCTGTGAGCAATCCTTTGGCAAAAAAGGCCCCAGTGTGGCTCTGCAATTTACAGACCCCTGACTGGGAAGGCCCCTGGGATCTTGTGACCTGGGGCCATGGCTATGCTTGTGTTTCCACAGGTGCCAGGGTCCAGCAGGTCTCTGCTTGTTGTGTTTGGCCTACTCCAGAGCATGATCAATGGAAACAAAGCCCTCAGCCCACATCCACTAACTCCATGGGATAGCAAACCATTTGGGCAGCACTGCTGCATGCATGAAATCAAACCTGGGATTTAAATGCCTGACAAATTGTAACACACCAGTAAGGTGTTTTGAGCATCAGGACATGTGGGATGATAATTTGCTCTTTGCCCCATTTGAGCCTCAAGAATTAGATATTTCAGGGACCTCACAAGCAGAAAGCTGTGTGTACCTGCAGCACAGATCTGGAGCTGATACAGTACTATGATCTTTACTCACACTCACTTTGCCTCAAAGCCATGCAGGCTTAGCCTAACAGCTGAATGAGATGATCATGGAGGTTTGTAGAACAAAGCTGAACACAGCAGCCAGGAGAATCTTGCTTCAAATTGCTGCAGCAAAGCAGCAGCTCAGCTAAGGGAACTGGCATCTTGGGTTGCAAAACAAGACAAGGAAACATCAAAAGTGTTGCTTGAATTAGCCACTGATGTGGAGAGTGTCAGCCATGGCAGCCTGCAAAATCGAGCTGCTGTTGGTTCTTTGTTGTCAGCTCCTGGTCAGGGCTGGACAGAATGTGATGGTCTGTGCTGTACACACTGAAGTGATCATTCTAAACATAGACAGAAGAGTGTTACAAACTGGGTTGTGAATATTGCTGATTGGATCCCTCCTGGTGTTGGCAGTACCCTGTTCATTCTCATGTCTGCAAAGGGCCCTGCAGAAGAGAATGATCCCTGGGCAGAAAGGAGGAATTGTAGATGAAGCAGGTGGCCATGGGCAGCTTTAACCTTGAACTAAGCAGAGCTCTGCCCTTGAATCAGGAATGTAAACAACTCCAGGAAAGAAGATCTGTGAATAACAAAGGAAGAAACAGAGAGACCTCCCCAAGCTACCCAAAGGGGGATAGAAGTGCCTGGACACCAAGCCTAAACCAATCACTTAAGTACAAAGGGCACATGGACACAGAAAGGAAAAGATCTAAGCCATGATGTGTATTAGTCAAGTGGCCTCTGCTGCTGGCTGGTGCTTGAGCACATCTTGGGGTCATCTTTTTTCCTGGCTGCCAACACTGCACAGCCTTAGCTGTTGAGTTTTTCCAGTTTTCCTCCAAGTACAACCTTTATCCCCTTACCCACTGCCTGACAGACTGGACCCCATCCCACTACAAATTTGTTCCCTGTTGGTTTGGAACTGGAGGTTCTGGTGTGTCCCAGCCCCAGGCAGAAAAGCACCACAGGGTCTGGGCGGAACCATTCCAAATGCCCTGGGATGCAGCAAACCCTGGACACAGTGAAGAAGTCCAACTGCAGCTGGGCTGTGGCAGGAGTGTGGCCACCCAGACAGAGAAGTTGCGTTCCCTCTGACTCTGCCCTACTGTGGCCACATCTGAGTGCTTGGTGTCGGGCTTTGGGAATGTCCAGTCTGAAGGAATGGGGAGGAACTGCAGAGACTGCAGAGAAAATCTGCCAGGATGGGGGTTGACATCTCTGTGGAGAGGCTGAGGGACCTGGGCTGCTTCAGCCTGCTGAATGGAGGCTCAGGGAACTGCCACAGCAGTGTGCAGATGGCTGAAGGGTGGTTTCAGAGAGGATGGAGCTCTTCTGGGGAGTGGGAAGAGACCAAAACCTCCACACACTGCAGCTTGGAAGGTTCAGAGTGGAGAGAAGGCCAAAGAAATGTCCCTTAAAAGCAGATCTGCTATGCATGAGGCCATCCAGAGGTGTTAGGCAATGCCAGCGGGAGATGAGACAGCTCAGGGAAGGGGATGGAAATGGCAGGGGGAGAGCTGGGTGGGGAAGCAAGATTGGTGTCAGCAGCCTGAAGGGAAAGAGCTGCAGGCATGGGAGTGTGTAGGACAGGCTGCAGTAGGGATGGCCAAGGGCTCTGGCAAGGATGAGAGGCCCAACAGGACCAAGGTCTTTGTCCCCTTGGCTCTGGCACTTGCCTCTGCCAACAAGGCCTGTGAGGAGTAACTTGGCTTAGAGGTTCCTCTATTGCAAGGGCAGTGCTCAGGGCTTGGCCTTTCTGCTTCCTAGACCAAAGGCAAGTTTTTTTGCCCTGCACTTTGCCTTTGTCTCCCTGCAATTGAGCTGCTTGTCCTGACCTGTCATCACTGCCTCAGTTCTCTGCTCTCACCAGACCCTGAGGACACTTTCCTTGTAGGGTCCCCCAATGGAACCAATTAACACTACAAGAAACTTCAGAGTTTGACTCTAACTTTGACTTCTGAAGAGGTTTCATCAGCTTCCTCTCAGTCCCTGAGGTTTACCTGGCACCAAAGCCACCAGAGGGCTCCTTTAAATGCCCTGGGCTGATCATCTGCTGCTGAGCTGGGCCTGGCTCCTGGGCTGCATGGAACTCTGGCAGGAGCAGCTCCTCTGCACAGCACAGCAGGGCTGAGGGCACTGCCAGGGCATCTCAGGGAGATGAGGGAAGAACAAAGAGCTTCAAGGCAGCCAGGACTGGGAGGATGCTGAGAGCTCACTGGAGGAGAAGTCACTGCAGCTGCTGACATGGTGAGTCTGAGGAGCTCTTGAGCCTTTCCTGGCAGGGACAGCTCCAGGCAGGAAAGAGATGGGCTGGGGATGAGGGGAAGCTGCCAGGAAGCCCTGGGGGAGGCTGTGTTCAAGCTGCTCTCTCAGTACTTCTCTGCAGATGTCTCTGGCTGCTGTCTGCTGGGCAATGACTCTTTAGAACATCTCATCTCCAGGATCCCTGACTGCTTTGCCCCTCCTGCTGGGCTTAGAGCTGCCCCCAGGAAGGCCCAGATCTGCCACAGGGCACTGGGCAGTGCTGAGCCTTTCCTTGGGGGTCAGCACTCTGCTCCCAGAGTCTTTGACTCTCTTCAGGAGAGGCTGTGTCCTGCTCTGTCTCTCACAGCTGCACCTCTGGGCTGGGACAGGGAAGAGTTCACAGAACTGCCTTTGAACCAGTACTGCCCTGCTCTCCTCAGAGCACAGAGAGCTGGGGGGGTTCTAAAGGCTAATTTGGGCATAACATCTGCAAGGCAGCACAGGGGAAAGTGCAGGGCACAGGGAACAGCCTGATGGGCAGAGTAGCTCCACTGTAGCAGAGCCAAGATGAGTCTGTGGCAGCACATGGCCTGAGCTCCTGCTCCTCACAGCAGCCTCAGCCAGAACAAAGCAGACAGCAAATCCATTTCAGCTGGGGGATTGCTGTGCCCCCTGGAGTGCTGCTTCTCAGAGGAGTCTGTCATCAAGTTTTGCTTTCTTTCCTTCTTAGACATTCCCACAGGCAGCAGATGGCCAACAGCAGCTCCAGCACCCACTTCCTCCTCCTGCCATTCCCAGGCACAAGGCAGCTGCAGCTCCTGCACTTCTGCCTCTTCCTGGCCATCTACCTGGCTGCCCTGCTGGGCAATGGCCTCATCATCACCACCATAGCCTGGCACCACCACCTCCACACCCCCATGTACTTCTTCCTCCTCAACCTCGCCCTCCTTGACCTGGGTGCCATCTCCACCACTGTCCCCAAGTTCATGGCCAATACCCTGACGGAGTCCAGGGACATCTCCTATACAGGATGTGTACTACAGGTTCTCTTTTATGTATTCCTAATTGCTACAGAGTATTTTCTCCTCACCACCATGTCCTACGATTGTTATGTTGCCATCTGCAGACCTCTGCACTATGAGACCCTCCTGGGTGGCAGAGTTTGTGTTCACATGGTAGCAGCTGTGGGGGCCTGTGGCTTTCTCTATGCTCTGCTGCACACAGCCAGTACATTTTCACTGCCCCTCTGCCAGGGCAATGCTGTGGAGCAGTTCTTCTGTGAAATCCCCCAGATCCTCAAGCTCTCCTGCTCCACATCCTACATCAGGAAACTTTGGCTTATTGTGCTCAGTGCCTGTTTATTCTTTGTCTGTTTTGTGTTGATCGTGGTGTCTTATGTGCAGATCTTCAGGGCAGTGCTGAGGTTCCCCTCTCAGCAAGGACGCCACAAAGCCTTTGCCACCTGCCTCCCTCACCTGGCTGTGGTCTCCCTCTTTGTCAGCACTGTAATCCTTGCCCACCTGAAGCCATCTTCTATCTCCTCCCCATCCCTGAATCTGGTGCTTGCAGTTCTGTACTCAGTGGTGCCTCCAGCATTGAACCCTCTCATCTACAGCCTGAGGAACCAGGAGCTCAAGGATGCCCTGAGCAAAATGACCACCAGATGCCTTCACAAGCAATAAACTCATTGTCCTCTCCTGCAGAGCAGTTCTGATGTCACTCACAGTCTGGTTTCTCTGTTTGGCTGCTGCTGGTGCTGTTACCCTTGTGAGAATGTTGTTTCCCCACCAGCGTCTTTCTTCAGACCATTTCTGATTCAGTGTTGGCCTGTCTGCTGTGACCCAGAGGCTGCAGCCAGGAGCAGCTGTGCTCCCTGGGTGTACAACATGCAAGGAAAAACTCTTCTGATCTAGAAGTTCATAACAGAGACAAAGGAGTCTGGTAAAACTTCACTTGAATAAAGGGAGAGTCCACAGGACAACTCCCTGTGGGGTCTCTCTCATTGCTGAAGGCACAGCTCCCCTTTCATCCTACATTTTTGGGTGCAAATTTCCCTCTCCCTTTCCCCACTGGCTCAGGTACTCAGGATTTAGTCTTTCCCCAAACCCCTGCTCCATGTCCCCTTTCACACAAACCCTCCCTGCTTCATGCATCCTATCTTCATTTAAATTAGGTTCTCCACTACTCTGAGTGGAGAAGTTAATATTCAGTAGTCTGTTAAGCCTGTGCTATAGCCTAAAAGTTCAGCAGGTCAGGCTGTGTTCAGTGTCTGCTATCTTCAGACAGACCCTTACTGCCTTACAGCAAGGTTCAAGGGAAGGGACTGAGCAGAGGCCCCTTTGTGATTTACATGCACATAGAGGTGAACTGTCTGGTTCCTCCCTTTCCCTTCCATCTCCCTCCTTTTAATCTCACCAATACCTCCTCTTCTTGCTTTAATGATTGTCTTCACAAAATTCATTCCCCATTCACTAAATCCTTTCCTCTTGGCTCATTTCTGATGTTGGTCTTATTTGCAGATACTTCATACTGCTCTTTTTTGTTGCCTTTTCTGGCTCCCTTGATCTGGCTACAGCCTGCACCTGCCTGACTGCAGGATGGATAAGCCATACAAACCAGGGCATCAGACATGGTAGAGAGATTAGAGCTGCTGTTGCACAAAGAGAGAAGAATGACACTCATTTGACCCATGGCCCACCAGGCAACTAAGACAATGTGTCCCATTCCAGTCCTTGCCAGGTTTGGACTGGCACATGAGCCATTTTCCTGCTGTTGGTGGCTATATTTATTGCTGCCTCCCTGTTGCCCTCAATCTTTAGGCACCAGTCAGATGTATTAAACTTTCCACACCCACCTTCTTCCTCAGCTAATAGACAGAGTCCATTTGGGTGCATTGCCTCTGACACCTGAGTTTGGTGTTTGGCTAATAGTACCAGGCCCCAGGCAGTCTCATTGATGTTGAGTTCCACCACAGCCTGGAATCAAATTCTTCTGTTCAGCATAGATTGGAGTTCCATGTCCCCAACTACCGTCTGGAGCCCAGGTTGCAGGTCCATAGGTCTCTATTCTTTGGGTCAGCCACTCACCATCACCCCACACCTGAGCACCTCCAGCTTTGAAAGATCTTTTCTCTCCCTGCAAGTCTTCAAAACTGGGGATCCCCAATTCATTGCTTTACTGAAGAGGTAACAAGAAAAATCCCAGATGGATGATCCCTCATGTGCAAACCTCCCCACAGTGTTCTGGTAGTTCTGGATAAGCTGTGTGTCCACAAAGCCAAAATAATCCATCTGGGGCTTTCCACCAATTTTTAGATGCAGTATCTATATTTTGCTAAAATTTTGAGGTACTTGATATTCCCTGAGGTGGATTTGTCCCTGAACCATTGAATATGTTACTTTCAGTGGTGTTCATACAATTTTTAGCATTCTCCCTAGACCAGTCCCATAAAGGGTCTTCAGGCCACCAAGCAGAGTGGGTACCATTGTATCTTAATGTCTGTTTACAGGGGTTTCTCCTACCCATTTACTAAAAGAACTCCCCTTTTGCTCTGGGCATTCTGCTCAATCTGCTCACACCTAATGCAAGTCCTGCATTAGGTGTGAGCAGATCGACTATCTGCTTAACCTGGTGGCCAAACTGAAGGAAGAGGTTGCTATGCTTAGAGCTGTAAGGGAATGTAGAAGGCAGATGAACTTGAGTAAGCAGGCTCTGCAGGCTCCCCCCAGCAGAGGCTGGGTATCCAAAAAGCAGAGGGGAATGGACGCAGGTTCCTCTCAAAAGACACAAAGTAAAACCTCCTTGCCTCCCCTCACCTTCCCCACTGCCCTTGGAAAGCAGGTATGGGGCACTGGAGATCGAGGGTGAGGTGATACTGATGCCAGAGGACACACCATCTGGGGCTTTCCCTGGGGGCTAAACAGGCTAAGGCAAAACAGCCTAAGGTTAAACAGCCTTCCCCCGGCCTCAGGACTTGCTCCCTTAAAAAAAAGAGGAGGGTAATTGTTATTGGTGATTCCCTCCTGAGGGGAACAGAAGGCCCCATATGTCAGCCAGACCCTTCTCACAGGGAAGTTTGCTGCCTTCCAGGAGCTAAGGTTAGAGATGTTACCAGAAGGCTGCCTAGTCTGGTGCAGCCCTCTGACTACTATCCCTTAATAGTTACACAGTCAGGGAATAATGATGTTGCAACCAGAACTCCCAGGGCTATCAAAAATTACTTCAGGGCTCTGGGAGATCTGGTGGAGGCGTCAGGTCCACAAATAATTTTTACATCGATACCGTTAGATGCAGGAGGGAGTTCCATCAGGAACAGGTCAGCAGCTGAAGTCAACAAGTGGCTCAGAGGCTGGTGCAGTCGAAAGAATTTTGGGTTCTTTGATGTTGGAGAACTTTCTACTGCACCAGGTCAGCTGGTAACAGATGGAGTACATCTGTCCCAGAGGAGGGGAAAGGTCACAGTACACGAGAATGGCCTGTCCCCCAAAGGGAAAAAGATTCTGGGAAGGGAATTGGCAAGGTCTCATTGACAGGGCTTTAAACTAGCTTTGAAGGGGGAAGGGGCTGAAACCAGGCCCCCAGACAGGAGTCTGAGGGTGGTAAGCTGGAGTCAGGGGAGAAACCAGCAGCCCAGCTGAAGTGCATTTATACTAATGCATGAAGCATGGGCAACAAACAAGAGGAGCTGGAAGCCCTGTTGCAGCAGGGAAGTTATGATGTAGTTGCCATCACAGAGACGTGGTGGGATGACTCCCATGACTGGAGCACTGCAATTGACAGCTACAGGCTGTTCAGGAGAGACAGGCAAGGAAGAAGGGGTGGAGGGGTGGCCCTGTACATCAGAGAGGCACTGGATGCCGTTGAGATGGAGATCAGGGACGATCGGGTTGAGTGCTTGTGGGTGAGAATTAGAGGGAAGACCAGCAGGGCAGACATCCTGGTTGGAGTCTGTTATAGACCACCCAACCAGGAGGAAGATGTCGAAGAAGCATTCTATAGGCAGCTTAAGGCTGTCTCAAGGTTGCCTGACCTCGTTCTCATGGGTGACTTCAACTTGCCTGATATCTGCTGGGATCTCAACACAGCAGAGAGGAGGCAGTCTAGGAGGTTCCTGGAGTGCATGGAGGACAGCTTCTTATCCCAGGTGCTGCGCGAACCTACAGGGGTGAGGCTCTGCTTGACCTCCTCTTCACCAACAGGGAAGGGCTGGTGGGGGATGTGGTGGTCGGAGGGTGTTTAGGGGCCAGTGACCACGAGATAATTGAATTTTCAGTACTCAGCCAAGCTAAGAGGGGCAGCAAGAAGACCTCCACTCTGGACTTCTGGAGGGCAGACTTCAGGCTACTCAAGGAACTAACTCAGAAGGTTCCTTGGGATACAGCCCTTAAAAATAAAGGGGTCCAGGAGAGCTGGAGCTGCTTCAAGGAAGAACTCTTGAAGGTGCAGGAACAGGCTGTGCCAGTGTCCCGGAAGATGAGCTGCCGGGGCAGACGGCCAGCCTGGATGGGTAATGAACTTCTAAAAGAACTAAGGGAAAAAAAGAGGGTGTATCATCTTTGGAAGGAAGGGGAGGCAACCCATGGAATGTTTAGGGAAGTTGCTAGGTCTTGTAGGAAAAAAATTAGGGAGGCAAAAGCACATTTGGAGCTCAGACTGGCCTTTGCTGTGAAGGACAACAAAAAGTCCTTCTATAAATACAATCAATAGCAAGAGGAAGGGCAAGGACAACCTCCACTCCTTGTTGGACATGGAGGGGAATGTTGTAACAAAGGATGAGGAAAAGGCAGAGGTACTTAACACCTTCTTTGCCTCAGTTTTTGTTAGCAGGACAGAATGTCTTCCAGACAGCTGGCCTGCAGAGCTGGCAGAAGGAGCCAGGGAGCTGCATAGTTCGGCTGTGTTCCCGGATGGGACAATTAGCGATCTTCTGAGCCGCTTGGACCCCCACAAGTCCATGGGACCGGATGGGATCCATCCTAGGGTGCTGAGAGAGCTGGCAGATGAGCTGGCCAAGCCGCTCTCCATCATTTTTCAGCAGTCCTGGCTCACTGGAGAGGTCCCAGAAGACTGGAAGCTGGCCAACGTGGTGCCCATCCACAAGAAGGGCTGGTTGGATGAGCCAGGGAATTATAGGCCTGTCAGCCTGACCTCAGTGCCAGGCAAGATTATGGATCAGGTCATCTTGAGTGCGATCACACAGCACTTACAGGATGGCCAAAGGATCAGGCCTAGCCAGCATGGATTTAGGAAGGGCAGGTCCTGCCTCACCAACCTGATCTCCTTCTATGATCAGGTGACCCGCCTGGTTGATGTGGGGAGGCCTGTGGATGTGGTCTACCTGGACCTCAGCAAGGCCTTTGACACCGTCCCCCACAGCAAACTCCTGGCCAAGCTGGCAGCCCATGACTTGGACAGGAGCACACTGCGATGGGTTAGGAACTGGCTGGAGGCTGAGCCCAGAGAGTGGTGGTGAATGGTGCCACATCCAGCTGGCAGCCAGTCACTAGTGGTGTGCCCCAGGGATCAGTGCTGGGCCCCATGCTCTTCAACATCTTTATTGATGATCTGGATGAGGGCATTGAGTCCATCAGCAGTAAATTTGCAGACAACACCAAGCTGGGGGCAGGAGTTGATCTGCTGGAGGGCAGAGAGGCTTTGCAGAGGGACCTCGACAGGCTGGACAGATGGGCAGAATCCAACGGCATGAAATTGAACACATCCAAGTGCCGGGTTCTGCACATTGGCCACAACAACCCTATGCAGTGCTACAAGGCTGGGGTCAGCGTGGCTGGAGAGTGGCCAGGCAGAGAGGGACCTGGGGGTGCTGGTTGATGGGAGGCTGAACATGAGCCTGCAGTGTGCCCAGGCAGCCAAGAAGGCCAATGGCATCCTGGCCTGCATCAGGAACAGTGTGGCCAGCAGGAGCAGGGAGGTCATTCTGCCCCTGTACACTGCACTGGTTAAGCAACACCTTGAGTCCTGTGTCCAGTTCTGGGCCCCTCAGTTTAGGAAGGATGTTGTCTTACTGGAGCGTGTCCAGAGAAGGGCAACAAAGTTGGTGAGGGGTTTGGAAGACAAGCCCTATGAGGAGAGGCTGAGGGAGCTGGGGTTGCTTAGCCTGGAGAAGAGGAGACTGAGGGGTGACCTTCTTGCTCTCTACAACTCCCTGAAGGGAGGTTGTAGACAGGCAGAGGTTGGCCTCTTCTCCCAGGTGGCCAGCACCAGAACAAGAGGACACAGTCTCAAGCTGTGCCAGGGGAGGTTTAGACTGGATGTTAGGAGGAAGTTCTTTTACAGAGAGAGTGATTGCCCATTGGAATGGTCTGCCCAGGGAGGTGGTAGAGTCACCATCATTGGAGGTGTTCACGAGGAGACTTGATAGGTTGTTTGGTGCCATGATCTAGTTATTTGGGTGGGTTGGATTGGTTGATAGGTTGGACGCGATGATCTTGAAGGTCTCTTCCAACCTGGTTTATTGCATTGTAGTGTATTGTATTGTATTGTTGCAGACATTTCCCATCATCAGTGTTTCCTGTGTGCTTTGTGTCACTGAATGGCATTGAAGAAGACTTTGGAGGCTAAAGGAACCACCAAATTTCCTTCCCATTCTGATTGGATGATGACATTCTCTGTTGAGAGGCACAGAGACAGGAGGCAACCACAAAGCCACTCTCTGGCTGAGAGAAATGGACTCAATTCACAGAGCAGATTGTGGGGGCACAGCTCCCCTGTCACTGGGAGCCTACTCAAGACCTGATGTGATTCCCTCTCCTCCCTTTACTAGGCCATGAACTATCCCAGGATAAGGCAGGTATGGATCAGGACAGAGAGAAATAGAGCCCTGAGAGGTGTCCTTGGTGTGCTGCACCCTCCTGCAAGTGCAGATGTCCTGGTGAGACAGCCTGGGTCAGTGTCACTTGGGGAATTATCATCTCTGCTCTGAGCTGAAAGCTAACAGAATATTCTCCCTTTGATAGGAAAGAAATAATAAATGACCTTTGTGAGGAGCACTTTGAAACCTTGAAGAAAACTACAGAGACACAAAGAGCTCTTAGGGCACTTGGGGATCATTGCCTGAGCCTCACACACTGAGAGGAGACTGAAGGAATCTGCTCAAGAAGTCAGAAGCAGAACAAAAATTCCTTCAAGTATGAATTGGCCTCACTGAGGGCCATTAGCAGCAAAGCCTCCCAGGGGTGCTTAGAGAAGCTCCATGGAGACCATGATTGAAGGCAGACTGGAAGTCTTCAAAATTCAGGAGTTTCAGCAACCCAGCCTAGTGGGGAGATGTCCCTGGCCATGGTCAGGGTGTTGCACTCGATGCTCTCTTCCATCTCTCCAATCCAAACCATTCCAGGATTCTTTGATTCCAATATCCCTAACCCCCTTCTCCACAGGGCTGCAGCTACCTCCCTACACCATGGGGGTGTTTGCATCTCCCCTAGGCCCCTGCACCCCCATACAAAGGAAATTGTTGCCATTCCTGGACATGAGTGGCAATGGCTTGGGCAAATCCAGTCCCAGAGGCACATCCCTCAGAAGAGGAAAGCAGCAATGAGTTCTGCTGAGGCAGGAGGAGAATCTGAGACATTGGAATGAATTGGATGGAATTCAGCAAAGGGAACAGAGATGTCAACAGGTTCAGTTTGGTGCCAAGGGTCACTCTCTCACCTTCACCATGGGAGACTCCTGCAGAGGAAAATCAGTTTGGAGGAGTATTAGAAAGATTGTGAAAGGAAAATCTCCTTGGGGCTGGAAGGATTTTACATGGAGCCTGGGAAGAAAGGCCTCAAGGAAGCCCTCTGTTGCCTCACAAGGCTCTGAATGGACTCCCTCACTCTCTCAACAACTTGAGAGAGAAGCCTGTCTGGGGTTAAATCCAATCCTAGTGCCAGACTCAGGGTGTTTGGGTGCAGGGATTTCAGGGGCAGTGCTTCCCCAAGGCACTGTGGCTCCTGTAGAACTTGAAGGCAGCAGCAGCAGTTTGAAATCCCTTCAACAGTTCTGGTGAATCATGAGCTCAGGCTGTGGGATTTCACAGCAGCACTTAACAAGTCAAACCCCAACAGCTGCCTACAAACAATGCAGGGATTTGGATCAGGATTGCACAGGCTTTGACCCACAGTCCCCATCTTGAGGTCCAACAGCTGAGGAGCTGTGAGGAGAGAAGCTGCCAGGGAAGACTGAAGCAAAATGTGTTTGTGTAGCTCAGCCTTCTCCTCAGCCATTGTTACCAGCTGTCCAGTCTTGCTCATCACAGAGGACATCCTTCCTTTGACTTTCCTTCTCTGGCTGGCAGGCCTGCAGAAGCTTCTTCTTGTTCTTGGCATGCCTAGAAAGGTTCAGCTCCAGCCACAGCTTGGCCTTCCTGACTCCATCCCTACACCATAGGGCAGTGTCCCTGTGCTCTTCCCAGCATCCCTGTCCCTGCTTCCACTGCCTGTGCAGTTCCTTCTTGCTCTTCCCAGCATCCCTGTCCCTGCTTCCACTGCCTGTGCAGTTCCTTCTTGCCCTTCCCTTTGACCAGCAGGTCTTGACCAGGCCACCCAGGGGAGCAGTGAAATCCTCATCCCTAGAGGTGTTCCAAGCTGTGCAGCCCTGGCACTGCAGGACAGGGCTTCATGGCTATGGTGGTGTCAGTTCTCAGAGGTCTGTTGCAGCAGAAAGGATTCTATCATTCTATGCTTCCATGACTCAGCCATGCCAGTCTCTTGCCTGCCTTGCCTGATCTCTTTCAGCCAGCTGTTAATGTTTGTGTGCAGCTGGCTCCCCCTGACTGTGCTGAGCCATCAACACAAGGCCACAAGCTGAGAAACTGCAGGGCACTACAGCTAATGGAAGGAGTCCCTGGTTCTGTGCTGACCAGAGCAGGAGTCAGCATGACAAGCCTCTTAGAAACAGCAAGTGGGGACACAAAGGCAGCAAAGCCAGGGGCAGTGGGGAGAGAGCAGAGCTGGGTTGCTGGGAGAGGAATGTTTGAGGAAGATCAAAGAGAGGAACTTGGAGGAAAAAGAAGGAAAAGAAAATCTAAAGCATCACCATTTGGCCTCTTTGGATTCCAGCTCCTGCTGGAGTTCCATCCTGTCTGGCACTGCTGCACTCACAGGTGGAGTAACTTGTGGTGAAGGCACATTATGCCCAGAATTATGCCCAGATACTGAAACCTGTCCCAGCACATGGACAAGTTCCCCTTCTTTCATGAGGGGAACAAAGGCTGAGGCAGCAGAAACCCCTGCACACCCCCATGGCATGGGATGCTGGTGCTGATGCCAAGCATGGCATAATTCCAGCTTCACGCCTCCCATAGGCTGCAGCCGGTTGTTTACGAGAGTGCCCATTGGCCACATCCAGCCTCCAGGAACCTATCAGTATTGCCCCAGCTTGTAAATACGTTGCCCTCCTTCTCTTAGGATAGGATAGGATAGGATAGGATAGGATAGGATAGGATAGGATAGGATAGGATAGGATAGGATAGGATAGGATGAAGGGAAGAGGAGGGAAGAGGAGGGAAGAGGAGGGGGGGGGAGGGGAGGGGAGGGGAGGGGAGGGGAGGGAGGGGAGGGGAGGGAGGGGAGAGGAGAGGAGAGGAGAGGAGAGGAGAGGAGAGGAGAGGAGAGGAAGAGGAGAGGAGAGGAGAGGAGAGGAGAGGAGAGGAGAGGAGAGGAGAGGAGAGGAGAGGAGAGGAGAGGAGAGGAGAGGAGAGGAGAGGAGAGGAGAGGAGAGGAGAGGATGGAGTTTTTACAACACAGCCCATCTTATTCTAGATATTTATCCCATGAATTTGCTTAGAATAATCTTTTGTTCTCCATTTAACACCCAACAGTGATTTATTTCTATTTTTCTACTTTTCTGCTCAAAATCTGCCACTAAATTTTAAAGGCATAAAACCACCACACAGGCATGCCAACACCATCCTTACATCCTTTGACTGGAACAGGCTGCAGGAGACACCTCCTTGACACACTGGCACCTCTTTTTGGGAAATGCTTTTTAGCTTCTACCTGTGGTTAGGTTTTATTGTTAAGTGATTGATAAGAAAGAGAATTTAAGCAGCTCCTCGGAGCAATACTGAAGAGTGGGGGTTAGGGATATACTGCTAGGGAATATTTGGGACTTAGGCTTTGCTTAGCTACTTTGTTAAGGCCTTCTGGGACTTCATCTGTTAAAGACACTCTGAAACTCTGTAATGCTGGGCACTCTACAACACAGTAATAAAGAACTTCTGGGAGGACTTCCGAGATTCTCTGCATTTCTGGAATTCTGCTTGAAGCAGCAGCAGGGTTCGTGCCCCTACATCCATCACCCTAAGAGACCTCATTATAAGGGGCTACTACTACTATGGAAACAGGGGGAGCAATAACCACACCTCCCAATACAGACAATATCTTGAGCACCTCCCAGTGCAGGACAGATCCTATGAGGCTCTCCAAGTACAGCCTGGGCCCCTCCCATCCTCTCTACTCAGTCCTCTGTTCTAACAGTGAAACTGAGCCCATGCCTCACCTCACCCCTTACAGTTCAGCTCCTCGCAAACCCACCCCTGACCCTGACTCTGCCCCCATTGCTCATCCTGGCTCCAGCCTTTACCCTTGGCATTGGCCCTTGGGTGTTAACCCCAGGCCTCAACCCAACCACAATCTAACCTCTCAGAACTGACCCTCATCTAAGCCCTTCCCAGAACACTCAGCAGGACATCTGAGGGAAGGAGACTTCTTAACTTCCTTGCTAACTGTTAGAAACTCTCCCACTACTTCAGAGCTTAGCTTTCTCTCTGACATCAATCAAGTAATCCTGAAGCTTGGGACAGCAAATGGAGCTAGAGCAGCAGATGGCAGCTCTAGACAGAGAGAGAACTAAGGCTGAGTCTGGAAAGCAGGGTTCTCACACCCCTGGGCCTCACAAACAAGAGGACAGTTCTGTGGGATTGGCAGAGGACCAACAGGAAAAATACACAACAGAAGACATGGGGACTGCAATGTTGCTGAAAGGACAGGAGGTGGCAGCAAAAACCAAGACATGGAAGGACAAGATTTTATCCTTCTCCTGCCTGTGTGTGACTGAGTCCTAGATGAGGACCATGGTTAACCTTTCCAGCACAGGTACATTTTGGAGCCATCATTCCCACTATGGTCCTGCATTGGAGCATAATTTCTCGCTGTTCCAGGAGGCAGTTAGAGATCTTCTCAGCCGCTTGGACCCCCACAAGGCCATGGGACTGGATGGGATCCATCCTAGGGTGCTGAGAGAGCTGGCAGATGAGCTGGCCAAGCCGCTCTCCATCATTTTTCACCAGTCCTGGCTCACTGGAGAGGTCCCAGAAGACTGGAAGCAGGCCAACGTGGTGCCCATCCACAAGAATGGCGGTTGGATGAGCCAGGGAATTCTAGGCCTGTCAGCCTGACCTCAGTGCCAGGCAAGATTATGGAACAGCTCATCTTGAGTGCAATCACACAGCACTTACAGGATGGCCAGGGGATCAGGCCCAGCCAGCATGGATTTAGGAAGGGCAGGTCCCTCTTCTATGATCAGGTGACTGCCTGGTGGATGTGGGGAGGCCTGTGGATGTGGTCTACCTGGACCTCAGTAAGGCCTTTGACACCATCCCCCACAGCAAACTCCTGGCCAAGCTGGCAGCCCATGGCTTGGATGGGAGCACACTGCGTTGGGTTAGGAACTGGCTGGAGGGCCGAGCCCAGAGAGTGGTGGTGAGTGGTGCCACATCCAGCTGGCGGCCAGGCACTAGTGGTGTGCCCTAAGGATCAGTGCTGGGCCCCATGCTCTTCAACATCTTTATTGATGATCTGGATGAGGGCATTGAGTCCATCATCAGTAAATTTGCGGACGACACCAAGCTGGGGGCAGGAGTTGATCTGCTGGAGGGCAGAGAGGCTTTGCAGAGGGACCTCGACAGGCTGGACAGATGGGCAGAGTCCAAGGGCATGAGATTGAACACATCCAAGTGTCGGGTTCTGCACATTGGCCACAGCAACCCCATGCAGTGCTACAGGCTCGGGTCAGAGTGGCTGGAGAGCGGCCAGGCAGAGAGGGACCTGGGGGAACTGCTCGATGGTGGGCTGAACATGAGCCTGCAGTGTGCCCAGGCAGCCAAGAGGGCCAATGGCATCCTGGCCTGCATCAGAAACAGTGTGGCCAGCAGGAGCAGGGAGGTCATTCTGCCCCTGTACACTGCACTGGTTAGGCCACACCTTGAGTCCTGTTTCCAGTTCTGGGCCCCTCAGTTTAGGAAAGATGTTGATTTGCTGGAAGGTGTCCAGAGAAGGACAACAAAGTTGGTGAGGGGTTTGGAGCGCAAGCCCTATGAGGAGAGACTGAGGTAGCTGGGGTTGCTTAGCCTGGAGAAGAAGAGTCTCAGGGGAGACCTTCTTGCTCTCTACAACTACCTGAAGGGAGGTTATAAACAGGCAGAGGTTGGTCTCTTCTCCCAGGGAACCAGCACCAGAACAAGAGGACACAGTCTCAAGCTGTGCCAGGGGAGGTTTAGACTGGATGTTAGAAGAAATTCTTCATAGAGAGAGTGATTGCCCATTGGAATGGGCTGCCTGGGGAGGTGGTGGATTCACCATCATTGGAGGTGTTTAGGAGGAGGCTTGATAGGGTGCTTGGTTGCATGGCTTTGTTGATTGGGTGGCGTTGGATGATAGATTGGACATGATGATCTTGAAGGTCTCTTCCAACCTGGTCTATTCTATTCTATTCTATTCTATTCTATTCTATTCTATTCTATTCTATTCTATTCTATTCTATTCTATTCTATTCTATTCTATTCTATACCAGATCTTGTCTTTAATGATGCCATATGCAAAGGGGTAGCCCTTCCATTTCACATAACCAAGGCAGGGAGAGGGTGGCACTAGTATTGGTGCATAAGCAAGAAAAGTGGTATGACACCAGCAGTAAAATAGGAACAGTTGAGGTTTTCCTTTCTCCTACCACAGCTACAGAAGATAAATCATTTCAAAAGAAGAGAATCCTTTGTTAAAGGCCAATTTAAATAAAGTTTAAAAAGGGATTAGGGTTAATGAGGTGTTTTGAAGAGAACAGTTTTTATTTCTCAGTGTTTCTCCACTGTCAACACTCTCCTTTTGATGAAATATGTTGCAAAAGAAACCTCTCTGCCTTTCCCATTTTCAACAGCTACAATATTTACAATATCAATACAATGTTTATAATATTGACAGTGGAGAAACACTGAGAACTAAAAAAATCCTTTTTTTTTCACTTGTCATCATTTATTGCACTGTTATGTTCTCTTAAAAATCCCTCACTAATCCAGATGGTGACTTGGTGGGACGCTGGCAGCTGCTAACTATACACAGAGATATTACACTGTGTATTAGAGGATTGGACTAGAAAGATTATCCTGCTAGATTTGGTGCTTTGAACTCAATGTTAGTGAATGGAAAGCAGGTGGAAGGTACTCTGTGTCCTTTGTTTGTAGCAGGGTTAGGTTCTGGCAGACTGCTGACTCCTGACTCCTGGCTGGTCCAGACAGTGACAGTGGGTGGCAACCTTCTCCTTTCCGTGGCAGCAGAGAGGGAATGGACCTTAGGCTAGCTGCTAAGCAGGTTCCCTTCGCAGGACTCGGGTGGCTCCCTCTGGATGGCAGGGAGCAGTACTGCAGGGTCAACCCGGCAGGGGTCAGCCCTCACAGAGTCAGCCTGCATGGCAGGGCAGGGACACGGTTCCCAGTAGGCAGGCTAGGAGGTTTCCAACTTGGCGCGATGGCAGATGGGGCTGGACCTGGAAGGGGTCAGCCCTGTAGCAAGGGGCTTTGGGGCTGGCATGGATGGCCCCTGGGAAGAGGCACAGGTGCATGAAGTAGCAGCTTCCCCTTTGCTTGGCTCAAAGGAGCGGCAGGACCCTAATCAGAGCAGTCCTGGCTTTGGAGCACAGGGCACAGACAGTGGTCTGGATTGCCCTGGGGTTCACAGGGCACAGAGTGGCAGAAGTGGTGACTGCTCTCCAATGATGGTGGGGTTACACAGGCATGAGGCTGACACTGCTCCTGCTCTCTGAGCTGACACACACAGGGTTGTGCCTCTTGTCAGTCTGCTGCTTCAGGCTGAGGCAGATGTTTGCACCCCTGGAATCGGCTAAGTCCCTTCCCCGGCAGCTGGGCAGATCTTACCCTCGGGGGTCCAGTCCTCTTGAAGGCACATCGGGCTCTTCCGACCGGTGAGGCTGGCAATGCAATGCTGCAGCTTCTCAGGCTCAGCAAAGGTCTCTCCTCAGGAGATACTCTCAGGGCTGAGGCTCAACAGGCCTGCCTGGCTGCTGGCTTCTCCTCATTGTGCAGAGGCCACTAGTTTGCTTGCATATAGGAGAGAGACTTAATAGCAATGAGCTCAATGGCAGAGGCTATGGCATGAGCTCAGTCTCAAGCAAGCAGAGAGAACCCAGTGAAAGAGGGCAACGTATTTACAAGCTGGGGCAATACTGATAGGTTCCTGGAGGCTGGATGTGGCCAATGGGCACTCTTGTAAACAACCGGCTGCAGCCTATGGGAGGCGTGAAGCTGGAATTGTGCCATGCTTGGCATCAGCACCAGCATCCCATGCCATGGGGGTGTGCAGGGGTCTGTGCCACCTGGGCCTTTGTTCCCCTCATGAAAGGAGGGGGAAATTGTCCATGTGCTGGGACAGGTTTCAATATCTGGGCATAACTCTGGGCATAATGTGCCTTCCCCACATAAGGGTATGGAGTGAGGGGAAGATCATCCTGGTTTCAGCCTTGATGGAGTAAATTTTCTTCACAGCAGCTCCTCTGGTGCTGTGCTTTGGATTTCTCACCAAGCCAGTGATGAGAGCAGACTCTGTCCTCACTGCATGGATCAGTTGGGCAGACACCAGTGGCAACTCCATGGAGATGTACACCACTTGCCCACTCCTCTCTTCCTCCGCCTTGCAGTAAGGACACTCACCATGGCCCAAGCACAAGCTTCTTGGGACCAGGTGCTGCTGAGATCCACTGGAAGTGCTGAAACCCCACAGAACAAGGCAGGCTAAGCTCTCTCTTGGTTTCCATGGAAATGAAAGGTACAGCAAACCTGCCTGGGGCTGGGGCATCTCTCCTCAGGTGGCTCAACTGCAATCCATGGCAGAAGAGCAAATGCAGACTGGATGCAGGGAGTCAATGGATCTACTCACCAGGAACCAAATGAAAGGAGAATCTTCTACATCCATTCTACCAACCCAGAGCACAAGATTGTAACACAACAGCCCAACCAAATTCAGGTTGTTGGTTCCCAATCAAGGGAACCCAAAAAGGAGTGGTAATGAAATGTTGAGATGGCCTTTATGTCTGTGTGAGGCCCTGGAGGGGATGAGATGTGCAACCAAACCATGTGAGAAAGGCTGGGAGTGCAAAAGAACCAAGTGCTGCATCCTTGAAGCAGATGGGAAAGGCAAGTAGGGAGAAGAGCCCCTGTTCAAATCCAGATGCAACAGTGAGCTGAGTGGGGACAGGCTGTGGGAAAGGGGAGTTGTAACATTCACCTCTGCCTGAAGAAGGAGCCACAGGCTCTGCAGGTCTGGGCCCCTTGGCTCCCCTTGCAGCCCTGGTCCTGCTCTCAACTGCTCTGTTAGTTTGTGTCTCAGCTCATGGTGCTGGAACCAGCTGGGCCTGCACCACAATATTTGTCACAGCTCTGGAACACCACCCCAGCAATCAGTTCAGTTTCTGTCTGTGTGATGTCTCTGTAATCATTGGCTGTGATTGGAAATTCTCTGTACCAGTCACTGCTCACCAGGATGTGTCTTTGCTCACATGTTGGATGGTTAGCTACAACCTACACCCACTGGAAAGAATTTCACTGCAACCTGACAGCTCCTCCAGCACCCTGATTTCAGCAGCCTGCTGCAACAACCAGGAGAAGCAGGACAAAAGACTCTGCCCAGAGTCCACCCTGACACTGAAGCAATCCATTGAGTGCTAGAAGTAACCAAGAGGAGTGGAGAACACTGCTGGTGGGAAGTGCTGTTTGGATGGTGTCCAGCAGCAGCTGGGACACTGCTCCTGGTGTCACAGCCACTGTGATTTTCCTGCCTGCTCTGCTCTCTGCTTGCTGTTCAGCATTGGTTTGCAGTTAGAGTTAGGAGGATGGCCAAGCAAGTCACACTGCTGCAGACATTTCCCATCATCAGTGTTTCCTGTGTGTTTTGTGTCACTGAAAGGCATTGAAGAAGAGTTTGGAGGCTAAGGAACCACCAAATTTCCTTCCCATTCTGATTGGATGCTGACATTCTCTGTTGAGAGGCACAGAGACAGGAGGCAACCACACAGCCACTCTCTGGCTGAGAGAAATGCACTCAAGTCACAGAGGAGATTGTGGTGGCACAGTCCCCCTGTCACAGGGAGCCTGCTCAAGACCTGATGTGTTCCCCCTCCCCCTTGCCAAGGCCATGAACTAGCCCAGGGTAAGGCAGGTGTGGATCAGGACGCACAGAGCACTGAGATGTGTCCTTGGTGTACTGCACCCTCACTCTCGAAACCTTGCACTGCTCTCCCTATGGCTTGGGGGTTTGTCACCTCCTGCCAGCTCAGTGCATCTGTGCTTGGATCACAGCCAACAGGGAGCTGATATAAACCTTTGGAGGTCAAAACCTTCAGGGTCTGTGCAAGTGGCAAAAGATCCCAGGATGATTCAGCATCCAAGGTTCTCCAGATCAGAGAAACACCTGATGGAAGTCAATGATCTCCACCTCTCAATACAATACAATACAATACAATACAATACAATACAACAGGTTGGAAGAGACCTTCAAGATCATCGCGTCCAACCCATCAACCAATCCAACCCACCTAAATACAATACAGTACAATACAGTACAATATAGTACAAAACAGTACAATACAGTACAATACAGTACAATACAACCCACCTAAACAACTAAAAAACTAAACTCTGGCACCAAGCACCCCATCAAGCCTCTTCTTGAACACCTCCAATGAAGGTGACTCCACCACTTCCACAGGCAGCTGATTCCAGTGGGCAATCACTCTCTCAGTATAGAACTTCTTCCTAAGATCCAGTCTAAACCTGCCCTGGCGCAGCCTGAGACTGTGTCCTCTTGTTCTGGTACTGGCTGCCTGGGAGAGCCTAAAAGCCAGAGCCTTGGAGCTCCCCTGGATCACAGCAGCTGTGTCCAGCATCTCCTCCACTCAGACATCTCTCAGGCACAACCTGCACCAAGGGCCAGCACCAAGTCAGACTTCTCCAGGCTCAGGTCTTGTGCCCTAAGAATACCAAAGATTTGTGATTGTGTGCCCTGAGCTGCAGCAGAAGGAAACTGAACTCCAGGGGGCACCCTCTGCCAGCCTCCTCTCCACCTCTCTGTGTCTTTGGACAGACATCTTTGCTGTCACCAGGGACAAGGTTTCTATCTTGCACTGAACCCAGCCAGCTCTGTCCCCGTGTCTCTGTGCTTGGTGCTTCTCTCCAGGCACAGCCATAAAAAGAGATTTGAATTCAGGATCCCTTGCAGTCAGTCAGGGTCAGCCTTGTCCTTAGCCACTCTGTCCTTCAGAGGCTCTTGGATTAGAACACATTCTGCTGAATCACCTTGTAAGCCCCAGGTGGGCAGTGACAGCAATGGGGAAGGTTGGGGAGGGTGAGGAGCAAAGTTGTCCATTCAATGTCAGACTGAAGGACAGATGTTCCTGCAAGTGCAGATGTCCTGCTGAGACAGCCTGGGTCAGTGTCACTTGGGGAATTATCATCTCTGAGCTAAACTGAAATGGAGTAAAATATTTTATCTTGGGCATACAAACTTGAGCTTTGTGAGGTGCACTTTGAAATCCTGAAGAAGATTGCAGGGACACAAACATCTCCTCAGGGCACTTGGGACTCATTGCAGGAACCTCAGGTACTGAGAGGAGACTGAAGAAACTTCTTCAGAAGTCAGAAGGAAAACACAAAGTGCCCTGAAGCACTGATTGGCCCCACTGAGGGCCATTACCAACAAAGCCTCCCAAGGGCTCCTTGGAGCAGCTCAGTGGAGGCCATGATTGCAGCAGACAAAGGCAAAGTGCAGGAGAGCAAACTCTGGGTTGGGTTTATGGAGCAGAAAGGCCAAACCCTGAGCACAGTGCCTGGGCAGGCAGATCCTGTCCCTCCTGTATGGGTCAGGGCTCCTCAGGTGCTGTGGGCTGTGGGGTTTGTGCTGCTGAGGGAAGGACAAGGGGATGAGAGTCCCCAGCCTTCCTGGGGGTGTTTAAGGAAGCACTGAGGACCCCCTGGTGCCTTAGGAAGTCTCCTCACAGCCCTTGGTGGTGGATGATTGCCACAGCCAGGAAGGCAAAGCCTTGGATTCTCCTGATGACTTCCAGCCTTGCCAGTGCCCATTGCCATCCCCACCACAGGTTGTCCTACACTGTCCCCCACACTGGCTTTGGTTTCTGCAGCAGAAAGGCCAAGCCCTGACCACAGAGCATGGGCAGCCAGATGCAGAGAGGCTCAAGCTAAAGTTTCATCTCCCTGGCCTTGGTGGCAGAGGCAACTACCATAGACAGGAGGAGAAAGTCCTCAGTGCTTTTGAGATTTCAGCCTTGTATGTGGTGCTACACTGCCCCCTGCCTGCAGCTCTTTCCCTTCATGCTCTTGACACCCATCTTGCTTTCCTAGCAGCTCTCACCATGACATTTCTGTACCCTCCCTGCTCTGTCTCTACTCTCCATGGCCATTTCGTGAAACACAGAGCCAGGGCCTCTTGGACCACAAGGATCCCCTTTGAGTGACTTTTCTTTCTCCTCACCTCCTCTACGCTCTCAGGGGCAAGAGAGGATCTGCCTGGCCTCAAACCAGGACACCTCCACTCTGAACCCTAAAATCTGCACTCTGTGGAGATTGTCTTCCTGTCCCACAACCACCAGAAGCTACAGCATCCCCAGATTTCAAGCAGGAGCACACTACATCTGTAGTGCTCTGAGCTAGGACTTCAGCAGGTTACAGAAGCCCCAGTCCCTCAGGCTCTCCACCCCACTCCTTGCAGATATCCTCTGAAGCTTCTCAGGCTCTTCAAAACTCCTTCAGAGCAGAAGTCCCAAAGCCAGACACTAAGAATCCAGCTGTGGCCACAGCAGTGTTGAGTGCAGGGGAGGACAACTTCTGTGTCTGGGTGGCCACACTCCTCCTACCACAGCCCAGCTGCACTTGGCCTTCTTCACACTGCTCAGGCTCTGCTCCATCCCAGGCCATTGGCAATGGTCCCTGCCAGAGGCCTTTCTGCCTGGGTACACAGCAGATCCTCCAGCTGCAAAGCAACAGCCAAGGCACCTCCCTGCTGCTGCCTCTCAGCTTGGCAGGCACAAGGGATGGCACATGTCCCCAGCCCAGCCCTTGGACTGCTGCTGGCCAGTGACACAAAGGGATTGGAGTTTGCAGTGACCTCACACTCACCTCCTGGCCAGGTGGCTTCTCCTGCCCTAGGAGCTCTTCAGCCATCCCTGATGTCCCAGTGCTGGCCCAAGGCCTCAGCCTGCTTGTGGCCTGGCAGCTGAGCAGACACAAGAAACCTCTGCAGGGCCTTCCAAGGCAGGTCCCTGCTGCTGCCTCTCAGCTTCTCCAGCAGCCACAGCCAAGCCCTGTCCCTGCTGCTGTCCCCTCAGGCCCTCAGGTGGCAGGGAGGTGACAACCCAGCTCCAAGGCTCTTCCTGCAGGGGCCCACCAGGTGCTTAGGGACAGGGAGTCACACAAGTCCCTTGCCCTCCACATGCCTTCTGCTGCCTGCTGGGGACTCTGGCAGCTGGGAGGCCAAAAGCACAGAGGCCAGGCAGGAGTTAGGGGCTGCCCTCTCAGCTGCTGCAGCAAAAAGTGACCTTCCAATCCTTTTCCTGCCCCCTTCCTGCTGCTGCCCTATCAGCGGCTGAGCCAGCAGTGACCTCTCAGCCCCTGCCCAGCCTTGTGGCTGCTGCTGTGCAGGAGATCCTGAGGCACAGCTGAGCTGCCCATGGCATTGGCACCCATCTACTCCTGGTGTCCATCAGCTGCTCAGCCCACAGGTCACCTCCTGCTCCTCTTCCAAGGCCATGAGGCTGCTCTTGAAGCTCACAGCCCCTGCCCTGTGCCGGGGGCAAGCAGAGTCACTCAAGGGTAGGAGGGGACAGAAAAGAGGGGTCAAAGCACAGGAAGGAGGTTTGGGGCTGAAGTGTCCAGGGGAGGGCTGAGGGCTCAGAGATGCCTTTGAGGGCTGGGACTCAGACCAGGGCTAAGGAGAGGCTTTGCTGTCCTGATGAGCCCAGTCTGAACTGGGAGGGCTTAAATCACAGTCACAGTATATGAGGGGTTGGAAGAGATCACCAGAGATCCTCCAGTCCAACCCCACTGCCAGAGCAGTGTCACCCAGGGCAGGTCACACAGGAACACATCCAGCCAGGTCTGAAAGTCTCCAGAGAAGGAGACTCCCACAACCTCTCTGGCAGCCTGCTCTAGTTTCATAGTTTCATAGTTTCATAGTTTCAGTTAGGGTTGGAAGGGACCACAAGGATCATCTAGTTCCAACCCCCCTGCCATGGGCAGGGACACTCTACACTAGATCAGGCTGGACAGAGCCTCGTCCAGCCTGGTCTTAAACACCGCAAGGGACGGGGCCTCAACCACCTCCCTGGACAACCCATTCCAGGGCTTCACCACCCTCACGGTGAAGAACTTCCTCCTCACATCTAGCCTGAATCTCCCCACCTCCAGCTTCATCCATTCCCCCTAGTCCTATCACTCCCTGATAGTCTGAAAGTCCCTCCCCAGCCTTCTTGTAGGCCCCCTTCAGATACTGGAAGGCCACAATGAGGTCACCTCAGAGCCTTCTCTTCTCCAGACTGAATAGCCCCAACTCCTTCAGTCTGTCCTCATAGGAGAGGTGCTCCAGCCCTCTGATCATCTCGTGGCCCTTCTCTGGACACGCTCCAGCACCTCCAGATCCCTCTTGTAATAGGGGCTCCAGAACTGGAGGCAGTACTCCAGGTGGGGTCTCACCAGAGCTGAGTAGAGGGGAGAATCCCCTCCCTTGACCTGCTGGCCACACTTCTCCTGATGCAGCCCAGGATCTGATTGGCTTTCTGGGCTGCAAGTGCACATTGAGAGCTCATGTTGAGCTTCTCGTCCACCAGCACCCCCAAGTCTCTCTCTGGGCTGCTCCCCAGCCAGTCACTGCCCACCTGTATTTGTGCCTGGGATTGCCTCGACCCAGATGCAGGACCCTGCCCTTGGTCTTGTTGAAGCTCATGAGGTTGGCTTGTGCCCACCTCTCCAGCCTGTCCAGGTCCCTCTGGGTGGCATCCCTTCCCTCCAGCGTGTCTGCTGCACCACACAGCTTGGTTGTCATCAGCAAACTTGCTGAGGGTGCACTCAATGCCACTGTCCATGTCACCCACAAAGATGTTGAACAAGCCTGGTCCCAGGACTGATCCCTGAGGGACTCCGCTTGTCACTGGCCTCCACTGGGACATGGACCCATTGACAGCCACTCTTTGGGTGCGGCCATCAAGCCAGTTCCTTATCCATCTGGTGGTCCATCCATCAAACCCATGTGTCACCAGCTTGGAGACCAGGATGTGGTGTGGGACAGTGTCAAAGGCTTTGCTCAGGTCCAGGTAAACGACATCAGTTGCTCGCCCCTCATCTATTAATGCTGTCACTTGTTCATAGAAGGCCACCAGGTTTGTCAGGCAGGATTTGCCCTTGGCAAAGCCATGCTGACTGCTCCCAATCACCTCTTCACTACTCTTCTGAGTCAGTAGTGCCTCCAGGAGGATCTGCTCCATGATCTTTCTGGGCACAGAGGTGAGACTGACCGGCCTGTAGTTCCCTGGTTCCTCCTTCTTACCCTTTTGAAATGGGAGCAATATTTGCCCTTTTCCAATCTGTGGGGACTGCCCCAGGCTGCCATGACTTTTGGAATATAATAGAGAGGGGCTTAGCAACCTCATCTGCCAGTCATCTGCTCTAGGGCTCCAGCACCCTCACAGCACAGAAGAGTCTCTTCATGCTGAGGTGAAACTTGCTGTGTCCCATCTTGCACCCATTGCTCCTTGTCCTGGCACTGGGCACCACTGCCAAGGGCCTGGCACTTTCCTCTGACACCCCCCTCTGATATTGATAGCCATTGATGGGATCCCCTCTCAGGCTTCTCCTCTCCAGACTAAACAGCCCCAGGGCTCTCAGTCTGTCACAGAATCACAGAAACATTCAGGTTGGAGAAGTCCCTCAGGGTCATCAAGTCCAACCATTGACCCTACTCTACAAGGGTCACCCCTAAGCCATATCCCCAAGCACCACATCCAAAGCACCTTGAAACACCTCCAGGCTTGGTGACTCCACCACCTCCCTGGGCAGCACATTCCACTCCCTGAACACTCTGGATGGGAATATTTCTTTCCTCCTGTCCAGTCTAAACCTACCCAGTCCTAGCTTGAGGCCATTGCCTCTTGCTCTGTCACTAATGACCTGTGAGAAGAGACCAGCAGCAGCCTCTCCACAACCTCCTTTCAGGTAGTTGTAGAGAGCCAGGAGGTCTCCCTCAGCCTCCTCTTCTCCAACTACCAGCCCAGCTCCTTCAGTTGCTCTTCATCAGATTTCTTCTCCAGGCCCTTCCCCAGCTCCTTGCCCTCCTCTGCCCTGGCTCCAGCACTCCACAGCTCTCTTGGATGGAGGTGCCCAAAACTGGACACAGCACTCAAGGTGTGGCCTCCCCAGAGATGAGTCTCAGGGGACAGTCACCTCCCTGCTCCTGCTGGACACAACATTGCGGATCCCAGCCAGGATGCCTTTGGATTTCTTGGCCTCCTGGGCACACTGCTGCCTCCTATTCAGATGCTTGTGCATCAGCAGCCCCAGGTCCCTTTCTGCCAGACAGCTCTCCAGCCATACTGCCCCAAGCCTGGAGCATTGCTTGGGGTTGTTGTGCCCCAAGTGCATGACCTGGCACTTGGCCTTCTTGAAGCTCCTCCTGGTAACATTGGCCATGGATCCAATCTATCCAAGTCCCTCTGCAGAGCCTCCCTACACTCATGCAGATCAGCTCTGCCACCTCACTTGGTGTCATCTGATGACTCACTGCTGACTTACTCCGTGCCTTCATCAAGGTCATCAATTAAGATGTTAAACAGAAGAGGTCCCCAACACTGAGCCCTGAGCAACACCACTTGTGACTGTCTGCCACCAGCTGGATTGAACTCCACTGAGCACCACTCTTTGGCCCTTTCACCCAGCCAGGGCTGTATCCAGCAGAGCATTGCTCATCCAAGCCAGGAGCAGCCACTTTGCCCAGGAGAATTCTGTGGGGAGCAGTGCCAAAGGCTTTTGGGAAGTCTAGGGAGACAATAGCCACAGCCTTGCCCTCATCCAACAGTCACTCATCCTGTCAGAGAAGGAGATCAGGTAGGTCAGGCAGGACCTGCTCTTCCTAAACCCATGCTGACTGGGGCTGATCCCCTGCTTGTCCTCTCCAGATCAGGTAATGGTGCTGGAGATGCTCTGCTCCAGGCCCTGCCCTGCTACCCATCTCACCCTGCCAGCTGTATAGTTTCCTGGATCCTCCTTTCCTTCCTTTCTTGCAGCTAGGTGTCATATTTGCTCCTCTCCAACAGCCTGGGACCTCCCCAGTGAGCCAGGACTCCAGGTCAATAATGGAGAGTGACTTGGCCACAGAGATGTTCAAGTCCCTTCCTCATCCTCCTAGCCTCTGTTGGACTCTCTCCAGCAGATCTCTGTCTCTCTTGACCTGGGGAGCCCCAAACTGCAGGGATCCAGTTTGGAAAGGAAGGGCCCAGTCTGTACTGGGAGAAGATTAGGGTTTCAGAGTGTCCTGGGACATGGCTCAGTGTTACTGGGAGAGGCCATGGGCTCAGCTTTTACTGGGAGGTGTCCAAGACTTTACTAGGAGGCAGCAGGGGCTCCTGTTAGTGCTGGGAGGGAGCCCAGTCTGTACTGGGAGGGGGAGCGGCAGAGCAGTTTGTGTTGGCACATGGCCCAGTCTAGACTGGGAGGGGACCATGAGATCTGATTTCTTCAAGAAGAGGTTGCAGAGGGAACTGGGATGGGTCCAGTTTCTCCTGGGAGAGAGCACAATGTGTGCTGAGAGGAGGTCTGTGGATGCATTCTGCACTGGGAGGGAGTTCAGTCTGTCCTGGGAGGGGCTCAGAGCATCCATTTTGCACTTGGAGGGATCCAGGTGGTACTGGGAGGGGGTGAGGGGATCCACTTTTACTTCATTGAGGCCAGATCTGTACTGGGATCATAGAGTCATAGAATGGTCTGAGTTGGAAGGGAACTCCAAAAATCATCCAGTCCAAGCCCCTGCAGACAGAAAGGGACATCCTCAATTAGATCAGGTTGCCCAGAGCCCTGTTGAGCCTCACCTTAAATGTCCACAGGGATGGGGCCTCAACCACCTCCCTGGGCAACCTGTTCCAGTGTTTCACTACCATTGTGGTAAAGAACTTGTTCCTCACATCCAGTCTCAATCTTCTCTGCTCTAGTTTGAAGCCATTGCCTCTGGTCCTGTCCCTGCAGGCCCTTGCAAACAGTCTCTCTGCATCCAGTACCCTTCAGTCACTAGAAAGCAGCTATTAGGTCTCCCCAGAGCCTCCTCTTCTCCAGGCTGAACACCCCCAGCTCCCTCAGCCTCTCCTCATAGCAGAGCTTCTCCCAGCCCCTGATCATTTCTGTGGCCCTCCTGTGGGTGTGCTCCATCAGCTCCATGTCCTTCCTGTGCTGACACTTCAGAGTTGGATGTAGTACTCCAGGGGAGGTCTCACAAGAGCAAAGTGCCAGGATCTCCTCTCTCCATCTCTGGCCCTTGGCCTTCTGTGCTGCAAGCTGACATAGCCTGCTCCTGGCCAACTTCTCCCCCACCACCACCCCCAAGTACTTTTCCCAAGGGCTGCTTTATATCACCTCCTCCCCCAGCCTGTATTGACAGTGAGGATTGTTCCAGCCCAGCTGCAGGACCCTGCTCTTGCTCTTGGTGAACCTCATGAGGGTCACCTGGGCACCACCTCTCCAGCTTGGCCAGGTGCCTCTGGCTGCCATCCTGTCCCTCTGGCATATCAGCAGCACCACTCATCTTGGTGCCACCTGCACACTTGCTGATGGTGTCTCCATCCCTCTGCCTATAGCACTGATCAAAATATGAAACAGCACAGGATGGGATGAGTGGAATCAGTTTTTCCTGGGACAAGGCCTGGGCTGTACTTGGAGATGTTAATGGGAGACAGTTTGAAATAGAACATGGCCCAGGCTGGACTCTGTTGTAATTAGGGTATGGAGTTGAGACTGTGACAGGGCCCAGCCTGTGGTGGGAGGGTATTAAGGACCCCAATATGAACTGGGATGAGTCCCAGACTATACTGAGATGTGGCCAGGGCACTCAGGTTGTACTGGGATGGTTCCCAGTCTGCCTGGGAGGTGGCTAAGGAATACAGCTTGTACTGGGAGTGGTTCCAGTTTTGTCCTGGGAAGGGTTCAGGTGGTGCAGCCTTTCCTGGGAGCAGGCACAGTCTGTACTGGGAAGGAGTCCTGACATCTGGTTTGCAGTGGGAGTGAAGCACTTGGTAGTTGGAGGTGGCCAGGGCTTCAACCTTGCTGTGGGGTGAGACCCTGTCTGTACTGGGAGGGGATCAGGAGATGCAGTTTGCACTGGGAAGGTCCCCAGTCTGTACTGGCTGATGCCATTGGATCCATTTCCTCCGGGACAGGACCTGCACTCACTGGGATGGGATCAGGGCACCAGTTGTCCTTGGACAGGGGCCTAGTCTGTACTGGGAGGGAGTCAGGAGATGCAGTTTGTACTGGGAGTGGGCCCAGTCTGTAATGGAATGGAACCAGAGTACACAGTTAACATGGGGAGGGATGCAGTAGGAAAAGGGAAAGGGTCCAAGGGATGCACTTTGTACTGGCACAGGAACCTGTATGGGAGATGGCAAAGTGATGCAGTTTGTACTGGGATAAGAGCACATCTGAGCTGGGAGGGGTTGAGGAGATGCAGTTTGTCCTGAGATGTGACCAGGTCTGTACTGGGAGGGGACAAATGGTTCCCAGTTGTACTATGTGGGGACCAGACTGTACTGGAATGTGCCCAGGGAACACAGCTTGTACTGGAACAGGGTCCAGGCTGCACTGGAAGGGCATAAGGTGATTCACTTTTTATTGGGACAAGGCCTAATGGGTACCTGGAGGGATGAAAGAGATCCTGTTTGGACTGGGACAGGGGCCAGACTGTACTGGGAGGGCATGAGGGTGTGCACTTTGTACTGAGATGGATACAGATGGTACTGGGAAGGGAGCCAGGGGATAGATTCTGTGCTGGGATGGGACCCAGGCTGCAGTGCTAGAGGACATTAGGATCCAGTTTGTGCTGGGATGAGCCCCTATTACAAGAGGGATCTGAAGGTGCTGGAAGGTGTCCAGAGAAGGGCCACGAGGGTGATCAGAGGGCTGGAGCACCTCTCCTGTGAGGACAGACTGAGGGAGTTGGGGCTGTTCAGTCTGGAGAAGAGAAGGCTCCGAGGTGACCTCATTGTGGCCTTCCAGTATCTGAAGGGGGCCTACAAGAAAGCTGGGGAGGGACTTTTCAGGCTATCAAAGTTGGTGAGGGGTTTGGAAGACAAGCCCTATGAGGAGAGGCTGAGGGAGCTGGGGTTGCTTAGCCTGGAGAAGAGGAGACTCAGGGGTGACCTTATTGCTCTCTACAACTACCTGAAGGGTGATTGTGGCCAGGCAGAGGTTGGTCTCTTTTCCCAGGCAGGCAACACCAGAACAAGAGGACACAGTCTCAGGCTGCGCCAGGGGAGGTTTAGACTGGATGTTAGGAGGAAGTTCTATCAGAGAGAGTGATTGCCCATTGGAATGGGCTGCCCAGGAGGTGGTGGAGTCACCATCACTGGAGGTGTTCAGGAGGAGACTGATGGGGTACTGGGTGCCATGATCTAGTTGTTTAGGTGGGTTGGATTGGTTGATAGGTTGGACATGATGAGGTCTCTTCCAACCTGGATTTATTGTATATTGTATTGTATATTGTATATCAGGGAGTGATAGGACTAGGGGGAATGGAATGAAGCTGGAGGTGGGGAGATTCAGGCTGGATGTGAGGAAGAAGTTCTTCCCCATGAGAGTGGTGAAGGCCTGGAATGGGTTGTCCAGGGAGGTGGTTGAGGCCCCATCCCTGGAGGTGTTTAAGAGCAGGCTGGATGAGGCTCTGGCCAGCCTGATCTAGTGTAGGGTGTCCCTGCCCATGGCAGGGGGGTTGGAACTAGCTGATCATTGTGGTCCCTTCCAACCCTAACTGAAACTATGAAACTATGAAACTATGAAACTATGAGGCCACATCTGTACTGGGAGGGGTTAAAGGAACCATGTTTGGACTGCGTCTAGGTTGGAAGTTAGTCAGGGTATCCAGTTCGGACTCTGAGTAGGTGCAGTCTGTAATGGGATGTGGTTGGGGCTATGAAGGCCTGAGGTGACCTCCTGTTCTGATGGCAGTGCTGCTCTGCAGCCCAGCTCAGTCCCAGAAGCAGTTCTCGCCTGTCCCTGTGTGCAGTCCCAGCACTGCCACACAGCAGCACAGTGCCCAAGCTGCCAGAGCACTCAGGCCTTGCCCCAGCACAGAGGCTCAGCAGGAGAGGGTGGAAGGGCAGAAAGAGCAGCTGAGGACAGCCCAAGCTGTGGGGCTGCCTGGCACTGCTGCTGTGCTGGGACTCTGCCCCTCCACCTCTGCACACAGGCACTGCCCTGCAGCTCCACAGAAGCCTTGGAAGAAGGAATTCACAGAAACAACTTCCTGCAGGCTCATTATTGTGTTGAACACCCAGGGAGAACAGCTCCTCATGTCTGCAGCCTCTGGGTCACACCAGACAGGACACACTGAACCAGAAGTGAATGAGAAAGACATTGTGTGGCAACAAATCTCCCAAGGGAACGACACCCAGCAGCCAGCCAGCAGCTGCAGCTAGCTACTGCACTGAGTGACATGAGAATTTCCTGCAGGAGAAGACAAGAGTTTATGCTTCTGAAGCATCCAGGGATCAGTTTGCTCAGGGAAGCCTTCAGCTCCTGGTTCCTCAGGCTGTAGATGAGAGGGTTGACTGCTGGAGGCATCACTGAGTACAGAACTGACATGACCAGGTCCAAGGATGGGGAGGAGATGGAGGAGGGCTTCAGGTAGGCAAAGAAGCCAGTGCTTGTAACCAGGGAGACCACAGCCAGGTGAGGGGCAGGTGGCAAAGGCTTTGTGGCGTCCCTGCTGAGAGGGGATCCTCAGCACTGCCCTGAAGATCTGCACATAGGACACCACAATCAACACAAAACAGACAAATGTTAAGGAGATACCAATGACAATTACACAAACTTCCCTGAGGTAGGATGTGGAGCAGGAGAGCTTGAGGATCTGGGCACTTCACAGAAAACTGTCCACAGCATGCCCTGGCAGAGGGTAGGGAAAATGTATTTGCTGTGTACAGCACAGCATCGAGAACCCCAGAGCCCCAGGCAGCTGCAGCCAGGTGGAGACAAACTCTGCTGCCCAGGAGGGTCTCATAGTGCAGGGGTCTGCAGATGGCAATGTAGCGATCGTAGGACATGATGGTGAGGAGAGAATACTCTGCTGACATGAAAAAGACAAAGAGAAAGACCTGAGCAACACATCCTGCATAGGAGATGTCTCTGGAGTCCCTCAGGGAATTGGCCATGAACTTGGGGACAGTGGTGGAGATGGTACCCAGGTCAAGGAGGGCCGGTTGAGGAGGAGAAGTACATGGGGGTGTGGAGGTGGTGGTCCCAGGCTATGGTGGTGATGATGAGGCCATTGCCCAGCAGGGCAGCCAGGTAGATGGCCAGGAAGAGGCAGAAGTGCAGCAGCTGCAGCTGCCTTGTGCCTGGCAATGGTAGGAGGAGGAAGTGGCTGATGGAGCTGCTGTTGGCCATCTGCTGCCTCTGGCCATGGAGACCTGTGCAAGGAGGGAAAGGCAGTGACAAGTTAGGGCACACTTCTCTCAGCCTCGTTGTAACCCCTGTCCCTGAGCTGCATGAGGAATGGATCAGCTCAGTCCCATCACTACCAACCATTGATGGTTCCTCACAGCTTCAAATGCAGCAGGACCGAGAATTGCCATGAAGATTCCTCTGGTGTCAGAACAGAAAGTGACCAACAGCCCAATCCCAGAGAACAAGAGTCCCATTGTGGTGGGTTGAAATTTCCCCCATCATTAGCTTTGCCAGAGCAGCTCAGTTAGAAGCAAATGAAGCTGTATTGACAAGCAAGAGCTACACTCTACAATGGAATGCAATGAACAGGTACAGAACATACAGGAGTGACAATATTAGACAGGTATTTACAATTAGTTAACAACACAGAAACCCCCTGATCAGAGACCAGGGAAGCTGTTACTCTGTCCCAACCCCTACCCACTTGTTCCAAGAGAGAAAGGAGGAGTGGAGAGAGAAAAATAGCAGTGGGTTAGACTTAGCCAAGGGCAGCCAAAGGTGAGCTCTCCCCAGCAAAGCAAAACAGCTGAGATCAGAAGAGAAGAGAGAGAATTGTTATGGTACAGCTCCTCTGATTCCAGAGATTCATCCAATGAATTTGTTTAGAAAAATATTTTCTTTTCCTTTTCACACCCAAGAGTGATCTATTTATTGTGTTTCTCCTTTTCTACTCAAAATATGTAACTAAATTTTAAAGGCATTGCCTAAACCACCACACCCATGGAGAGGTGGAGGAACAGGAGCAGGCCTGCAGTGCTGCAGAGACAGTAAAGGGAAGAGAGAAAGGCAGAGGGGTTGGGGGTGGGTGAAGCCTTCTCCTTCCCCAGCTCTGCTCACTGCTGCTCACAGGATGGAACTGAAGGGCTTTGGTCCTCCTTCTGTGTGCACACTCCAGGAGCCTTCAGCTGAGCGTCAGCTGCCGAGATGGAGATGCCTCCAGGAGCTACAGCTGCAGTGTCCTGCCCCCACAGCCTCACTGTGTCAGTGACTGCAGTGACTTCTCCTCCAGTGAGCTCTCAGTCATCCTCCCAGTCCTGGCCACCTCAAAGCTCTCTCTGTCTTCCTCATCTCCCTGAGATCCTCTGTCAGTGTCCTCAGCCCTGCTGTGCTGTGCAGAGGAGCTGCTCCTGCCCAGAGCTGTCTCCTGCAGCCCTGCCTGCTTGCCAGCAGCTCCTTCCAGCCCATGAGTCCAGCCCAATAGGGCAGCAGGGGACCAGTCCAAATGTTTTATTGACTCCTCTGCAGCTTTTGGTGCCCTGTAAACCTCAGGGACTGAGAGGAAGCTGATGAACCTCTCCAGAGTCAAAGTCAGATTCAAACTCTGAAGTTTCTTCTGCTGTTAATGGGTCCCAGTGAAGCATACTGGGAAAAGGTCCCTAGGGTCTGGTTAGAGCAGAAGGAGAGAGTGGATGCAAGGGAAGCATCACTGGAGGCACTGAAGCATCTCCAGGCTGTGGGGAGAGCAGAGAGCTGAGGCAGTGCTGAGAGGTCAGGACAAGCAGCTCAAGGTGGCTCTGCTGCTGAGCAAACCTGGAGGGGTTTCATTGATCCAAAGGGCCAAGCCCTGACCCCCAGCCCCTGGCAAGGCAGATCCTGTCCCTCACCTGTGGCTCAGGCTCTGCTGGGGCGGTAGTGAGGATGAGCAGTGAGCAGGGTAGGACCTTGTCAGGTTGCTGTGGTTTGCTTGCAAAGAGACACTCCTGCTGAAAAGGAATGAAATGTACCTTTAAAAGTACTTTTTTATCAGATGCTTTGTGCACTAAAAACCTCTCCAATTAGCTGCAGAAACCTTGGCAATAATGAGAGGTTCAGCAGTATTTAATGAGCCCCATGGAGTATTTGGGGATGATTACATCATCCTTAGCTACTGCCAGGAGACTCTGCCAAGGTACTGCCAAGAAGCCTCTCACAAGTCCAAGTCAGAAGAAACTCCAAAGTCCCTTGAAGCACTGATTGGCCTCACTGAGGCTTGTTACTGACAAAGGCTCCCCAGGGACTCCTTAGAAGCAGCTTGTTAGAGGCCAGGATTGCAGGGAGACAAAGGCAAAGTGCAGGGCAAAAACTTGCCTTTGTCTGTGAAGCAGAAAGGCCAAGCCCTGACCACTGCCCTTGCAATAGAAGAACCTCAAAGCCTCAAAGCCAGTTTCTCCTCCCCAGGCCTTGGTGGCAGAGGCAACTGCCAGAGCCAAGGGACAAGGCCTTGGTCCTGTTGGGCCTCTCAGCCTTGCCAGAGCCCTTGGCCATGAGATTCCCCCACCATTACCCAATAGGGAGCATCTCCATGGGAGCAGAGAGGGAGAAAGAGAAAGAGAAGGACTTTGCAGATGGATTTAGAGGTGCAGGATATATGGGTATGAAATAGGCTGTTTCCTGTGTCCACCTTAGTGGGTTGGACCCTCTGGACACAGAGGTGTAGCTTATGTGCAGGAATAGAAGGCACCCAGCCTGAACTGCCACAGAAGGTGAAGGGAAAGTCTGAACACAGCTGGTGACCAAACCAATGTCTTGTGACAAACAGCAAGATTCCAAACAGGCAGTGAAAGTGAGGAGAACTTCTCCTGGCTAGCTGATGGAAGGGAAAACTCAAGGTTCTCCAACAAACAACAGGAAGAAGTGACTCAGAGAACTGGAAAACTCAACAGCTAAGGCTGTGCAGTGTTGGCCAGGAAAAAGGATGACCCCAAGATGTGCTCAAGCACCAGCCAGCAGCAGAGGCCACTTGATTAATACACATCATGGCTTAGATCTTTTCCTTTCTGTGTCCCTGTGCCCTTTGTACTAAGTGATTGGTTTAGGCTTGGTGTCCAGGCACCTCTCTCCCCTTTTGGTAGCCTGGGGAGGTCTCTCTGTTTCTTCCTTTCCATTCCCAGTCTTCTTTCTTCTTTCCTGGAGTTGTTTGCATTCCTGATTCAAGGGCAGAGCTCTGCTTAGTTCAAGGTTAAAGCTGCCCATGGCCACCTGCTTTACCTACAATTCCTCCTTTTTGCCCAGGGCTCATTCTTCTTCTGCAGGCCCTTTGCAGACATGAGAATGAACAGGGCACTGCCAACACCAGGAGTGATCCAATCAGCAATATTCCAACCCGTTTGTAATACTCTCATGTCTATGTTTAGAATGATCACTTCAGTGTGTACAGCACAGACCATCACATTCTGTCCAGCCCTGACCCGGAGCTGATAACAAAGAACCAACAGCAGCTGGATTTTGCAGGCTGCCATGGCTGACACTCTCCACATCAGTGGCTAATTCAAGCAACACTTTTGATGTTTCCTTGTCTTGTTTTGCAACCCAAGATGCCAGTTCCCCTAGCTGAGCTGCTGCTTTGCTGTAGCCATTTGAAGCAAGATTATCCTGGCTGCTATGTGTTCAGCTTTGTTCTACAAACCTCCATGATCATCTCCTTCAGCTGTTAGGCTAAGCCTGCATGGCTTTAAGGCAAAGGGAGTGTGATTAAAGATCATAGTACTGTATCAGCTCCAGCTCTATGCTGCAGGTACACACAGCTTTCTGCTTGTGAAAGTCCCTGAAAGATCTAATTCTTGAGGCTCTAATGGGGCAAAGAGCAAATTATCATCCCACATGTCCTGATGCTCAAAACTCCTTACTGGTGTGCTACAATTTAGTTTTGACAGGCATTTAAATCCCAGGTTTGATTTCATGCATGCAGCAGTGCTGCCCAAATGTTTTGCTATCCCATGGAGTTAGTTGATGTGGGCTGAGGCCTTGTTCCATTGATCATGCTCTGGAGAGGCCAACAACACAAGCGAGACCCACTGGACCCTGGCACCTGTGGAAACACAAGCATAGCCATGGCCCCAGGTCACAAGATCCCAGGGGCCTTCCCAATCAAGGGTCTGTAAATTGCAGAGCCACACTGGGGCCTTTTTTGCCAAAGGATTGCTCACAGACTGCAATGACAAGAGATGAGTTACTGTGACAGGGCTCATACCACTCTGAGAGATGGTTAAATGATTCAGGGTATAGACAGCTTTCCACAGCCTGCTGTGTGGTGTCTCCCCCAACATTCCCCCCTTTCTGTTTTCAAGCATAGTTTGAAGAGTGTGATGGGCAGGTTCAGTTAGGGCAGTGGGGTGTGCTGGGAACATGAGGAACCCCCCACTGGCGTACAAACGCTTGTGACCTAGAGGCGATAGAGCCAGGGCCGACATCAGCTCTGATTTGCTGTGGAATGCCCAGGGCAGAAAAGCTTTTCTCCAGGGCATAATTCCATCTCAGGCCTTTTCACCACCATGTGGGTAGCCCATAGCACAGCAGAGAATGTGTCAACTGAGACATGGACATGTTTCAAAGGCCCAGACTCGGGCATGTGAGTAACATCAGATTGCTATAGCTGTAGGCTCTGTAATCCCCTGGGATTGACACCAGCTGGCTGGGTCGAGGAGAAATGTTGACAATCTGCACAAGAGGCCACAATATCTCTTGCTGAAGGCACAATATGCCAAACTCCCTCTGCAGTGTGTGAGCCCCTTGGTGGAAAAAGGCAGGGATTGAGCTGCTTGCTGCCACATCAGGCATAGTGCAGCCCAGGCAGGCACCATCAGGGCATCAGCTGTGGTGTTTCCCTCGGACACACCCCTGGCAGCACTGTGTGGCTATGAACATGCAGCACATGGAATGGTTCTGTTTGACTTTGCAGCACAAGCCATAGGGCTTTTAGCAAATGAAACAAAGATTTGTTGTTAACCTCCTTCAGCAGTGCCTGGTCCAACCGCTGTACAAGGTTACAAACCACAGTGAGTCAGTGACAATGGTTATGGGCTCGTTGGGCCACTTAGTAAGACCATTACCACAGCTTTTAACTCCAGAGCTGAGTGAACCATCCTGAGAGGCTAGGAGCTCCTGCCATTTCCCCTTTCCTTGCCAGGCAGCGACTGCCTTCCCTGTTTCCCCTGACCCATCAGTAGAGATTGTCTTTCCTGGGACTGGTGTCACAGAGAACCAAGTCGGTTCCACTCGTTGCAGCCCTCCAGGTAGCTGCAAAAATCGATGTGCCTAGCATGCAGCAAAACCTTCCCTGGGGAATCTGTCAGGGCCATTGGCAACTCAGGGCTGTGTGCCATACACCAGTCCAGATAGTCTGATGTTAAAGGCAATGTCAGAGTGGCAGGGTCTGGTCCTAAGAGTTGAGTACACCATTGCCTGGCTTTGCACACACCCCAGCAACCAGCTCCATTTGAGTGCTCACTGTTTGCTTTGGGGAAATGGTAAAAAGCCCCATCCAGAAAATGCAAAGGATGTGGCCAGTGTCCATTCCATTGTGCTGTGAGAGCTGGAGGATGCCCTTGGGAGATAAGCACAGAAATGCTGACAGGTGCTGCTTCTGCTACCCGGGGCTTGTTCCCATGGCCATGGCGAGCTCCACTTGCTGCAGTGCAGGTTGTGCTTTTGCAGCCAAGCCTCGAGGAGATAAAGGTCAGGGTCTCCCTTCAGTGAATCAAATAAGGGAGCTGGCAGGGTTGTGCTAAGACCTAGCAAGGTCTTACCCAGTTTATGGTTCCCAGTAATTCTGCAAATCATGAAGGTGGTCACAGATTGCTGAATTTGTATCACTTGTGGCTGCATTGCTTGAGCTAAGATTTTTAGTCCCAAATATTTCCAAGGTGCTTGGTGCTGCACCTTCTCTGGGGCTATTTCTAACCCATATTTCCTCAATGCTTCTGTCACATCAGGCACAACTGCACTCAGCATGGCCTCTGTCCGTGTAGCATTAGCACATCATCCATATCTGGTAGCAATACCTGGTGGGATATTTATTGTGTCCTTACCTGTGATACGCCTGTGCCACATACCACTGACAAACAGCAGGGCTGTTTTTCATGCCCTGGGCAACACAGCCCACTGATACCTTGTCCTGAAGGGACAAAAAGCCTCAAAAATGCTCTGGATCAGACAATGGAGCAGGAGCCAGCAGAGCTGGTTTGGCAGGAAATTGCCCACGTTGCCCAGGCTTGTCTGAACATGTCCTGGGGTCCAAGTGGGCAGGTGTGTGTGCCTGTGGCCACGTTTGGAGAGAACTCATTCTACAGGTTACAGTGTCAGGTTTTTCTCTCTCAATCTCTGTTGTCACTGGCCAGCATTGTCTTGGGAATCTATAAACCCAACCCAAGAGCCATCACCTTGCCCACACCCAGGAAGCTGGAACCCAGAAGCAGCAACTGGAACAGGAACAAAGCCTCCCATGTTGCAATCGGAATTTCAAGCCCCGTCAGACTTTGCTGCAGTCAGCACTTTCACTTTCTGAAGCTGTCATGGCTGCAGCATGGTCTCAATAAAAGCAGCAGGTTCAACTCAATCCAGCACAACCCCTCAGTGTACTCCTGGGGCAGGGAATGTTGGAAAGCAGAGCCTGGAGCTTGTTCAGCAGTAGCCAAACCACTGCTGTGGTATCAGCTCCAGCACTGCAAAACACAGCACTAGAAAGATGCTCTGAGGAGAATTAACTCCAGCTCAGCCAAACCAATGCACCTCTTCAAGCTCCTAAAAATTCCTTAACCCTCAAAAAATCTCTTCCCACTCCTGGGTGGGTGGAAAGCTTGAGGGAAGGTCCAGGTCAGCAGGAATCCACCAGGAACACTGCTGAGCTAGGTGAGGCTTGTGGAAGCCCCAGGCCTGCTGGAAGCAGCAGAGCTCCTTAGTGGGAAGCTGACAGAAGCTTTCTGAGTGCTTCCAAGACCACCCTGAGATCCCCCTACACCCCCCCATAGATTCTGAAAGTCAATCTGAACCCTGAACCAGCCCCTCTAATCAAATGATATTTTATATCCTTTACTATTGAATCTCTTGGGCAGTGGTATCTTCAAACACCGCCCTGGCTGATTGACAAAGTACATTCACAGGTTCTGGCATTGGGCTGTGGGTATTACATTCCACATCTCAAGACAGTTCAATGACTTCAGCACAGACCTAAGCTTCCACACAGCAATTCCATTGGAAAGGAAGGTTCTGTGGTTTGACACAGAGGGATTCTGTGGCAGGTTAGCCAGGGACTCATGACTTGCTCCTCTGTCCTGTACCTGCCCATGCTGTGGCTATAATCTGAGCAGTCCTTGGCTAGGAGAGGGCTAGGGTCCTCCTCTCTGTAATAGTGCTCTGTTGCTCAGGCTACTGCCTCTCTTGGATTCAATTCTCTTGGAGCTTTTCCCCTTTCTGCCTTGGTCCAGGTGCAAGGCCTGGGTTAGTTGCTGCCTGTTGCTGCAGGCTCTTCAGCTGCCACTCTGGCAGCATGTGGCTCTTGTTGCTGTCTGGTGAGAACAAGGCAAGTTGTCTAACTTCCTGGCTGGTTTAAACACTATCCCAAGACAATTCATTCCCTTTGGTAACACAGAACCCTGATAACTGCACCTATAGGATGGGCATAGCCAGCATGGCCAGGGCACACACAGAGTTTCACAGCTGTCTGGGCTAGGGCATGTTTTGGGGTTTGACCCTTCAGGACACCCTCCACACCTTGACATCCCCCAGTGAAACTGCTCTGAGATACCCCTGAGACTGCCCCTAGCAAGACACCCTCCAGACTCTTCTGAGAACCTCACTTTGACCTCCCTGACTGGGCACACAGCTCCAGCCCATTCCAGGGAACAAATGTCTAAAATAAAAGCAAACAGACAGGATTTGGTGAGTTTGGTATTTTTATTGACACAACTGGCAATGGACAGAGTTTTTCATCCCAGGGAGAAAAAAAGGGGGAAGAACCAGACAAACCCTGACAAAGCTGAGCCCAGCTCCAGCTGAGCTGACTCATCACTGTAATTGTTCTCATCAGCACTAATTGGTGTTCAAAAGGGCAGGAGGTGTTTGTTCCTGCCGGAGCCCCAGCCTCTAAGAAATGCAGTGAAAAAGAGTGATTTTGGTTCAAATTGCTGGAAAGGCTTTTCAGGGGCTCATGATTACCCCAACAGACCCTGGGTGGGTTTATTTCGCCTGCCCCACACTGTGGGCTGGTCAGCAGTGTGGCTGCGGCGATGCCTGGTGAGGTTGGAGCTGCTGCTGAAGCTCTTGCTGCAGTCAGGGCAGGTGAAAGACTTCTCACTGTGTGGCTGCGGCAGTGGTAATGAGACTGCTCCGACGGGTGAAGCTCTTGCCGCAGTCAGCACAGGTGAAGCCTTCTCTCTGCTGTGCACATGACGATGCTGGGCGAGATGGGAACCACGGCTGAAGCGCTTGCCGCAGTCGCACAGCTGTACGCTTGTCACCGCTGTGCCTGAGCTGGTGGTTGATGATTGAGTGCTCGTGGTGAAGCTCTTGCCACACACAGCACAGGGGAAGAGATGCTCTCCAGTGTGGCTGCGGCGGTGGATGTGAGGCTGGAGCTGTGCTTGAAAGTTTTGCCGCAGTCCCTGCAGGTGAAGGACTTCTCACTGGTGTGGCTGAGGCGGTGCTGCTAAGATGAGCCCTCTGCCCGAACCGCTTGCCACAGTTGTCACAGGTGAAGGGCTTCTCACCGGTGTGGGTGAGGCAGTGCCGGTGAGATGAGAGCGCCGGATGAAGCTCTGCCCACAGTCACCACAGGTGAAGGCTTTCTCTCCAGTGTGGGTGCGGCAGTGCCGGATGAGGTCACTGCTCCTGCTGAACTTCTTCTTGCCACATTCACCACACGAAGGGCCGGGAGCCAGGGTGGGGGCAGTGGTGCTTCACCGCCTCTGAGCCAGCTGGGAAGCTCTGCCCACACTCAGGGCACTGATTCAGAGGTTTGGGTGGACCAGAAGGCCTGCTCTGGCTTCATCCTCTGTACATTCCTTCCCCTCGTCCTGGTCATCTTCATCCTCATCATTATCCTCCTCTTCATGCTCCTCATTGTCACAGTCATCATTCTCCTCACCATCCTCCTCCTCCATCTTGTCCTCTTCCTCCTCCTCCTCTCCCTTGAGACTGGACTTTGGCTTCTCCAACTTGTTCTCTGGGTGACTGCTCTTCTCCCAGCTCTTGTCTGGGACCTTCTGTGAGGCCATACTGTGGCAGAAGGCCTCAGAGCTGTGTAATCTTCCCTAAGATGGAAGCACCTGAGCCCAGGACCTCAAACACTGAGATCCTGTCTGGGTCATGACAGTCCCTGACCCCAACACCTCTCAACACCCAGCTGCAGGAAAGAATGCAGAGGGACCTCAAACCTTCAGGTTTTGCCACAATGTGGGCACAGACATCTAATACCTGTGCTGAGACCACAGGTTCCTGTGATCAGTGCCCTGAGGTACCCTGGGGCTTATGAGTGGTCTTGTCCCACTCCCCTCGAGCCTGGCAGCATTGGCAGTGGTCCCTGACCCAGGCTCTGTCTTTTGATCTCTCCTGGCTCAGACAATGGAGGCAGCAGCACTGACCAAGGACACCAAACCACCTCCAAGCCTCTCCCCCACCCTCCATATCCCAAACCCAACATCACCTCCTGCACACAACTGACCCCCACCAGGGAAGTTCCCAGACTACCACAACACCTGATGACCACCAAAGCCCCTGGAGAGGTGAAATGTGGGTGGGAATGCATGAAGAAGATTGAGAGGTGCCCTGGGGACTGGGGCCCTGCTGTTGCCCCACTCTGGGATCCTTACCTGCTGGCCTGCTCCAGGGGCAGATCTGCAAACTCTGCTCTCCCCCAGCACACAGGGCAGGGCTGATGGTGGGAAAGGGACTCAGCCCCTGCAAGAGAGAAGCAAAGGGCTCAGAGGAGACACACTGACCTGCAAGGGATGGCTCAGCACTGCCCAGCACCAGGCAGCACAGCTCAGCCTTGCTGGGGGCAGCTCCCAAGCCCAGCAGCACAGCCACAGCACACAGCCAGGGCTGATCAAGATGGGAGGCCTCAACAACTGCACACTCAGCTCCTTGCCCAGCACACAGCCCCCAGCACACAGCTGCAGGCCAGCACCACACACAGCTGCCTCCACACAGCCTCTCCCAGGCCTTGCCTAAAGCTTCCTCCCACTGCCTGCCCAGGCCTCTGATGCCTGCAGCTGCATTTGACAGCAGATCTTGCTCTGGACCCACCTCTCCTCCCTGGGCCTGCCCCCACCACACCCACTCTGTGCTCACCTCTGCCCTGCACACACCTCTCTGCTGCCCACTCCCCAAGGCAAGATCAGAGTAGCCCTCAGGACACACACAAATGATCTCTGGAGATGCAGCAAAGGGGGAAGGGACTTGGGCAGCTTCTTGCTAAGCCTCTTCAGCCTCTCACTGGATGCTGGAGGAGTCTCTGGCTCCTGCCCAACCTCACACCTCCAGCACCCTTCACACACCTGCAGCCCAAGAGACTCACTGGAAAGGGTTTTGATTCCTTCTCTCCCTGACCATTTCTCTTGGCTATTTCTTTGCAGTTCTCCTGGAGCTGCCACTCCACATGCCCAAGAGAAAAGGAGGTTGGATGGCAGGGCACAGTGCCCAGGGCTGCTGTTCATCTCCCAGCTGACACATGCAGAGCTGCAGCACAATTCACCTTTTCACCTCCTGAAATCATGACAGATTCTGCCATTCCCTGCACACAGTCAGGGACTGTCCTCAGCCAGGCAGGGTTTGGGGCTTTGAGCTTCTGGGGTCAGCTGCTGCCAGCACCGTTGTAGGTGGGAGCCAGGCAGAGCCTCACAGCTGCTGAACTAAGCCCTCCCACCCCCTGCCCTTCCCCTCCACCTCCTCTCTCTATCCATTGCTCCAGCTCCACTCACTTGCTGCCCTCTGAGAGTCCCCAGGGCTGATCTACACATCCAGCATGGCCCATAAGGCACTCAATGAGAGCATGGAGAAGAATATCCTGGAGAACAAGTTGGAGGAGCTCAACAGGAGCTGTCAATGTGCACTTGCAGCTCAGGTGGCCAATCAGATCCCAGTTGCATCAAGAGAGTGTGGCCAGCAGGTCAAGGGAGGTGATTCTCCCCCTCTACTCAGCTCTGGTGAGACCCCACCTGGAGTACTGCCTCCAGTTCTGGAGCCTCTATTACAAGAGGGATCTGGAGGTGCTGGAAGGTGTCCAGAGAAGGGCCACGAGGATGGCAGAGGGCTGGAGCACCTCTCCTATGAGGACAGACTGAAGGAGTTGGGGCTGTTCAGTCTGGAGAAGAGAAGGCTCCGAGGTGACCTCATTGGTGCCTTCCAGTATCTGAAGGGGGCCTACAGAGGGACTTTTTCAGGCTATCAGGTAGTGATAGAATAGGGGGAATGGAATGAAGCTGGAGGTGGGGAGATGCAGCTGGACATGAGGAGGAAGTTCTTCCCCATGAGAGTGGTGAAGCCCTGGAATGGGTTGTCCAGGGAGCTGGTTGGGGGCCCATCCCTGGAGGTGTTTAAGACCAGCTGGATGAGGCTCTGGCCAGCCTGATCTACTGTGAGGTGTCCCTGCCCATGGCAGGGGGGTTGGAACTAGATGATCCTGTGGTCCCTTCCAACCCTGACTGATTCTATGATTCTCTTTTCAGGGCTCACACATTTAACATCCATTTGGGTTTCTGTTTAAAGTCCCTGCCCTTCAGCCCACGAGACATTGTCACCTGTGGGTTGTAAAGCAGCACCCCAGGTAATGCACTGAGCCATAACTGGTGAGGGAAAATTGGCTCAAGTCTCTTTGAAAGGATCTTTGAATTGTTTGTGCCTGACACCCAGCCCCACCAGCTGTATTCAGCTGCCAGGTGTCTTGTTGAGTCGCCCCCTAGTGGACAAACCATGACATGCCATCAGCTTTGGGCTGGGAAACAGCAGAGCAGTCTGCTTCTGACCATGCTTCCTGCCAGCACAGCTGACAAAAGCTCTGCACAGCTCTCAGCCTGCAGCCACACAGCAAAAGCTCCTCCTGCCCTGAGCCTTCCTGTGCTCAACAAGCCTGGAGAGAAACTGAACATCAGTCTGCAGCCCCCCGGGAACATTTGTGCCTCAAGACATTGCAGAGCACAGAGGCCTTGGATGCCACCACCCCAGCACAGCCAAACCCCCCCCCAGCTGACACCAGCCCCAGGCGCTCCGAAGCTCAGGCTCAGCACAGCACCACACGCCTGACACCCCCACGGCACCCAGCACACAGCCTGCCACAGCTCCCCCCCGCCTGGCCCTCAGCCCAGCCGCTGCCCTGCAGCACAGCAGCCGCCCGGCAGCTGCCAGCACAAAGCCTCCAACCCCCAGGCTCCCCCACACCCCCCACAGCAGCCTCTGCTGCAAGCCACACCCCCACGCTCACCACCACCTCTCCTGCACACAGCAGCCCCCACAGCGCCGCCCACAGCTCAGCTCTGCTGCCAGCCCAGCCCCCAGCACAGGACACAGGGCCAGGGCCAGCCCCTGCAGCCCACCAATGGCTCCGCCTGCAACACAGCACAGCCAAAGGGGGCCTGCAGCTGCCCCCAGCAGGGGAGTCAGCAGACAGACTACAAGGAACCTCCAACACACCTACCCCGACCCCCCCACCCACGCACCCACAACCCACACCCCCTCCCACACACCACCAACGACACCCACCCACCCCTCTGCCCTACCCACACAGCCCCACAGACACCCCCCCCCACATCACACACCCCCACAGCTCCCACACGCCCCCAGACACACACAGCTCCCCACAACCGCACCCACCCCCGCGCAGCACCCCACCACTCCCTTCTCCAAGCCTCACCACCCCGACCCACACTGCAGCCACACACAGCCTCCCCCAGCAACAACTCCAACCACCAAAGTCACACAACTCCACGGGCTCCTTCCCAGCCTCTCAGACGCCTCTCTCGGCCCCCAGCCCCCAGGAACCTCACAGACGCCCCCACACTGCACAGCCCCCACAACCACCCCCACAGCCCACAGACACCAGCCCCACACCTCACGGATCCCTCCTCAATCCCAGCTCCAGGACACAGCCTTCAGCCCCAGGCAGCCCAATGCCAACCCCCGAGCCGCTCCCCCAGGCCCCAAGAATCCCCACCCCAGCATCCCCCACTCTGGCCCGCGGGTGCCCACACCTACCCCACAACCGAGGCCAAAGGGACGCAGAGCAGGAGAAAGACGAAGGAGGAAGAGCTCGCAGCAGAGGCGGCTGCCGACTGCCGCCCCTGCACCTCCTGCAGCCTGAGCGAGCAGAGAGCGATGCAGTGGGGCCCCGAACAGACCACGTTTCAGCCCAGCGGGGGTGGGGTCTCGGTCCGGAACGGAAGTCCCGCTCACGCCCGGCAGCCGCAGCCAATGAGAGCGCCGGCAGAGCGGCAGCTCCTCCCCCTGGCCGCTGCCGAGGCACAGCGAGGAGCTGCCACTGCCGCCGCGGCCGCCATTGTTGCTGCCCCCCGTGGGGAGCGGGGGGCCGGAGCGCGGGAGCAGTGCCGGAGGTGCTGGCGGCGAGCGGCAGCTGCCGGCTGCTGAGCTGCGGCGGGGCGGGAGGCTGCGGGGCCGGGAGCGCTGAGGCGGCGGCAGCGGAGCGGGGAAGGGTCTGGCTGCGTGGGGCTGCTGGGGCGTGTGTGGAGTTGGGGGTCGGGAGGGGCGTGGGGGCAGGGGCCTGCGTGGGGCTGGGGGAGGTTTCGTGGGGTTTGGGGTTGGTGGGGCTGGGGGCAGCCTCTGGAGGGGCAGAAGGAGGAGCTGTGGGGTTGGTGTGGGGAGGCTGTGGGGAGGGCATCTGTGGGGTGTGGCAGGGTTGGTGTTTGGGGCAGGGGCAGCGGGAGGGCTGGGGGAGAGGGTGGGGTTGGGATCCCTTGGGCTGAGGGTTGTGATCTGGATCCTTTGGGAGTCTCGGGGTGTGACCGGTTTGGCAAGAAACTCTACGTTTCTTGGGGATAGTGGGATTTTGGAGACTGCACATTCCTGGATACAGTCAGATTGTGAACCTCTGTATGATGTGACTCGAAAGAGAAACAATTTCCACTGGGGACCTGAACAACAAGCAGCTTTTGACCAGATAAAGCAAGAGGTGGTTCAAGCAATGGGTCTGGGACCTGTCCGAGATGGTCCAGACATTAAGACATTTTGTACACAGCTGCAAGTGACAATGGTCCAACCTGTGCTTGTGGCAAAGAGCTCCAGGTGAGACACGTGTACGACCTCTTGGTTTTTGGAGTCGAGGTTACAGAGGTTCAGAGGCTAATTATACTCCAACAGAGAAGAGATTCTAGCTGCCTATGAAGGAGTAAAGCAGCTTCTGAAGTATTTGGAACTGAATCACAACTTCTCTAGCTCCCAGATTACCAGTTTTGAATTGGATGTTCAAGGCAAAGGTTCCCCACCACATCATGCAACAGACTCTACCTGGTCTAAATGGATGGCTCTGATAACACAGAGAGCTCGAATGGAAATCTTGAAAGACCTTCTGGTGGAG
>JAAWVA010000030.1:26913827-26978191 GCA_015227895.2 Colaptes auratus
CGGGGGCCGGGAGCGCTGAGGGCGGCGGCAGCGGAGCGGGGAAGGGTCTGCTGCGTGGGGCTGCCGGGGGCGTGTGCAGAGTTGGGGGTCGGAGGGGCGTGGGGGGGCAGGGGGCTCCGTGGGGCTGGGGGAGGGTTCGGGGGGTTGGGGTGGTGGGCTGGGGGCAGCTTCTGGAGGGCAGAGGGAGGAGCTGGGGGGTTGGTGTGGGGAGGCTGTGGGGAGGGCATCTGTGGGGTCTGGCAGGGCTGGTGTTTGGCAGGGGCAGCGGGAGGGCTTGGGTTGGCATCCCTTGGGCTGAGGGCTGTGATCTGAATCCTTTGGGAGTCTCGGGGGAAAGCTGTGGCTGGGATCAGGAACCCCTGGGGCTGAGGGATCTCGGGGCCGGCTTGGGCTCCTGTGGGGAGCCAGTGCTTGGCCTTATTAAACTTCTGTAGCTGACCTTAGCCCATCAGCCCAACCTGTCCAGACCTCTCTGCAGAGTCTTCCTACCCTGCAGCAGATCAACACTCCCACTTCACCTTGTCTGCACGGTGCTCACTCTTTAATTTACTGCTGTTTCTGTGGCAGAAGATGCAGTCAGAAATCACCTGAAGTACCACCACCATCATGGTTTTAACAGTGAACATTACAAGGCCAGGGGGAAAATCCCAAACCCACAAGAACACATATAACAAACACTAAGATGAGCATTAAACTCCATTTGAGTTACAGCCACCCTGGGTTTCAGATGCTTCCATGAGCAATCATAGAATCGGTTCTGGTAGCTCTGTGCTTTGCCTTGGCAGGCAGCTGAGGGAGACAATATCTGCTCCTCAGCACTGACTAGGTCCAGCCCATGGCTGTGGCCATTGCACCATAGAATGCTGGGATGGTGGGGCTGGAAAGGACCTCTGGAGAGGAGGTTCAATCCCCCTGCCAGAGCAGGATCCCCTAGGGCAGGCCCCACAGGATCGCATCCGGATGGCTCTGGAAGCTCTCCGCAGGGGGCACTGCAGGGCCCCCCACGGGCAGCCTGCTGCAGGGCTCCAGCACCCTTCCAGCCAAGAAGGTTCTTCTCATGGTGAGGTGGATTGCTGTGTCCCAGCCTGTATCCATTGCCCCTTGTCCTGTCCCAGGAACACCATTACAGAGAGCCTGGCACCACCTTCTTGACAGCCACCTGGATTGTTTTTCCAGGCCTGGCCCTTCTCAGCCTAAAGGAGTAAGAATCAGAGAGTGCCTGTGGCTGGAGAAGACCTTTCAGGTCCAGGTCAGCCATGCCCTGACCCTGGCACTGTGCCAGAGCTGAAGAGGTCCTTTGGTCAATAGTATTTTGCTGTGGGCTGAGGACCATAGAGATGATTCCTCCAGCAGTGCCCAGAGGGTGGGCACAGGGCATCGTGAATAGTTCTGCCATCCCATAATCCCTGCAGCTGCCCTGGAAGCAGAATGCAGCCAGCTCCTCCCCTCTGCTCCTTCATCTCTCCCCGGGGCGGGTGGCAGCTGTTGGCTCTCTTGGTTTGTGGGGAGGGATGGGTAGATAGGATAGATAGGATAGGATAGGATAGGATGGATAGGATAGGATAGGATAGATAGGATAGACCAGGTTGGAAGAGACCTTTGAGATCATCAAGTCCAACCTATCGCCCAACCCTGTCTGATCAACTAAACCATGGCACCAAGTGCCTCATCCAGGCTCTTCCTAAACACCTCCAGTGATGCTGACTCCACCACCTCCCTGGGCAGCACACATTCCAATGGCCAGTCTCTCTTTCTGTGAAGAACTTCTTCCTAACATCCAGCCTAAACCTCCCCTGGCACAGCTTGAGACTGTGTCCTCTTATTCTGGTGCTGGTTGCCTGGAGAAGAGACCAACCCCCACCTGGCTACAACCTCCCCTTCAGGGAGTTGTAGAGAGCAAGAAGGTCTCCCCTGAGCCTCCTCTTCTCCAGGCTAAGCAACCCCAGCCCCCTCAGCCTCTCCTCACAGGGCTGTGCTCCCACACCCCCCAGTCCCAGCCCCGCCTGGTGCTGAGTGCGGGCAGCAGGGCTGGGATGAGAGTTGCACTCTGGACCCCGTCCCTCCCGGCCGCTCTCTGACACCTCACCGCCCCCCCCATTGCTGTCCCAATCACATCCTGCACAGCACAGACTGCAAACAGCCAAGAGCTTCATGACCGAACCCCGCGGCCCCCAGCAACGCCGGCACACAGCTGCCCCTGGCGAGAGCCAAACAGAACAATTCCTCACACTCACGAACCCTCCCCCAGCCCCACGGAGCCCCCTGCCCCCCACGCCCCTCCCGACCCCCAACTCACCCACGCCCCCGCAGCCCCACGCAGCCAGACCCTTCCCCGCTCCGCTGCCGCCGCCCTCAGCGCTCCCCGGCCCCCGCAGCCCTCCCGCCCCGCCGCAGCTCAGCAGCCGGCAGCTGCCGCTCGCCCGCCAGCACCTCCGGCACTGCTCCCGCGCTCCGGCCCCGCTGCCGCTCCCCACACGGCAGCAACAATGGCGGCCGCGGCCGGCAGCGGCAGCTCCTCGCTGTGCCTCGGCAGCGGCCAGGGGCAGGGCTGCCGCGCTCTGGGCGCCTCTCATTGGCTGCGGCTGCCCTGGCGTGGGCGGGACTTTCCTCTGCGGCCCAGACCCCGCCTCCGCCGGGCTGAAACGTGGTCGGTTCGGGGCCTCCTTTGCATCGCTCTCGCTCGCCCAGGCTGCCAGGAGGCTGCAGGGACGGCAGTCGGCAGCTGCCTCTGCTGCGAGCTCTTCCTCCTTCGTCTTCCTCCTGCTCTGCGCCCCTTTGGCCTCGCTGTGGGGTAGGTATGGGCACCCGCGGGCCAGAGGGGGGGCTGCCTTGGGCTGCCTTGGGGCTTGGGGGAGCGGCTCCCTGGGTTGGTATTGGGCTGTCCTGGGGCTGAGGGCTGTGTCCTGGAGCTGGGATTGAGGAGGGATCCGTGAGGTGTGGGCTGGTGTCTGTGGGGGGCTGTTCGTGGCGGCTGTGCATTTGTGGGGGCGGCTGTGGGGTTCCCTGCGGGCTACGGGCCGAGAGAGGCGTCTGAGGGGCTGGGAGGAGCCCGTGGGGCTGTGTGGGTTTGGTGGTCGGAGTTATTGGTGCTGGGGAGGCTGTGTGTGTTTGTGGTGTGGTCGGGGTGGTGAGGCTTGGAGTGGGGAGCGCTGGGTGCTGCGAGGGGATGGGTGCGGTTGTGGGGAACTCTGTGTGGGCAGTGTGTGGGGAGCTGTGGGGGTGTGTGGTGTTGGGGGTGGTGTGGGGAGTTGTGGGGGGTATGTGTGTCTGTGGGGGTGTCTGTGGGGTAGGCAGAGGTGTTGGGGTGTGTGGGTGTCGTGTGTGGGGGTTGTTGGTGGGTGTTGGGGTGTGGTCGGGTGTGTGTGTGTTGGGGGTTCCATGTGCTGCTGACTCCCCCGCTGGGGGCAGCTGCAGGCCCCCTTTGGCTGCTGCTGTGTTGCAGGCGGAGCCATTGGTGGGCTGCAGGGGCTGGCCCTGGCCCTGTGTCCCTGTGCTGGGGGCTGGGCTGGCAGCAGAGCTGAGCTGTGGGCGGCGCTGTGGGGGCTGCTGTGTGCAGGAGAGGTGGTGGTGAGCGTGGGGTGTGGCTTGCAGCAGAGGCTGCTGTGGGGGGTGTGGGGGAGCCCTGGGGGTTGGAGGCTTTGTGCTGGCAGCTGCCGGGCGGCTGCTGTGCTGCAGGGCAGCGGCTGGGCTGAGGGCCAGGCGCGGGGGGGAGCTGTGGGCAGGCTGTGTGCTGGGTGCCGTGGGGGTGTCAGGCGTGGGTGCTGTGCTGAGCCTGAGCTTCGGAGCGCCTGGGGCTGGTGTCAGCTGTGGGGGGTTTGGCTGTGCTGGGGGTGGTGGCATCCAAGGCCTCTGTGCTCTGCAATGTCTTGAGGCACAAATGTTCCCTGGGGGGGCTGCAGACTGATGTTCAGTTTCTCTGCAGGCCTGCTGAGCACAGGAAGGCTCAGGGCAGGAGGAGCTTTTGCTGTGTGGCTGCAGGCTGAGAGCTGTGCAGAGCTTTTGTCAGCTGTGCTGGCAGGAAGCATGGTCAGAAGCAGACTGCTCTGCTGTTTCCCAGCCCAAAGCTGATGGCATGTCATGCTTTGTCCACTAGGGGGCGACTCAACAAGACACCTGGCAGCTGAATACAGCTGGTGAGGCTGGCTGTCAGGCACAAGAAAGAACCTTTCAATGAGGCTTGAACCAATTTTCCCTCACCAGTTATGGCTCAGTGCATTACCTGGGGGTGCTGCTTTACAACCCACAGGTGACAATGCCTCGGGGCTGAAGGGCAGGACTTCAAACAGAACCCAATAGATGTTAAATGTGTGAGCCCTGAAAAGTGGGACAGATCATAGAATCAGTCAGGGTTGGAAGGGACTACAAGGATCATCTAGTTCCAACCCCTCTGCCATGGGCAGGGCACCTCACACTAGATCAGGCTGGCCAGAGCCTCATCCAGCCTGGTCTTAAACACCTCCAGGGATGGGGCTCAACCACAATACATACAATACACCAGGTTGGAAGAGACCTTCAAGATCATCGCGTCCACCCTCAACCAATCAACCCACCTAAATACAATACAATACAATACACCCACCTAAACAATTAAAATATGGCACCAAGCACCCCATCAAGCCTCTTCTTGAACACCTCCAATGAAGGTGACTCCACCACCTCCACGGGCAGCCGATTCCAGTGGGCAATCACTCTCTCGGTATAGAACTTCTTCCTAAGATCCAGTCTAAACCTGCCCTGGCGCAGCCTGAGACTGTGTCCTCTTGTTCTGGTACTGGCTGCCTGGAGAAGAGACCAACCTTTCCTGGCTACAACCTCCCTTCAGGTAGTTGTAGAGAGCATAAGGTCACCCCTGAGTCTCCTCCTCTCCAGGCTAAGCAAGCCCAGCTCCCTCAGCCTCTCCTCATAGGGCTTGTCTTCCAAACCCCTCACCACCTCTGTTGCCCTTCTCTGGACACGCTCCAGTAAGACAACATCTTTCCTAAACTGAGGCCCAGAACTGGACACAGGACTCAAGGTGTGGCCTAACAGTGCAGTGTACAGGGCAGAATGACCTCCCTGCTCCTGCTGGCCACACTGTTCTGATGCAGGCTAGGATGCCATTGGCCTTCTTGGCTGCCTGGGCACACTGCAGCTCATGTTCAGCCTACAATCAACCAGCACCCCCAGGTCCCTCTCTGCCTGGCCGCTCTCCAGCCACTCTGACCCCAGCCTGTAGCACTGCATGGGGTTGCTGTGGCCAATGTGCAGAACCCGGCACTTGGATGTGTTCAATCTCATGGCCTTGGATTCTGCCCATCTGTCCAGCCTGTCGAGGTCCCTCTGCAAAGCCTCTCTGCCCTCCAGCAGATCAACTCCTGCCCCCAGCTTGGTGTCGTCCGCAAATTTACTGATGATGGACTCGATGCCCTCATCCAGATCATCAATAAAGATGTTGAAGAGCATGGGGCCCAGCACTGATCCCTGGGGCACACCACTAGTGACTGGCCGCCAGCCGGATGTGGCACCATTCACCACCACTCTCTGGGCTCGGCCCTCCAGCCAGTTCCTAACCCAACGCAGTGTGCTCCCATCCACCACCTCCCTGGACAACCCATTCCAGGGCTTCACCACTCTCATGGTGAAGAACTTCCTCCCCATGTCCTGAATCTCCCCACCTCCAGCTTCATTCTATTCCCCCTAGTCCTATCACTACCTGAGATCCTAAGAAGTCCCTCCCCAGCCTTCTTGTAGCCCCCTTCAGATACTGGAAGGCCACAATAATGTCACCTTGGAGCCTTCTTTTCTCCAGACTGAACAGTCCCAACTCCTTCATTCTGTCCTCCTAGGAGATGTGCTCCAGCCCTCTGCTCATCCTCGTGGCCCTTCTCTGGACACCTTCCAGCATCTCCAGATCCCTCTTGTAATAGGGGCTCCAGAACTGGAGGCAGTACTCCAGGTGGGGTCTCACTAGAGCTGTGTAGAACAGGAGAATCGCCTCCCTTGACCTGCTGGCCACACTTCTCTTAATGCAGCCCAGGATCTGATTGGATTTCCAGGCTGCAAGTGCACATTGACAGCTCATGTTGAGCTTCTTGTGTGCTGGTGGCTGGGCTGGTGGCTGGGCTGGTTGATGCTGGGGGGAGCTGGGTGGGTGCTGTGCTGGCTTCTGGGGGTGCTCCATTCTGGGTGCAGTAGATGCAGCTCTCTCCCTCTGCTGTGGGGGTGTGCCATGGGCTCCTCAGGGGTGTGCTGGAGGCTGGTTCACCTGGAGCAGGCTCTCAGGCAGTTCCCTTGGTGCTGCAGCGCTTGCAGGATGCTGTGGGGGAGCAGCTCCCCTGTTTCCACCGGACACAATGTCCGATTGCAGGGTGTGGTGAGCTTCCCATGGCATGCGAGCCTACGAGGCTGTCCAGGACACTCCCAGGCGGTCCCGGCAGGGCAGGGATGGTGCTGTGGGTCACCCTGGTGCTTGGCTCTCAGGCATGGAGAGATGGGCAGCTCCTTCTCCTGTGACTCAGCAGCCAGCACAGGAGCAGCTGGGCATGGCTCTGGCTTTGTGAGCAGCAGGCGCAGGGACCAGCTTTGGCTCACAGGGCTGCAGCTTTGTGCCTGCAGCAGACATGCTTAGAGCTGCTGAAAGGGATTGAGGCAAGTGCTTCCTGGCTTGGCTTCCCAGGTCTCTGTCCCTTCAAGAGCAGTTAGGCAGCTTCTTCCTGCTGGCGGGACTGTGGGTGCAATGCTGAGCTGGCTGCAGTTTCAGTGCAGCTGATGTGAAGGACTCTCTGCTGGTTCCCAGGGAAACTGAGGCACGGCAGCGCTTCCTGGGTAGCCAGGCTTCTGTCTGCACTGCAGAGAAGGGCAGAGCACCTGCACAAGGGCAGAGCATGTGCAAGGGGCAAGAGAGCACAAAAGAGCAAAACAGTGTAAAGAGCAGAAAGAATAGAATAGAATTAACCAGGTTGAAAAGACCTTTGAGATCTTTGAGTCCAACCTATCACCCAACACCATCTAACCAACTAAACCATAGCACCAAGTGCCCCATCCAGTCTCTTCCTAAACACCTCCAGTGATGGTGACTCCACCACCTCCCTGGGCAGCACATTCCAATGGCAAATCTCTCTTTCTATGAGGAACTTCTTCCTAACATCCAGCCTAAACCTCCCCTGGCATAGCTTGAGACTGTGTCCTCTTGTTCTGGTGCTGGTTGCCTGGGAGAAGAGACCAACCCCCACCTGGCTACAACCTCCCTTCAGGTAGTTGTAGACAGCAATAAGGTCTCCCATGAGCCTCCTCTTCCTCCTGGCTAAACAACCCCAGCTCCCTCAGCCTCTCCTCATAGGGTTTGTGCTCGAGGCCTCCCCCAGCCTCATTGCCCTTCTCTGGACACGTTCAAGAGTCTCAATGTCCTAATGCAGCCTTTGCCACATTCCACCCTCTTGACTTTGGGCAAAGAAAGACCTCAGGCATAAATTCCCCTGTTAAGGTTTATCCCATGTGGGTTAGGCTGTCTCACACAAGCACAGTGAGTTCCATGTACCACATGAACAGCACACAAGCATATAAAGCATACAACCAGACTCTTACCAGTGTCCTGCAAAAGTGGTGTGGGGCAGTGTTTGCTCTGAGCCCAGGATTGGTACTTTTACTTTCCAGCCCCTGACCAGTGATGGATCTGTCTGCAGTGACACTGAAGCAATTAAAGTGTCCCTGGAGCTTTGTCATTTCCTGTCCCCTTGCTGGAGACAGGATCTGTGGCTGTGACATGATTCCCTGAGTAGGGAGGTGAGGGAGGAGCCACTCCCTTGCTGAGTGGAGCTGGTTAAACTGGAGCTGAAGCTGGAGAAGCTGAAGCAGTGAGGGGAGCAGGAACTGAAGCAGCTGTGAGGGCTGGAGCTGGGCTGCTGTCTCAGCTCTGGCTTCTGTTGAAGCTGCTTTTGTGGAGTTGCTTTTCCTGTTTCCAGCTGCTAACACATTCAATATATTCCTATCCCTGCTTAGATTATAAGCAGAGGAACCTGGAGGTGCATGTTATTCCTTACTCTTATCCTGCAGCTGGGAGCTTCTAAACAAACACCAGTTATTCCCAGGCAGCCCCAGGCAGCTGGGTACTTCTAAACAAACTTCAGTTAACCCTTTCCTGCTGCAGCCCCTCAGTTCAAGAAGGACCTCAGGGAACTGCTTGAAAGAGTTCAGTGCAGAGCCACAAAAATGGTTAAGGGAGTGGAAGATCTTCCTTACAAGGAGAGACTGAGGCAGCTGAGGCTCTTTAGCTTGGAGAGGAGGAGACAAAGGGGTGAGCTCATTGATGTTTCTAAATATGTAAAGGGTGAGTGCCCAGAGGCTGGAGCCAGGCTCTGCTGGGTGATGCCCAAGGGCAGCACAAGGGGCAATGAGTGGCAGTTGAGGCAGAGGAAGTTCCATGGAAACAGGAGGAAACAAGAATTGACTGTGAGGGTGACAGAACCCTGGAACAGGCTGCCCAGGAGGGGTGTGGAGTCTCCCTCTCTGGAGATATTGGGGACCTGCCTGGATGAGTTCCTGTGTGATCTGCTCTAGGTGATCCTGCTCTGCAGGGGGGTTGAACTGGACAATCTTTTGAGGTCCCTTCCAGCCCCTAACATTCTGTGACTCTGCATAGGAAGCAGTAACAAAGTCAGGCAGTCATTTCTTCACTCCTGACTTTGCATATGAAGGTAGAAATTTGCCATTCCCTTATCTCCATGCTCCTGCTGCCTTTTGGCAACACCCACTGCTTACCCAAGTGTGATACCACCTCCCACTCCCCACCCCTGGCTGTGAAATCTGGAAGCTTTGTTAACCCTTTTCCTTTTGACAAAACCTTGGGTGTGTCCTTTTAAGCTTCCCATTCTTACCCTTGAAAGTTTCATCTTGTAAAGCATCTTTCAATCTTCCAGCAGGATGAAGCTGCAGCCAAGGCCTGGGAGAGGCTGCCTGGAGTCCCCTCTTTTATGGCCCTGCCCTGCAGATATCTACTGGAGGTTATCTGCTTGACAAGGAGCTGCATCTCCACTGAAGGCATCCATCCCAACTTCAGGAGCACTGCCTGTCTGCTGTGCCTGTGCTGCTGGTCTTTGGAGCTGCCTGCAGCAAGGCCTGGCTCTCCTGTAGGGAGTTCTAAGCCACCCCTTGTAGATCAGTCCTTTTGTCTGAGCTTTTGCTTCTGTCTGGGTAGGGCCCTGTCATTCCTTCTCCATCACCCTACCCCTTTGGGATGGGCAAGGGAAGAGTTTGCAGATCTGCCCAGTTGAACAGAGCTCCCCTGCTCTCATCAGTAGAGTTGGGTTGGTGGGAGGGGGTTGGGAGGGTTGGGCTTCTGGGTCAGCACCACCACCTCCTTTATCTGAGGTGGGAGAGATCAGAAGGCAGGTACTGGGCCAAGAACTGGCCTGCCACTGCTGCTGGGCTCAGGAACAAGGTAGATGACCCCCACTAAATAAGTACCGGGGTTTGAGCATAGGAATGAGGTGTCTGACCCCCACCACACCCAGGCAAGTGTTGGGTGTCAAAGGCTATTTGTCTGTCCACACACACAGAGAGTCCATCCGTCTGTTCATCTCTCATCACTTTGTCCCCGGGGCCTTGCTCGAGGGCACAGGGGTGCCCCTTCCCCTTCACCATGGCCACCCAGAAAGACCTGGATGAGAGCCTGAAGGAGAAGAATCACTTGGCAAAGTTCGAGGACCTAAAGTGTTGCCCCGAAGAAGAAAAGTTGGAAGACAAAACTGATGAAGACAAAGAGGAGGAGGAAGAAGAGGAGGAGGAGGAAGAAGAAGAGGAGGAAGAAGAGGAGGAGGAGGAGGGGGAAGATGAGAATGATGACAAGTACAAGAAGGAGCATGATGAGGAAGAGCAGGGGAAGGAGAAAGACAAAGCCACATCAGCCCCGTGTGTGGCATCAAAGCAGCCAAATCGGTGCCCTGAATGTGGACACAGTTCTCCACCAAGCTCAGAGCCGATGAAGCACTGCTGCCCCCACCATGGTGCCCAGCCCTTTGTCTGTGGTGACTGTGGGAAGAGCTTCAGGCTCAGCTCCAAGCTCACCCAGCACCACTGTGTCCAGCCCGGGAAGAAGCCCTACATCTGTGCCGGCTGCGGCAAGAGCTTCACTCGCAGCCTGGCACTCATCGCCCACTGGCATGGCCACGCCGGGAAGAAGCCCTTTGCCTGCCCTGACTGTGGCAAGAGCTTCCACCGTGGCTCCCACTCCCTCCAGCACCGCCGAGTCCACACCAGCGAGAGCCCACACATCTGTGGTGACTGCGGCAAGAGCTTCCAGGAGAACTCGATGCTCCTGGCTCACTGGGACGTCAAAACCAGGCAGAAAGCCTTCATCTGCACTGACTGCGGCAAGAGCTTCAACATGAGCTGCCAGCTCAACCGACACCGCCGCATCCACACCGGTGAGAAGGCCTACTGCTGTGCTGGCTGTGGCAAGAGCTTCTGCTGGAGCATGACCCTCATTGCCCACTGGCATGCCCATAGTGGCAAGAAGCCCTTCGCCTGTACTGACTGTGCTAAGACCTTCAGCCATGTCTCCCAAGTCTCACAGCACCGCTGTGGCCACACCAGCAAGAGGCCGTCCGATCCAGGCACCTCCAGTGAGAGTTGGAGCCACAGGTCAGACTACAACCTCAGCAACCACCTCTCCAGGGTCACAAACTGCGCAGCAGAGAGAAGCCAGCAGCCCCTGAAGTCATCACCAACCCCTGCAGCAAGTGTCAGCAGAGCTTCGCCAGGCGCTCAGACCTGGTGAGGCACATGCGGATCCACACGGGGGAGAAGCCGTATGTCTGTGCCGTCTGTGACAAGAGCTTCAGCCAGGCCTCCAACCTCACCCGACACCGCCGCATGCACACAGGGGAGAGACCGTACCGCTGTGCTGACTGCGGCCAGAGCTTCAGCTCCAGCCATGCCCTCACGCAGCACCACCACACCCACAGCGGCAGGAAGCCATACCACTGTGCTGACTGTGGCAAGAGCTTCTCTACGCGCTCCACCTCCTCCAGCACCACCTCATCCACACTGGGGAGAAGCCCTACCGCTGCACTGCCTGTGGCAAGAGCTTCAGACATAGTGCCACCCTCAGAGGGCACCTCCATGTGCACACTGGCAAGAAGGCTTTCACTTGTGCCGACTGCGGCAAGAGCTTCAGCCAGCGCTCCCAGCTGCTCTCTCATCGCCGCATCCACGCCGGCCAGAAGCCCTACGTCTGCAGTGACTGCAGCAAGTGTTTCACTCACAGGTCCGCCCTCAGGCGGCACCGCCTTGTCCACACAGGTGAGAAGCCCTTCCCCTGCACCGCCTGCAGCAAGAGCTTCCGCTGCAGATATAACCTCAGCCGGCACATGCGCATCCATGCCAGTGACCAGCCTGTGCCGGGGGACGCAGAAGAGCACTGACCCCAGCACTGCCAGGGTAAACATCACCCCCATGGGGGACCTGTCCCAGCAGATTGAACCAAGATCACCTCATTTGCACCCTGTTTTCTCAGACTCTGGGGGCTCCAGCAGGAACAAATGCCCCACTCTCCCCTAAACACCAATTAGGGATGATGAGACTAATTAACAGTGATGAGTCAGCACAGCCATCACCACCACTGAAGCTGGACTGAGCTTTGCTGGGCTTTGTATGCTTTCTACTCTGTACTTTGGGTTTCCCTGGGCTAAATGCTCCTTTCCTTTGTCCCTTGCCCAGCTGTAATGCTAACCCCCTCAAATTAACAGAATCTCCTCTTAGTTTGGTTTTCTTTTAGACATTCCTGTCCAAAATGCCTAATTCTTGGGGACATTTCTTTCCTAGGCCTGAGGCTGGAGCTGTGTGCCCAGTTCAGGGAGGGCTTTGGTGAGATTTTCATCAGTCTTGATGGTCTGTTGGGAGCGTCTCAGGGGCATAGCTGTCTCCCTGTTTGAGCCCCATCCTGGGCATTTGGTGCTTCTGGGGCACATGTCAGCAGAGGCTCCTCAGCTTCCTGAAGATGGGGGTGTCTGTAGCAGGTAGGACATGGAGATGTCCTGCCCTGCCACCACTGCCAGCTCAGCCACGTGTCTCCCAGGGAGTGAAGCATTGTGATGGGGCTGTCACTTCAGAAGGGAACAAATGCCTCGCTGAAATTCTGCAACCACCCCAAAAAGGGAGTGGAGTGGCCCCCAGCCCCAGCATGTGCCCTGCAGTTCCCCTGAGATGAGCCCTGGCCTAAGAGTTATTAAAAAGTAAATAGATTTAGAAGCAGATATTTATAGCTTTACATATTTATCTTGTCCAACCCTTGCACTCTTACCCATTTCTGCTTTTCCATGTGGGTGGAGATGAAGCCACAATCCATAGCCCAAGGGGGATCCAGAGACATCAGGGCCTGGAGACAGCTGGGGAGGGAGTCTGGAGCACAGGTTCTTTGCTCCTCTCCCTTTCCATCTGCAGGCAGTAACACTGGCAGAAAGAGACAGACCCATGCTGTGAATCCATGGCTCTGTGGCTGGTGTCACTGCCACAGCTCTGGGGTCTAACAATGGGATGGGCAGCACAGCACCAGGCTTGCTGGGGTCAGATGGGATTCATCTTTCTCCAAGGGAGCAGAGGGTCTTTACTCAGGAGCTTTCAGGGCTCACTGGCAGGCCTTTAAACTGGACTTGAAAGCAGAGGGGGACAAAATCAGGCTTGCTGGTGACAAGCTGTGGAGTGACAAGCCATGGCTAGAGGGAGAGAGGGCTAGAGAGTGCCCTTAGGCTCTTGTTCTGAGCTGTGCTGGGGACACTGCAGCACATTGAAGTCCTGTGGAGATGAGTCAGGGGGTCCTGGGGATTTGAGTAGGGAAACATTGGTTGAATCACTGCAGGCCATTAGACTGGAAGACCTGTGAAGGTCCCTCCCTACCCAAACCAGCATTTGATTCTGTGATTGTATGCCATGGAGGTGTCCCAGACATATTTGGACCAGTGCTGTTCAATATTCTCATCAGTGACACAGACAGTGAGGTTGAGGCACACTCAGCAAGTCTGCAGATGACACCAAGCTGAGTGGTGTGGTTGATAAGAAGGAAGGACAGGATGGGTGCCATTCAGAGGATCTGGACAGGCTGGAGAAGTGGCCTCAAGAGGTATTATGTCATAAAAGAGGAATAGTTGAAGCATGTTATGTTCTCAAATTTTCATTTCATCTGTGGTTTCAGGTCTGATTTAACAAAATTCATGGAGGATATTAACATTTTGGAGGTTTCAGTAGGGAGAAATTTGAAAGAAAAAACAACATTAGGCCAAAGTTAGGATCAATAGGACTCAGTACCTTTCCTTAGCAAAAACAGAGCATCAGCAGATCAGGATGTTAGGGTGAGTAAAAATGGATTAGTGTGTTATGTTCAGTTTTACATTGGGCAGAACCATGAATATTCAGGATGTCATCCCTGACCCAGCCAAGGAGCCTTTGCACTCTTGCTGTTTGCCTGCAAGTATTTTCCTTCTCTGTGGAGATGGAGCCTGGCCAGCTCTACCCTTATGGATTGTTGGAGAATGGCTTAAATCTAAGGGACATGATTCTGTGGAACAGCTACTTGAGCAGAATATGTAGGCCGTACCCATCTGTTCAGGTGACAACATTAATAGATGAGGGGCGAGCAACTGATGTCGTTTACCTGGACCTGAGCAAAGCCTTTGACACTGTCCCACACCACATCCTGGTCTCCAAGCTGGTGACACATGGGTTTGATGGATGGACCACTAGATGGATAAAGAACTGGCTTGATGGCCGCACCCAAAGAGTGGCTGTCAATGGGTCCATGTCCCAGTGGAGGCCAGGGACAAGCGGAGTCCCTCAGGGATCAGTCCTGGGACCAGGCTTGTTCAACATCTTTGTGGGTGCCATGGACAGTGGCATTGAGTGCACCCTCAGCAAGTTTGCTGATGACACCAAGCTGTGTGGTGCAGCAGACACGCTGGAGGGAAGGGATGCCATCCAGAGGGACCTGGACAGGCTGGAGAGGTGGGCACAAGCCAACCTCATGAGCTTCAACAGGACCAAGTGCAGGGTCCTGCATCTGGGTCGAGGCAATCCCAGGCACAAATCCAGGCTGGGCAGTGACTGGCTGGGGAGCAGCCCTGAGGAGAGAGACTTGGGGGTGCTGGTGGACGAGAAGCTCAACATGAACTCTCAGTATTCACTTGCAGCCTGGAAAGCCAATCAGATTCTGGGCTGCATCAGGAGAAGTGTGGCCAGCAGGTCAAGGGAGGGGATTCTCCCCCTCTGCTCAGCTCTGCTGAGACCCCACCTGGAGTACTGCCTCCAGTTCTGGAGCCCCTATTCCAAGAGGGATCTGGAGGTGCTGGAGCGTGTCCAGAGAAGGGCCACGAGGATGATCAGAGGGCTGGAGCACCTCTCCTATGAGGACAGACTGAAGGAGTTGGGGCTGTTCAGTCTGGAGAAGAGAAGGCTCCGAGGTGACCTCATTGTGGCCTTCCAGTATCTGAAGGGGGCCTACAAGAAGGCTGGGGAGGGACTTTTCAGGCTCTCAGGGAGTGACAGGACTAGGGGGAATGGAATGAAGCTGGAGGTGGGGAGATTCAGGCTAGATGTGAGGAGGAAGTTCTTCACCGCGAGGTGGTGAGGCCCTGGAATGGGTTGTCGAGGGAGGTGGTTGAGGCCCCATCCCTGGAGGTGTTTAAGCCCAGGCTGGATGAGGCTCTGGCCAGCCTGATCTAGTGTAGAGTGTCCCTGCCCATGGCAGGGGGGTTGGAACTAGATGATCCTTGTGGTTCCTTCCAACCCTAACTGAAACTATGAAACTATGAAACTATCTTGTCATTTCCTGCCCATAGTTAGCTGACTTGCTGAGGCTGCAAGGTCACTGTGGCCTTGTAGCTGTTCTTGCAGCTGTGTTTGTAAGATAACTGGATGGGAAAGGAAGAGCTAGTGAGAAGGGAGTTTTCTGAGATTGTACACAGAGCTTTCTGAGATTGTACGCAGACCTAATTGCAAGTAGGCTGGATATTATAATGTGGCCTTTAGCCAGCGACCAATAGAATAATGACATTTATGCATATTTAGCTGAGATGCTTTATAAGCTGTGTATCCAGGCAATAAAGTTGAAGCGTGCTTATTAATCACATTGATTGCTGCTGTCTTCCCTCGCCACTCCTGACATCTGGTGCCCTCGAACAGGGACGATCCAGTGGGAAAAGGGAGAGAACCCCCAACGCGGGATAGGAGACCTTCGGAGACCCTCTCACTGTTGGGGTGATGTGGCAAGCCCGGAAAAGTATTGATTTGCTGTGATCGAGGGGCAAAAGTGTGACTCAGCACTGGCGTAGGGAGTTCGTACCGTGCCTGAGCTGGAATTAAGCTTGCTGTCCGGGTAAGGGCTGCTGTCAGCTTCCAGGGTTTAAAGGCTGCACTAAGGGATAGAACGTGGAAAGCGAAGTAGCTCTTAATTTACTTAAAGTTTCCTTGAGAAACACAGAGTAGAGGATGTGGATTTAAAGAAGCATCCTGAACGTTTATTGCAGTTTGGTTAAGAGAATGGTCTTTTCAAGTCATCAGAAGATGTGTTTAGTGTTGATGTATTGGAGAGAATATGGAAACAAACTGTGGGACTTGATCATAGATGGTGACAAAACTGCTATAAAGCTGCAAGAGCAGCCGGGGAGAGGCAGCAGGGAGGAAGCAATAAAAAAGCAGCGAAACTTGTGGTTCAGCGTGTTCGACCCCCTTCATCAACATCTTCCTCTAATATTGCCAATGACAGCTCGGATTTGGAAGATGACAACACCGACGCTGAGAAATTCTAACAGCGCCGACTTTGCTTTACAGCCCTCTTAGAAAAAATGGAGTGCTTGGAGGCTCACGGTCACGGCATTCTTATGACCGCACCCCTCCTGCAAGCTCCGACGGCCCCCGCGGGCACCAATGGCTCCAACTGGGGTGGCCCCCAGCGGCCGTATTCCCCCCCCCCCGCCTCCTACGTCCCAGACATTGTCAGCAGAAAACATCACTGCGACAGAGGCTACAATCGAATTCCGATGGGATGATAGTGTAAGGGATCGGGAGGTGGGAGGGACAGGGAACTGTCCTGCTGCGCCGGTGGAACCCCCCTCCCTTTTCTGGTACGACTTTAGTCTACCAAATCTCTGTTCCGATTTAAAGCAACAGTGCTAATTTCATCATTTCTGATTGTAATGTCTTTCAGAGTTCGGTTATTTAGAGTTTTGCTAAGTCTCCCTAGTAATAATGAATAGTAAGCATTTGGTATTTACAGGTACTCAGTATATAGTAATTGCAGCAAGGTATAAGCACTTAGTAATGAGTTCACATTGTGAGATTTTCTTTTGGTTCAAACCCTCTTAGTTGTGTGCCTCAGCATTGCAAAGGAGTTCCGTGTAATATAGTTAAGGTTTGTAGTAAATAGGTATTCGCTTTTAAAAGTATTCCTTAGCTAATGTGCAGAACAATCAACAATGGCAGAAGAATCAAGACTATGAGGAAACAGCATTTCCCATGAAGTTGAACGTTGATCCCAATAACTGTTATGATAATGTGGGATCAAAAGCATCAATCAGAAGAATGTACCACAGCACCCTGTGAATTAGGACTGAATATTCTGAATGTTTGACTGTTGTGTGATTAGAGAAAAATGTTCATATGGACTTACATGTTATCTCACCAGTTTGCTATAATTTTACACACTTAGAGGGAAAATCACAATTCATTATAACACAACATGCATTTTCATTTTAGGTTGGAGACTACAACAAACACATGAATGCCAAAAAGAAGAAAAAAAAAGGGGGGGGAAAGAGAATAGCCCATAGCACAAAAAGTTTTTTAATGGTACCAACAAGAGATAGTTAGCTCATGTCAACACCTAGAAACATCAACTTTGAAGGAGGGGAAACCTGTCCACATGCTGGGACAAGATCTAGTATCTGGGCAGAATGTGCCTTCACCACACCCCTGCTTCCAGGATGAGTGTAGCCCATCACAATCCACCCCTCTGTTCCATTTATACTCTCCTGTCACAGCCCCTTCATCCAATTGTGACATATGGTATTCAAATCCTCAATACAAGTCCCTCTTTGTCCCGTCTCTCTCTCTCTCAGGGCAGTCTCTCCCTCTCTGGTGCTGGTCAGTGTAGGTGGTGCTCGAACTGGGCAAGAATGAATGTATCTTTGAAAGGAAAAGAAACATTGGGAACAGTCCATTGCTGTAGAGACATCAGGAACAGTCTCTTGCTGTGGGGCATCAGGAACAGGTGCAGGCAAGATGATGCAGGAGCTCTCTGGATTGGTGTGCAGTGTGTTCATGTTGAGTGCAGGATGCTAGGCTGGTATTAAACTAGGAGAGAAAACACTTACAACAACTTATAACTATTCTACAGTGACTCTATTACATTGGTGTGCGCTGCCCCCTCTGAGTTCATCCCCTCTCAGCCAGAGTCACATTCTGCTGTGGGATACACTGAATGTCCCCAGTTTCTAACATGACCCAGAAGGTGTGACCAGGACCCTCAGCAGAGACCACTGCTCGGCTTCGTTTGTCCCCACCAGCAGCAGGGGAAACCCACACCGACTTCCCCAGTAGGTTTGTCACAGCAATCACAGGAACTCCATCTCCATCCACTGTTGGCAGCAGGTGGGACTGGGCAGGACCAGCTGGGTTCACAGCTCCTCTGCTGGTCACTAACCAAGTGGCTTGAGCTAGGTGCCCTTCCCAGTTCCTAAAGGTTCCACCCCCCATGGCTTTTAGGGTGGTCTTTAGCAAGCCAGTGTAGCGCTCGACCTTCCCCGCAGCTGGTGCATTCTATGGGATGTGGTAAATCCACTCAATGCCATGGTCCTTTGCCCACTCCTTTATGAGATGGTTCTTGAAGTGGCTTCCATTGTCTGATTCAATCCTCCCAGGGGTGCTGTGTCTCCACAGAACATGTCTCTCTAGGCCCAGGATGGTGTTGCAGGCAGTGGCAATACAGGAGGTCCATGCCCAACTACATTGGTAAAGCTTTTATCCAGTTGAGCAGCATCTCTACCATTAACCACACCAGATGGTAAGTTATTAATTTGCAGATATGGGTCCAAAAGCTCCATCCAAACACCCATGCAAAAGCTTGGAACATCAGATGCTTCAAAACTGACATCTCTGCTTCCAGTCCTTTTGTTTCAAAAAAAGTATTGTTTTCCAAAGAGAATATTAATTTCCAAGCCCCATGTTGGAGTGCCAAAAAGACTGTGGTGGTTTGAGCCTTAACTGGGATTTAAGAGCTCAGATGGGGGCAAAGCTGAGAATCCCTCCCCTGGTCTCCCCCCTCCTCTTTCCTGATCGAGAGAAAAAGAGAGGGATGGAGCAAATCTACAGAGAAATAATTTGAAGTCAGTTTGAAAGTAAAGAGGTAAAAATTTTCTTTAAACAATGTATATATGTGCATATGTGTGTGTGTGTGTGTGTAAATAACAGTAACAGGAAGGGCTCATAAGGGTAAGGAACAAGGATGGATGGGGGAAAAAAATATATACAAAACCAGGGTACAGTGAAATTGTGAAACCTCTCTTCCATGTAACATAGAAGCAAAATTATTTAATACAGGGACCTGAGCAGCAGGTAGCACTCAACCAGATAAAAAGAGAGGTGGCACAGGCTATGGCTCTGGGACCTTGTCGGACTGGACCAGGGATTATTTCTCAGTGAATTTACTTCCTCCCTTTTTCCTCATCCCCCTTTATTTCCTTTTGTTTTCTTTTTACTTCTCTTATCTCTCCCTGTTCTTTCTTCTTCCCTTTTTCTCTCAATCAGGAAAGAGGAGGTGTGAGCAGAGGAGGGATTCTCAGTCTTGCCCCCCATCTGAGCTCTTAAATCCCAGTTAAGGCTCAAAGAACCACACCCTCTCAGTTCCTGATAAGTGGTATATTCCTAACCCAGGGAATCCAGTTTGTACTGGAACAGGGTCCAGGATATACTGTGAGGGCAGAAGGGGATGCAGTATTTATTGAAACAAGACCTAATGTACACCTGGAGGGATGAAAAGGGGTCCTGTTTAGACTGGGACAGGGCACAGACTGTAGTGGGAGGGCATGAGGGTGTGCAGTTTGTGCTAGGATGGATGCATTCAGTACTGGGAAGGCAACCAGGTGTGGATGACTGGGCTATAAAACGGGGTCTGGACATGCTCACTCAGATTACAACCAAGGACCTGCAAGAGAAGAGAGCTGAGCGTAAGGAGCAGATGAATAGCCTTGGAGTTATTTATGTCCTTGAAGAGCAGTGGAGTGGAAAGTCCCCGGGTGCTGAATAACAGGACCTTGTGGTTAAGGAATGTGGCTAAAGAATGTGGAACTGATAACTTGTTAGGGGAGGGGTTGATATTTAGCAAACGACCAATAGCATCTTGACTAGTATGCATAACTAACAGCAACTGTATATAAGCTGAAGTGTTACCTTAATAATGTTGGACTTGGTTAATCATATTGATTATGTACCAGCCCCTTCTTGCAGCAGTGCAGAGGATTGTGGAAGGAGATACCTGGTTTCCTGTGTCCACCCACTGGGCTGGACTTCTGGACACAGGAAGTACACCACGTAGCAGAGGGCAACCAGCCCAAACCACCACAGCTCCTGTGTTCCATCTTGCACCCATTGCTCCTTGTCCCATCATTGGGCATCACTGCCAGGAGCCTGGCACCTTTCTCTGGAGGTGTCCAAAACTGGACACAACACTCAAGGTGTGGCCTCCCCAGAGCTGAGTCCTAGGGGACAGTCACCTCCCTGCTGCTGCTGGACACAGCATTGCTGATCCCAGCCAGGATGCCTTTGGCTTTCTTGACCACCTGGGCACACTGCTGGCTCCTATTCTGCTGATTCTCCATCAGCACCCCCAGGTCCCTTTCTGCCAGACAGCTCTCCAGCCACACTACCTCTGGAGCATTGCTTGGGGTTGTTGTGCCCCAAGGGCAGGACCTGGCACTTGGCCTTCTTGAAGCTCCTCCTGGTAACATTGGCCATGGATCCAATCGATCCAAGTCCCTCTGCAGAGCCTCCCTACCCTCATGCAGATCAACTCTGCCACCTAACTTGGTGTCATCTGCTGACTCACTGCTGACACACTCTGTGTCTTCATCAAGGTCACCAATGAATATGTTCAAAAGAAGTGCTCCCAACACTGAGCCCTGAGGAACACCCCTTGTGCCCTGCCACCAGCTGGATTGAACTCCACTCGGCACCACTCTTTGGGCCCTTTACAATAATACAATAATACAATACACCACCAGGTTGCAAGAGACCTTCAGGTTCAGGAACAGGCTGTGCCAGTGTCCCGGAAGATGAGCCGCCGGGGCAGACGGCCAGCCTGGTTGGTCAATGAACTCTTAATAGAACTAAGGGAAAAAAAGAGGGTGTACCATCTCTGGAAGAAAGGGGAGGCAACCTACGGAATGTTTAGGGATGTTGCTAGGACATGCAGAAAGAAAATTAGGGAGGCAAAAGCCCATTTAGAACTTAGACTGGCCTCTGCTGTGAAGGACAACAAAAAGTCCTTCTATAATACATCATAGCAAGAGGAAGGGCAAGGACAACCTCCACTCCTTGGTGACACGGAGGGGAAGGTTGTAACAAAGGATGAGGAAAAGGCAGAGGTACTTAACACCTTCTTTGCTTCAATCTATCCTAGCATGGTAGAACATCTTCCAGACAGCTGGCCTGCAGAGCTGGCAGAAGGAACCAGGGAGCTGCATAGTTTCCCGCTGCTCCAGGAGGTAGTTAGAGATCTTCTGAGCCGCTTGGACCCCCACAAGGCCATGGGACCAGATGGGATCCATCCTAGGGTGCTGAGAGAGCTGGCAGATGAGCTGGCCAAGCCGCTCTCCATCATTTTCAGCAGTCCTGGCTCACTGGAGAGGTCCCAGAAGACTGGAAGCTGGCCAACGTGGTGCCCATCCACAAGAAGGGCCGGTGATGAGCCAGGGAATTATAGGCCTGTCAGCCTGACCTCAGTGCCAGGCAAGATTATGGAACAGGTCATCTTGAGTGCGATCATGCAGCACTTACAGGATGGCCAAGGGATCAGGCCTAGCCAGCATGGCTTTAGGAAGGGCAGGTCCTGCTTGACCAACCTGATCTCCTTCTATGATCAGGTGACCCGCCTGGTTGATGTGGGGAGGCCTGTGGATGTGGTCTACCTGGACCTCAGCAAGGCCTTTGACACCGTCCCCACAGCAAAACTCTTGGCCAAGCTGGCAGCCATGGCTTGGATGGGAGCACACTGCGTTGGGTTAGGAACTGGCTGGAGGGCCGAGCCAGAGAGTGGTGGTGAATGGTGCCACATCCGGCTGGCGGCCAGTCACTAGTGGTGTGCCCCAGGGATCGGTGCTGGGCCCCATGCTCTTCAACATCTTTATTGATGATCTAGATGAGGGCATTGAGTCCATCATCAGTAAATTTGCGGACGACACCAAGCTGGGGGCAGGAGTTGATCTGCTGGAGGGCAGAGAGGCTTTGCAGAGGGACCTCAACAGGCTGGACAGATGGGCAGAGTCCAACGGCATGAGATTGAACACATCCAAGTGCCGGGTTCTGCACATTGGCCACAACAACCCCATGCAGTGCTACAGGCTGGGGTCAGAGTGGTTGGAGAGCGGCCAGGCAGAGAGGGACCTGGGGGTGCTGGTTGATTGTAGGTTGAACATGAGCCTGCAGTGTGCCCAGGCAGCCAAGAAGGCCAATGGCATCCTAGCCTGCATCAGAAACAGTGTGGCCAGCAGGAGCAGGGAGGTCATTCTGCCCCTGTACACTGCACTGGTTAGGCTGCACCTTGAGTACTGTGTCCAGTTCTGGGCCCCTCAGTTTAAGAAAGATGTTGTCTTACTGGAGTGTGTCCAGAGAAGGGCAACAAAGTTGGTGAGGGTTTGGAAGACAAGCCCTATGAGGAGAGGCTGAGGGAGCTGGGGTTGCTTAGCCTGGAGAAGAGGAGACTGAGGGGTGACCTTATTGCTCTCTACAACTACCTGAAGGGAGGTTGTAGCCAGGCGGAGGTTGGTCTCTTCTCCCAGGCAGCCAGTACCAGAACAAGAGGACACAGTCTCAGGCTGCGCCAGGGCAGGTTTAGACTGAAGTTAGGAAGAAGTTCTATACTGAGAGAGTGATTGCCCACTGGAATCAGCTGCCTGTGGAAGTGGTGGAGTCACCTTCATTGGAGGTATTCAAGAAGAGGCTTGATGGGGTGCTTGGTGCCAGGGTTTAGGTTTTTTTTAGTTGTTTAGGTGGGTTGTATTGTACTGTATTGTACTGTATTGTACTCTTTTGTACTGTATTGTACTGTATGGTACTGTATTGTATTTTAGGTGGGTTGGATTGGTTGATGGGTGGACGTGATGATCTTGAAGGTCTCTTCCAACCTGGTGTATTGTATTATTGTATTATTATTGTATCGTGTCCAACCTATCAACCAATCCAACCCACCTAAATACAAGACAATACAATACAATGCAACCCACCTAAACAACTAAACCATGGCACCAAGCACCCCATCAAGCCTCTTCTTGAACACCTCCAATGATGGTGACTCAACCACCTCCACGGGCAGCCGATTCCAGTGGGCAATCACTCTCTCTGTATAGAACTTCTTCCTAACATCCAGTCTAAACCTCCCCTGGCGCAGCCTGAGACTGTGTCCTCTTGTTCTGGTACGGGCTGCCTGGGAAAAGAGACCAACCTCTGCCTGGCTACAACCTCCCTTCAGGTAGTTGTAGAGAGCAATAAGGTCACCCCTGAGTCTCCTCCTCTCCAGGCTAAGCAACCCCAGCTCCCTCAGCCTCTCCTCAGAGGGCTTGTCTTCCAAATCCCTCACCAACTTTGTTGCCCTTCTCTGGACATGTTCCAGCAAGTCAACATCCTTCCTAAACTGAGGGGCCCAGAACTGGACACAGGACTCTAGGTGTGGCCTAACCAGTGCAGTGTACAGGGGCACAATGACCTCCCTGCTCCTGCTGGCCACACTGTTTCTGATGCAGGCCAGGATGCCATTGGCCTTCTTGGCTGCCTGGGCACACTGCAGGCTCATGTTCAGCCTACAATCAACCAGCACCCCCAGGTCCCTCTCTGCCTGGCCGCTCTCCAGCCATTCTGACCCCAGCCTCTAGAACTGCATGGGGTTGTTGTGGCCAGTGTGCAGAACCTGGCACTTGGATGTGTTCAGTCTCATGCCGTTGGACTCTGCCCATCTGTCCAGCCTGTTGAGGTCCCTCTGCAAAGCCTCTCTGCCCTCCAGCAGATCAACTCCTGCCCCCAGCTTGGTGTCGTCCGCAAATTTACTGATGATGGACTCAATGCCCTCATCCAGATCATCAATAAAGATGTTGAAGAGCATGGGGCCCAGCACTGACCCCTGGGGCACACCATTAGTGCCTGGCCGCCAGCCAGATGTGGCACCATTCACCACCACTCTCTGGGCTCGGCCCTCCAGCCAGTTCCTAACCCAATGCAGTGTGCTCCTGTCCAAGCCATGGGCTGCCAGCTTGGCCAGGAGTTTGCTGTGGAGGACAGTGTCAAAGGCCTTGCTGAGGTCCAGGTAGACCACATCCACAGGCCTCCCCACATCAACCAGGCGGGTCACCTGATCATAGAAGGAGATCAGGTTGGTCAGGCAGGACCTGCCCTTCCTAAAGCCATGCTGGCTGGGCCTGATCCCTTGGCCATCCTGTAAGTGCTGCATGATCGCACTCAAGATGATCTGTTCCATAATCTTGCCTGGCACTGAGGTCAGGCTGACAGGCCTATAATTCCCTGGCTCATCCAACCGGCCCTTCTTGTGGATGGGCACCACGTTGGCCAGCTTCCAGTCTTCTGGGACCTCTTCAGTGAGCCAGGACTGCTGAAAAATGATGGAGAGCGGCTTGGCCAGCTCATCTGCCAGCTCTCTCAGCACCTAGGATGGATCCCATCTGGTCCCATGGCCTTGTGGGGGTCCAAGAGGCTCAGAAGATCTCTAATGCCTCCTGGAGCAGCGGGAAAACATGCAGCTCCCTGGCTCCTTCTGCCAGCTCTGCAGGCCAGCTGTCTGGAAGATGTTCTGCCATGCTAGGATAGATTGAAGCAAAGAAGGTGTTAAGTACCTCTGCCTTTTCCTCATCCTTTGTTACAACCTTCCCTTCCGTGTCAACCAAGGAGTGGAGGTTGTCCTTGCCCTTCTTCTTGCTATTGATGTATTTATAGAAGGACTTTTTGTTGTCCTTCACAGCAGAGGCCAGTCTAAGTTCTAAATGGGCTTTTGCCTCCCTAATTTTCTTCCTGCATGTCCTAGCAACATCCTAAACATTCCGTAGGTTGCCTCCCCTTTCTTCCAGAGATGGTACACCCTCTTTTTTCCCTTAGTTCTATGAAGAGTTCATTGACCAACCAGGCTGGCCGTCTGCCCCGGCGGCTCATCTTCCGGCACACTGGCACAGCCTGTTCCTGCACCTTCAAGAGTTCTTCTTTGAAGCAGCTCCAGCTCTCCTGGACCCTTTATTTTAAGGGCTGTATCACAGGGAAACTTCTGAGTTAGTTCCTTGAGTAGCCTGAAGTCTGCCCTCCTGCAGTCCAGAGTGGAGGTCTTCTTGCTGCCCCTCTTGGCTTGGCTGAATACCGAAAACTTAATTTCCTCCTGGTGCTGCCCACCCTGTCTGTTTGTTCCTTATTATGGGATGGCCTCAGCCTGGCTGGATGCACAGCCTAAGTGTTTTTCCCCCAGAGGTGAGTTGACTTCAGGCAGTCAATGTTTGCTAATCAGTTAGGTTGCATCTCTGGACACATTTGGAATATCTCTCCTTTGGATCAGGAGCCTCTTCCATCCCCATCCTGTACTTCTAGTTCTGGATTATCCTGCAGTCACCCACAGAAATGTCAGAGCTCTGTCAGGTGTCCACACCTGAGCTGGCCTCATGAACTGCTTCTGCACCTCAGCATGTTCAGACAGAGTCTTTCCCCATCCCTCACACAGGCTCTGCACTGCAGCAGGCCAGAGTGTCCCTGGCCTCCTGCTGCCCCTGCCAGAGGATGGGAGGCTCCTCACACCTCCAGTGCCTTGGTACCCCAGCCCCAGCTGATGGTGTTTGCGCTCACTCAGGTTCCTCTCACCCCACACACCATGGCCATGCTTGCATCTCATCTGTTGAATGCCAGCAGCCACTGCTGACCTCCTGATCCTGTGACCTGCAACTGGGGGACAAAGAAACTTTGCAAGTTGTGATGAGAGACCAGTGCTGGGAATAGTGGTGTTGAGTGGCTAGAGCAGGATGATTAGCCTGGGACAGCTTCCCCAGGCTGTGCAGTGAACAGAGACACAGATCAGAGGCTGCTCTGCTGCTCCTTCAGGCCTCTGACAGGAGGCCTGTCTGTGTCAGGACACTGCTGTGTGCCTGTGGTGGTTTGGGCTGGGTGCCCTCTACTACATGGTGTGCTTCCTGTGTCCAGAATTCCAGCCCAGTGGGTGGACACAGGAAACCAGGTATCTCCTACCACAGTTCCCTGCACTGCTATAAAATCCAGCGCAGGGTCTGGCACTTCCTCTTTCTTCCCTCGCCGGCACCCGGTAACTGGGGGAGACATCTCCCGGCCTTGGGCCTGGCTAGGCCCAAAGCCAGGGGGATGGGTGGTCTCAGGTCTGGCCAGCTGAGACTAGCTTCTCAGTGGGGGGGGGAGAAGGAGCCCTGGGGGGCTTGGGTGCACCCTCAGGTTGGGATGGGATGTTTCTGGGTCTGCTTTGGGGTTTCTTTTGTCACTGTTTCTGGCTCTCTGTGCACATTCACTCTTGCTATTTAAACTTTCCATCACTTTGCAATCCGTTTGTCAGAGTCATTATTTCTGCCTGGGGTGGGGAGGGCATCTCCTCAACCCACTACAGTGCCCCAACCTTGCACACTCACACTTGAGCTGTTCCCAGCTGTTTCCATCCCTGGGCACTTCCTTGGGCCTGTTCTGGAAAGTAACTTCTCTGGAGAGAAATGAAGCCCTAAGCCTTCAGACTCTGCCTGAGCAGATCCTCTGTCTTGTGGAACTGCTCTTGGGGGCAGCTCAGGCAGAGTAGTTCCCATGGCCTGTCCCTGCCTGTGCTCACAGGGCTGGCATGCAGCAGAGCCCTGACAAGATGCCACAGCACTCAGGCCTTGCACTGACCCAGGGGAGTGTGGAAGTTGAAAGGGAGAAGCCTTGGGAGACCAAGTCCTGGTGCTCCCTGGCAGTGCTGCTGTGCTGGGACTCCTTGCCCTTCTGCCTCTGCACACAGGACCTGTCCCTGAAGCTCCAGAGAAGGCTTGGAGGAAGGTTCTCAGGAAACAAAACTGTTACTGAAAGGCTCTTTATTGTGTTTGAATGAACAAAAACACAGGTCCTGGGACACTAACTCCTGGTCAACAAAGCAAAGCAGAGGGTGAATTAGCACAGGGATGTCAACATTGTAAAAGTAAAATCCACCACCGGAAAGTACAGCAGCCAGGCTGGGCCTGCACTGAGTGACATCAGAACTGCTCTGCAGGAGAAGACAAAGAGTTAATTGCTTCTGAAGGCACCCAGTGATCAGTTGGCTCAGGGCAGCCTTGAGCTCCTGGTTCCTCAGGCTGTAGATGAGAGGGTTCACTGCTGGAGGCACCACCGAGTACAGAACTGACACCACCAGATTGAGGGATGGGGAGGAGATGGAGGAGGGTTTCAGGTAGGCAAAGATGCCAGTGCTGAGAAACAGGGAGACCACAGCCAGGTGAGGGAGGCAGGTGGCAAAGGCTTTGTGGCGTCCCTGCTGAGAGGGGATCCTCAGCACTGCCCTGAAGATCTGCACATAGGACACCACAATCAACAAAAAACAGACAAAGAAGAAACAGACACTGGCCACAATAAGCCAAAGTTCCCTGAGGTAGGATGTGGAGCAGGAGAGCTTGAGGATGTGGGGGATTTCACAGAAGAACTGCTCCACAGCATTGCCCTGACAGAGGGGCAGGGAAAATGTATTGGCTGTGTGCAGCAGAGCATAGAGAAAGCCACAGGCCCAGGCAGCTGCTGCCAGGTGGAGACAAACTCTGCTGCCCAGGAGGGTCTCATAGTGCAGGGGTCTGCAGATGGCAACGTAGCGATCGTAGGACATGGTGGTGAGGAGAAAATACTCTGCTGACATGAAAAAGAGAAATAAAAATAGCTGAGCAGCACATCCTGCATACAAGATGTCTCTGTTGTTCCTGAGGGAGTTAGCCATGGATTTTGGCACAGTGGTGGAGATGGCACCCAGGTCAGTGAGGGCAAGGTTGAGGAGGAAGAAGTACATGGGGGTGTGGAGGTGGTGGTCCCAGGCTATGGTGGTGATGATGAGGCCATTGCCCAGCAGGGCAGCCAGGTAGATGGCCAGGAAGAGGCCAGAAGTGCAGGAGCTGCAGCTGCTTGGGGCTGGGAAGGGCAGGAGGAGGAAGTGGCTGATGGAGCTGCTGTTGGCCATCTGCTGCCTCTGGCCATGGAGACCTGTGCAAGGAGGGAAAGGCAGTGACAAGTTAGGGCACACTTCTCTGAGAAGAAAGATTCAAGTGCTCATAGAACACCACCTGCCTGAGCTGCATGAGGAATGGATCAGCTCAGTCCCATCACTACCAACCCATGGCAGAGCTTGTCACATGAAGATTCCTCTGGAGTCAGAACAGAAAGTGACCAACAGCCCAGTCCCAGAGAACAAGAGTCCCATTGTGGTGGGTTGAAATTTCCCCCCAGCATTACCTTTGCCAGAGCAGCTCAGTTAGAAGCAAATGAAGCTGTATTGACAAGCAAGAGCTACACTCTACAATGGTAGGCAATGAGCAGGTACAGAACATACAGGAGTGACAATATTAGACAGGTATTTACAATTAGCAAATGACATGAAAACACCCTTGGTCAGAGACCAGGGAAGCTGTTCCCCTGCCCTACTCTCCAACCTGCTGTTCCATGAAAGAAAGGAGGAGTGGAGAGAGAAAAAGCCAAAGCAGGTGATCTCTCCCCAGCAAAGCAAAACAGCTGAGATCAGAAGAGAAGAGAGAGAATTGTTATGGTACAGCTCCTCTGATTCCAGAGATTTATCCAATGAATTTGTTTAGAAGAATCTTTTCTTTCCTTTTTCACACCCAAGAGTGATCTATTGATTTTGTTTCCTCTTTTCTGCTCAAAATCTGTAACTAAATTTTAAAGGCATTGCCTAAAACCACCACACCCATGGAGAGGGGGAGAAACAGGGAGCAGGCCTGCAGTGCTGCAGAGACAGGGAAGGGAAGAGAGAAAGGCAGAGGGGCTGGGGGTGAAGCCTTCTCCTTCCCCAGCTCTGCTCACTGCTGCTCACAGGATGGAACTGAAGGGCTTTGCTCCTCCTTCTGTCTGCACACTCCAGGAGCCTTCAGCTGAGCATCAGCTGCTGAAATGGAGATCCCTCCAGGAGCTCCAGCTGCAGTGTCCTGCACCCACAGCCTCACTGTGTCAGTGACTGCAGTGACTTCTCCTCCAGTGAGCTCTCAGTCACCCTCCCAGTCCTGGCCACCTTGAAGCTCTCTCTGCCTTCTTCATCTCCCTGAGATGCTCTGGCAGTGTCCTCAGCCCTGCTGTGTTGTGCAGAGGAGCTGCTCCTGGCCAGAGCTGTCTCCTGCAGTGCTGCCTGCATCACCTTCCAGCCGAGGAGCCTGGCCCAATAGAGCAGCAGAGGACCAGCCCAAGGTGTTTTATTGACTCCTTCTGCAGCCTTTGGTGCCCTGTAAACCTCAGGGACTGAGAGGAAGCTGATGAAACCTCTCCAGAAGTCAAAATCCGATTCAAACTCTGAAGTTTCTTCTACTCTTAATGGGTCCCAGTGAAGCATACTGGGAAAGGGTCCCCAGGGTCTGGTTAGAGCAGAAGGAGACAGTGGATGCAAGGGAAGCATCACTCGAGGCACTGAAGCATCTCCAAGTTCTGGTGAGAGCAGAGACCTGAGGCAGTGCTGAGAGGTCAGGACAAGCAGCTCAAGGTGGCTCTGCTGCTGAGCAAACCTGAAGAGGTTTCATAGATCCAAAGGGCCAAGCCCTGACCCCCAGCCCCTGGCAAGGCAGATCCTGTCCCTCTCAAGTGGCTCAGGGCTCTGCTGGAGGCAGTGGGTGAGCAGTGAGCAAAGTAGACCTTGTCAGGTTTTGCTGTGGTTTGCTTGCAAGGAGACAACTCCGGATGAAAACCAATGAAATGTACCTTTAAAAATACTTTTTATCAGATGTTTTGTGCAATAAAAACTTCTCCAATTAGCTGCAGAAACCTTGGCAATAATGAGAGGTTCAGCAGGATTTAATGAGCCCCATGGAGTATTTGGGGCTGATGACATCATCCCTAGGTACTGGCAGGAGACTCTGCCAAGGCATTGCCAAGAAGCCTCTCAAGAAGTCCAAGTCAGAAGGAAACTGCAAAGTCCCTTGAAGCACTGATTGGCCTCCCTGAGGCTTGTTCCTGACAAAGGCTCCCCAGGGACTCCTTAGAGCAGCTTGTTAGAGGCCAGGATTGCAGGGAGACAAAGGCAAAGTAGAGGGGAGAAAACTTGCCTTGGTGTAGGAAGCAGAAAGGCCAAGCCCTGACCACTGCCCTGCAGTAGAAGAACCTCAAAGCCTCAAAGCCCAAGTTTCTCCTCACAAGCCTTGGTGGCAGAGGCAACTGCCAGAGCCAAGGGGTCAAAGGCCTTAGTCCTGTTGGTCCTCTCATCCTTGCCAGAGCCCTTGGCCGTCCCTACTGCAGCCTGCCCCACACAGTCCCATTCCTGCAAGCTCTTTCCCTTCAGGCTACTGACACCAATCTTGCTTCCCCAACCAGCTCTCCCCCTGCCATTTCCATCCCTTCCCTGAGCTGTCTCAGCTCTCCCTCCTGTATCCTGACCCCTCTGGATGGCCTCATGCATAGCAGCTCTGCCCTTTCAGGGACATTTCTTTGGCCTCATCTCCACTCTGAACCTTCCAAGATGCACTTTGTGAAGGTTTTTGTCTCTTCCCACTCCCCAGGAGAGCTCCATCCTCTCTGAAACCACCCTTCAGCCATGTTCACACTGCTCTGGCAGTGCCCTGAGCCTCCCTTCAGCAGGCTGAAGCAGCCCAGGTCCCTCAGCCTCTCCACAGAGATGTCAAGTCCCATCCTGGCAGATCTCCTCTGTAGCCTCCCCAGTTCCTCCCTTCTCCATCAGACTGCAGAACCCCACACCCAGGCACCAAGCATCCAAATGTGGCCACAGCAGTGCTGAGTACAGAGGGAGGTCAACTTGTGTGTCTGGGTGGCCACACTCCTCCTGCCACCGCCCAGCTGCAGTTGGCCTTCTTCCCTGGGTGCAGGGATTGCTCCATCCCAGGACATTTGGAATAGCTCCTCCCACATGCTGTGGTGCCTTTTTGACTGGGAATGGGACACACCAGAACCTTCAGCTCTAAAGAACAGGCAGAGAGTTTGTACTGGGTTGGGGCCCAGCCTGTCAGGGAGTGGGTAAGGGGATATAGTCCTGTAGCGCAGCATGTCTAACAGACTGATGTAACCCATACAAGGCACAATGCCTAAGTTGAGCTAGTTAGAATGTTCTAACAGAGCTGGCATAATACATGGTCAAAGATAGCAAACCTCCTGGGCTGTGGCAGGAGGAGTGTGGCTACCCAGACACAGAAGTTGTCCTCACCCAGACTCAGCACTGCTGTGGCCACATCTGTATGCTTGGTGTCTAGGTGTGGGGTTCTGCAGACTGACAGAGAAGGAAGGAACTTCAGAGACTGCAGAGGAGATCTGCCAGGACAGGGGTTGACATCTCTGTAGAGAGGCTGAGGGACCTGGGCTGCTTCAGCCTGCTGAATGGAGGCTCAGGGCACTGCCATAGTAGTGTGAACACGGCTGAAGTGTGGTTTCAGAGAGGATGGAGCTCTTCTGGGGAGTGGGAAGAGACCAAAACCTCCACAAGTGCATCTTGGAAGGTTCAGAGTGGAGAGGAAGACAAAGAAATGTCCCTCAAAGGACAGAGCTGCTATGCAAGACCACTCATCTGTGTCTCCTCCCAAGAAAACCTTGTAAAGAAGAACGTAAATCTGAATAGTTCTGATCTTTACATTTCACTCTTCATATTGACAGAGAAGACTTGATTATGCCTGAACACATTGCACACAGAGATTAAGACACAAATCCAATCCTCAGCACTGTCTTTTACAATCTGCTTCAGGGGTATGTTGCATCTTTATTTTTCTAGGATGGTCAAAAATCATAAATTGTTCAATTTCAGCAAGATTTTCCTTGATCTGTAAAGGTCGATCTGGCCAGGCTCTAGCTTCACAGACAGAAAACTTGCAGGCAAACAGCAAGAGCAAAGGAGCTTCATTGCTTTGCCAATACAAAATTACCCATAATAATGTGTTTTTGCTCACCCTACTAATACTGATCTCTTAATGTTCACACAACAGTTAAGCAGCCATGACACTCAGTTATAAGTTAGATGCTTTCTGTTGACCTCTTGGATTACAGTGACAGTCATTGAGGTCAGTGCTAGGCAGGTTTGCTGACTGTCATCTTCATGACAGTTGTGCCATGTTCGTGCTGTCTTGTGGTGAGAGGGTTGCAGCACTTTGCAAAGTTGATATTTTCTAGGTGTTGACATGAGCTAACTATCTCTTGTTGGTACCATTTTTTTTGCTATGGGGTATTCTCTTTTTTCCCCCTCCCTTTTTTTTTCCTAGTATTTATTTGTTTGTTGTTGTTTCCAGCCTACAATGAAAATGCATGTGGTGTTATAATGAATTGTGATTTTCCCTCTAAGTGTGTAAAATTATAACAAATTGGTGAGAAACATTTAAGTGCATATGAACATTTTCTCTAATCACACAACAATCAAACAACCATAACATTCAGTCCTAATTCACATGGTGCTGTGGTACATTCTTCTGATTGATGCTTTTGATCTCAGGTTATCATAACAGTTACTGTGATCGATGTTTGACTCCATGGGAAATGCTGTTCCTTCATATTCTGGATTCTTCTGCTGTTGTTTATTGCGATGATTGCAGTTGATTTGGGTTAGTTATTTCTTGCTGGTATCACTAAAACCCCTTAGCTATAAAATACAGTCTTTTTTCTTTTTTGGTTTACTTTTTCTTGATATATTTTTTAACTATCTTTAAAATTTTTATTATTTTCTTTTTTTAATTTTTATTTTAATTTTTATTTTAATTAATTAAAAATATTTTGGGTATTTTAAAATTTCAATTATTTCCTTAATAATGGATTTTAATTTAATTTAATTACTATTTAATCAAATTTTAGTTTAATTTTTTAGACATTTTTTATTTTTGATCTTATATTTTTTCAATTTTAAAATTTTAATTAATTATTTAACTTTTAAGGTTTGTTTTATTTAATGCATTTTTTTTAATTTCTTTTTTTTTTTAATTAACCCATTTTAGATTTTAAAAAAATTTAAAATCTGATCATTGTTACCAGCTGTCCAGCCTTGCTCATCACAGAGGACATCCTTCCTTTGACTTTCCTTCTCTGGCTGGCAGGCCTGCAGAAGCTGCTTCTTGTTCTTGGCATGCCTAGAAAGGTTCAGCTCCAGCCATAGCTTGGCCTTCCTGACCCCATTCCTACACCACAGGGCAGTGTCCCTATGCTCTTCCCAGCATCCCTCTCCCTGCTTCCACTGCCTGTGCAGTTCCTTCTTGCCCTTCACTTTCACCAGCAGGTCTTGAGCAGGCCTCCCAGGGGAGCAGTGGAATCCTTGTCCCTAGAGGTGTTCCAAGCTGTGCAGCCCTGGCACTGCAGGACAGGGGTTCATGGCCATGGTGGTGTCAGTTCTCAGAGGTCTGTTGCAACAGAAAGGATTCTATCATTCTATGCTTCCATGACTCAGCCATGCCAGTCTCTTGCCTGCCTTGCCTGATCTCTTTCAGCCAGCTGTTAATGTTTGTGTGCAGCTGGCTCCCCCTGACTGTGCTGAGCCATCAACACAAGGCCACAAGCTGAGAAACTGCAGGGCACTACAGCTAATGAAAGGAGTCCCTGGTTCTGTGCCGACCAGAGCAGGAATCAGCATGACAAGCCTCTTGGAAACACCAAGTGGGGACACAAAGGCAGCAAAGCCAGGGGCAGTGGGGAGAGAGCAGAGGTGGGTTACTGGGAAAGCAATGTTTGAGGAAGATCAAAGAGAAGAACTGGATCTTAGGAAGAAGTTCTATACCGAGAGAATGATTGCCCATTGGAATGTGCTGCCTGTGGAGGTGGTGGAGTCACCTTCATTGGAGGTGTTCAGGAAGAGGCTTGATGGGGTGCTTGGTGCCACAGTTTAGTTGTTTAGGTGGGTTGTATTGTATTGTATTGTATTGTATTGTATTGTATTGTATTTAGGTGGGTTGGGTTGGTTGATGGGTTGGACGCGATGATCTTGAAGGTCTCTTCCAACCTGGTGGTGTATTGTATTGTATTGTATTGTATTGTAACTTGGAGGGGAAAGAGGGAAAAGAAAAGCTAAAACATAACCATTTGGCCTCTTTGGATTCCAGCTCCTACTGGATTTCCATCCTGTCTGGTACTGCTGCACTCACAGGTGGTGTTACTTGTGGTGAAGGCACATTATGCCCAGAATTATGCCCAGATGTTGAAAGTTGTCCCAGCACATGGACAAGTTCCCCCTCCTTTCATGAGGGAAACAAAGGCTGAGGCAGCACAGACCCCTGCACACCCCCATGGCATGGGATGCTGGTGCTGATGCCAAGCATGGCATAATTCCAGCTTCACACCTCTCATAGGCTGCAGCCGGTTGTTTACGAGAGTGCCCATTGGCCACATCCAGCCTCCAGAAACCTATCAGTATTGCCCCAGCTTGTAAATATGTTGTGCTCTTTCTCTGGATAGGATAGGATAGGATAGGATAGGATAGGATAGGATAGGATAGGATAGGATAGAATTAACCAGGTTGGAAAAGACCTTCAAGATCTTTGAGTCCAACCTATCACCCAACACCATCTCATCAACTAAACCATGGCACTAAGTGCCTCATCCAGTCCCTTCTTAAACGCCTCCAGTGATGGTGACTCCACCACCTCCCTGGGCAGCACATTCCAATGGTTAGTCTCTCTTTCTCTGAAGAACTTCTTTCTAACATCCATCTTCATCTTTCTCCTTGCTCGAGCTTCTAAGCTCCTGCCATAGCCTTTGCCATTAAGCTCATTTCCATTAAGTCTTCTCTCTCCTATATGCAAGCAAACTAGTGGCCTCTGCAAGATGAGGAGAAGCCAGCATCCAGACAGGCCCATTGAGCCTTAACCCTGAGAGTATCTCCAGAGTTGGGACCCTCACTGAAAGCCTGAGAAACTACAGCACTGTGTTGCCAGCCTCACTGGTCGGGAGAGCCTGACGTGCCTTCAAGAGGACTGAACCCCCGAGGGTAAGATCTGCCCAGTTGCTGGGGAAGGGACTTAGCCGAGTCAGTGCAAATGTCTGCCTCAGCCTGAAGCAGCAGACTGAGGAGCTGCACAACCCTGTGTGTCAGCTCAGAAAGCAGGAGCAGTGCGTAGCCACATGCCTGCATGACCCTGCCACTGCAGGAGAGAAGAGGAGTTGCCAATTCCCCCGCTCCGTGCCCTGTGAACCCCAGGGGAATCCAGAGCACTGTTCGTGCCCTGTGCTCCAAAGCCAGGACTGCTCTGATAGGGTCTTGCCTGCACTTGTTTGTCCAGGGCTGGTCTCTTTCCACCTCCACACTCTCCTGCTGAGCCTCTGTGTTGGGGCAAGGCCTGAGTGCTCTGGCAGCTTGGGCACCATCCTGCTGCGTGGCAGTCCCATGACCACAGGCAGACACAGGCCATGGGAACTTCTTTGGCTCAGATGGCCTCCACAAGAGCAGTTGCACCCAGACAGGTGATATGCTTGGGGCAGTGTCTGAAGCCTTAGGTCTTCTTCCAAAGTTTCCTTCAAGAGCAGGCCCAAGAAATTGTCCAACAGATTCAACAAGTGGGGAACAGCTAAAGTGTGTGAGTGTGCAGGGCTGGGGCACACAGCAGTGTCCTCACACAGCCAAGCCTCCTGCAAGTGACCTGAAGCATCAGCAGAGAAGGCTCTGGACTGTGTCTGTGTTCACTGGACACCCTGGGGAAGCTGTCTCAGGGCAGTCAGCCCAGACTTGCCTTCACAACCACTGTTTCCAGCAGCAGCCTCACACCTTAGCTTGGAGAGACTCTTTGTCCCTCCACAGGAGCACATGGCCTCAGGAGGTCAGCAGAGCCTGTTTGCATTGTGCAGATGAGATGTCAGCAGATGAGCTGAGGTGAACCTGAGTGAGCAAACACCATCAACTATTGCTGGAGGTACCAGGGCACTAGAGGCTTGAGGAGACTCCCAGCCTCTGTCAGGGGCAGCAGGAAGCCAGGGAGACACTCTGACTGCTGCAGGGCAGAGAAAGGCTCTGTCTCTGAACATCCCACAATCCATTAGGGGTCTGTGTCTGTGAGGCCAGCTCAGATGTGGACACCTGACAGAGCTGGGACATTGCTGGGTGTCACTCCAGTACAAACCCTACTGGCCCAAGCAGATTCATCTCAGATGGCTTGGGCAGGCTCCTGTCTGCTCTCATCACCCTTGCTGGACTGTGCCCTGAGATGTGCACAGAGCCATCCCAGAGGTTCTGGGCTCCTTGGAAAAGGCCTCTTCAAGAACACCAAACAGGAGGGTGGGGAACATTGCAGGCTGGTCACCCTCAGGACAGTCCCTGGGGAGGTGAAGGCTCAAACACCTCTGCAGCCATTTGCAGGCCCTTGCAGGACAAGAGAGGTAGTGCTGAAGCCATATGGGTAGGGGCAAGAAGGGGATGTTTTATGCCTGGACCTTAGCCAGGGCTTTGCCATGGTCCCCCACAGTCTCTTTAGAGACAGACTGCTGAGAGCTGGAGTGCAGAAAAGGATGAGGTGGTGGCTGGGTGGTGGATGAAGCCCAAATATCACCAGTGGAGAGTCATCCAGGCAGACACTTGCCAGTGGCATCCCTCAGGGCAAGCCCTTGGGCCAGCAGTGTGGAATGTCTTCATGAACTCCCTGCACTATCTGAGCCAGGGCCTTTGCAGCTCCTCTGGAGATGAAGCCAAACTGGGCAGAGCCCTTGAGGGACCTCATCTGCTTACCCCTGCCCTGAGCAGGATCATTGGACAAGAGGATGTGCAGGAGTCTCCTCCACAACTGCAGCAGGACAGAGGCAGCAGCTCCTCCACTCAAAGCCTTGGTAGGAAATCTGCCAGATGGATCTGGTGAAACTTTGATCTGCTCAGGCTCTGGCCACAAGGAGGCTGAGGGCTGAGGGTGCAATCCTGTGCTCAGTTGAGTCTCAGGAACTCACCATTCAGTAGGAAGCCAAGGACTGGGAAGAGGGAGGTGAGGCCACTTCTGCCTCCTGAGAGGATTGGCCACCAGCAGGAACAGAGCTGGGAAAGGGACTGTGAGGTCAGGTGTGTCTGCAGGAGCTGCTAGGGCAGCCCTGGGCTCATGGCTGGCAGATGGGCAGAGTGATCTGTCAGATGGCCTCTGCCAAAGGGTCTGGGCTGACTGCAGGAAGGGGCTGATGGGTTGATTGCTGTGTCTCTGCTGCCTGAGTAGCTGATGGGACAGCAGCAGGCACAGGGCTTGGTGCTGTCCAGCCAAGAAACTGCAAGGCCAGCAGCCTTGGGAGCTCCTGCTGAGGTAGGCAAGAGCAGGAGAGAGGAACAGTGCCAGAGGGTGCAGCCTGGCAGGTGCAGCCTGGCCATGAGGAGCAAGAAATCTCTCTCAAAGGGCAGTGCTGTGGACTGAGAAGTTCTGCAGAAGGAGTCTGGGATCAGCCCTTCTCTTTGTGTCCCCCAGGAGCAGAGGGTGAGTGTGGGCAGGTGTCAGTGAAGGCATGGGAAGGCCAAGGTGGGGAAGTGAGAGGAGTGTCTGCAGCCTGCAGGGCAGGAGAAGCAGCTGTGAGACAGGGCAGGACAAAGCTGTGGGAGAGCTGGCAAAGGGCAATGGCAGTGGTGGGAATGATGAAGAGAAGCCAAGGCTGTGCCCTCTTGGCTCTGGCAATTCTCTGCCCCCCGAGGCCTGTGAGGAGCTGTTGTCCTAAGGCACTGGGAGGGCCTCACTGCCTCTTTCCACAGCCCCAGGAAGGCTGGGGACTGTCAGGCCCTTGTCCTCCACTCAGCATCACAAACCCTACAGCGATGCTAAAGGAAGGCTGGAGAGGGACTTTTCATGAGGGTGTCTGATGACAGGGCAGGAGGGAAAGGTTTGAAGGTGAGGAAAAGGAGGTTTAGACTGGGCCTTAGGAAGAAAGTTCTTCTGTATGAGGGTTGTGGGACTCTGGAATAGGCTGCCCAGGTAGGATGCCCTCTCCTGAGGCTGTTGAAGGCCAGGCTGGATGAGGCCTTGAGCAGCTGAGTCTAGAGGAGAGGCATCCTTGCCTATGGCAGGGAGGTTGGAGCAGATGAGCTCTCAGGTCCCTTCCAGCCTAGGCCCTGCTATGCTGCTATGAAACCCACACCCTACACCCACAGCTCCTGAAGAGCCTTGACCCACACATGAGGGACAGGATCTGCCTGCCCAGGGGCTGTGCTCAGGCCCTGGCCTTTGTGCTGCAGAACCCAGAGCCAGAGTTTGCTCTCCTGCACTTTGCCTTTGCCTGCTGCAATCACAGCCTCTCCTGAGCTGCTCTAACCAGTCCCTGGGGAGGCTTTGGCAGTAACAAGCCTCAGTGGGGCCAATCAGTGCTTCAAGGTACTTTGTCTTTTGCTTCTTGCTTCTTGCACAGTTTCTTCACTCTTCTCTCAGTACCTGAGGTTCATGGAATGATCCCCAAGTGCCCTGAGGAGCTCTTTGTGTCTTTGTTGTTTCCTTCCAGATTTCAAAGTGCACCTCACAAAGCTCAGATTTTGAGGGTAAACTATTTGATTCTTTCCCAGATGAGGGCAGAGGTGACAGCAGCATCCACCAAGCCAGAATGATGCAGGCTGTCTGCTCAGGAGGTCCGGACTGGGAGGAGAAGCTGTCCTTTGAGGGCTGACATTGTGTGGACAACTTTGCTCCTCACCCTTCCCAACCTCCCTATTGCTGTCCCTGCCCACCTGGGCCTTCCATCCCTGCTCCTTGCATCAGACTTCTCCACTGCTCTCTGCAGCTGGAGCTCAGAGCTCCATGGCACCAGCTGCCCCCTGCTCTCCTTAGAGAGCTGCCTGCACACAGCCACAGAATTGTTGCTCTTTGGTAGCAAAACAAAGGCTGAGAAAGTTGCCTCAGCAATCCAAGGCCTCTGGAACCATCTGCTCAGCACAAGCTGTCTCTCAGCAGCTTGCCTGTCCACAAGGATGAGGCAAAGCCAAGAAGTTGTGCCATGGCTGTGATTTCTCAGCTAGTCAAGAGTTCTTGAGAGTGAGAAGCAGATGAAAAGGCTGGATACTAGCAGCCCTCGTGAACCAATGTGCAATCCCCAAGGTGATTCAGCAGAATGTGTTCTAATCCAAGAGCCTCTGAAGGACAGAGTGGATAAGGACAAGACTGACCCTGACTGACTGCAAGGGATCCTGTAGTCAAATCTCTTTCTATGGCTGTGCCTGGAGAGAAGCACCAAGCACACAGACACAGGGACAGAGCTGGCTGGGTCCAGTGGGACGTAGAGCCCCCAACATGGTGACAGCAAAGGTGTCTGTCCAAAGACACAGAGAGGTGGAGAGGTGGCTGGCAGAGAGGCTGCACTGGAGTTCAGTTTCCTTCTGCTGTAGCTCAGGACAAGCACTCACAAACCTTCAACATTCTCAGAGGATGAGAACTGAGCCTGGTGGAGTCTGACTTGGTGCTGGCCCTTGGTGCAGGTTGTGCCTGAGAGATGTCTGAGTGGGGGAGATGCTGGACACAGCTGCTGTGATCCAGGAGAGCTCCAAGGCTCTGGCTTTAGGGTCACTGTTTTGAGAGGTGGAGAGCATTGACTTCCATCAGGTGTTTCTCTGATCTGGAGAACCTTGGATGCTGAACCATCCTGGGATCTTTTGCCACTTGCACAGACCCTGAAGGTTTTGACCTCCAGGGTTTTCTCTCATCTCCCTGTTGGCTGTGATCCAAGCACAGATGCACTGAGCTGGCAGGAGGTGACCAACCCCCGAGAGAGAGTGCAAAGCTGGGAGAGCAGTGCAAGGCTGGGAGAGCCCTGGTCAGGGCTGAGCCATTCCTCTGAACCCTTGGCTTCTCCCTGCCTGGGATCATATCCTTCTCTTCTCTCCATCAGCCCTGCTCCTCTGTGCTGGGGAGGAGCAAAGTTTGTAGATCTGCTCCTTGGAACAGGCCAGAAAGTAAAGAACCCAACTTTGGGACAGCAGCAAGATCCCAGGCTCCTGCTGACCCCTGAGCACCTCTCAACCCTCCCCAGACCCTCTTCCCAAACCACACTTCATAATTTTTGGGGCTTTGAGGGTCATTGGCTTTGATGGGAATTTAGGAGTTCATCTCCCTGAGCCCCAGGTGGTCAGGTCTCAGTTGCATGGCCAGAGGGGATGGTTGGGATGGCTTTGTCCTGGGGGTGTCAGCCCCATCAGCACTACAACCAGGGGACTCAGCACAGGAGTTAGGGCTCTGATCCCTCCATTGCAAGGAGTCACACACAGTGTCCTTACTTCTCAGTCACTTGGTCCCCAAGGATTTGCTCAAGAGTGCAGGGGTGACCATTCCTCTCAGCAGCATGGCCTCCCAGAAGGACCTGGACAAGATCTGGGAGGAGAAGAATTTCCTGGAATCTGAAGGAGCCAAAGCTCAGCCTTGAGGAATAGCAGAAGTGGTTGATGGAGACATGGCTGAGGGCAGCAAGGATGAAGTATATGAGGATTAGGAGGAGGGGGATGACAATAATTATGAGGACAAAGGGGATGATGTGGAAGAAGAGGATGATGATATAGAATAGGACAGAGAAGGAGGAAGAAGATGAAGAGAAGGAAGATTGGAAACTCATATCAGCCCCTCTGTGATGCCCAAGCAGCCACATCAGTCCCCTGAGGGTGGGCAAAGCTTCCCACTCAGCTTCTGGAGCTGCTGAAGCACCACTGACCTCAGCCCAGTGCCCAGCCCTCTGTCAGTGGTGACTACGGCAACAGCTGCACCCTCAGCTCCAACCTCATTCCGCACTGCTGCGTCCACAGCCAGAAGCAGCTGCAACTCTGAGCTGCCTGAGGCAAGAGCTGCACTCAGATGGCCACCCTCAGCCAGCACCGCTGCACCCACACCGGTGCCAACCCTTCCCCTGCACAGGCTGCAGGTTCTCCCTCACCTGGCATATTCACCCCATGTCAGTGACCAGAGTGCCCCAGGGGACACAGCAATACACCGACCCCGGCACTGCCAGGCCAAACGTTACTACACCTGGGGGGGGGTCTTTTCCAGCAGATTGACCTGAAATCTCTTTTACACCTTCTTTCCTCAGAAGTAAATGTGCCCCTGTGTGATGAAGGGGTTATTGAGTTATGAATATGAAATATGCATTATATAAATATTAATTTTATTAATTACTAACATTATCAATAACCAATGAGTCACTATTGCATATCCATATTCTGGTGCAGGATTGTGAAATGCATCCCAGAAGTGGTTCAGTATTTACAATTTGGACTCAATTAGAATATTTGCAGAATTAATTTCTATTAATATAACTCAGGCTGCAATTCCACCGCTTGGCCACCAGGTGGCGACTCGATGGGACGTTGACAGCTGCTTAACTCTATACAGAGGTATTACAGTGCATCAGAGGCCGGAAGTAGAAATGTGCTGCTAGACACAGGTGCTTTGAACTGAACATCAGTGAGTGGGAAGCAGGTGGAAGATTCACTGTGTCCTTTGTTTGTAACAAGGTTAGGTTCCAGCAGGCTGGAACCGGGGCTGGCTCCTGGGCTGGTCTAGACCGTGATGGTGGAGGAATCTTTCTCCCTCCCATGACAGCTGAGAGGGGATGGAATGTAGGCTTGCTGGTAGGCAGGCTCCCTTCACAGGACTCAGGCAGCTCCCTCTGGACAGCAGAGAGTGGTTCTGCAGGGTCAGCCTGGCAGTGCCTGTAGGGCTGGTCCCAGGACAGGGTCAGCCCTCGTGGCAACGACCATTGGGGCCAGTGAGGATGGCCCCAGGGAAGAGGCGTGGCTGTTCAGAGCAGTGACTTCCCCTTTGCTTGGCAGGCAGGACCCTATCAGAGCAGTCCTGGCTTTGGAGCACAGGGCATGAATGGTGCTCTGGATTCCCCTGGGGTTCACAGGGCACAGAGCAGTGGAAGCGGCTCCTCTTCTATCCCGCAATGGCAGGGTCATGTGGGCAGTGCTGGTCCTGCTTTCTGAGCTGACACACAGGGTTGTGCAGTTCCTCAGTCTGCTGCTTCAGGCTGAGGCAGACGTTTGCACTGCCAGACTCGGCTAGGTCCATTCCCCGGCAACTGGGCAGATCTCACCCTCGGTGGTCCAGTCCTCTTGAAGGCACGTCAGGCTCTTCCAACTGGTGAGGCTGGCAGCTCAATGCTGTAGCTTCTCAGGCTCTAAGCATTGGTCCCTCGTCTGGAGATCCTCTCAGGGCTGAGACTCAACAGGCCTGCCTGGATGCTGGCTTAATAGCAAAGGCTATGGCATGAGCTCAGTGTCATGTTGCCCCAGCACCAGCTGCTGCTCTGCAGGCAGGACAAGCCCAGCTCCCTCAGCTCTGATCACAGCCAAGGCCTTGAGCCTCTGCTCAGCTTCCACTGGCACAGGCTGTCCCTGCAGGGGCCATGACACCTGTAAGCCTTCCCAGTCAACTCTGTGCCAGGCTCTGCCAGGGTGTGTGCCAGGAGAGAGGCTGGGCAGGGTTGGCTGTTCCCTGCCACAGGCCCTGGGCCCTGAGAATGGAGATGTGAGGGCTGTGAGCAAAAGGGCAGGGTCTAGTTGGAAGCCTGTGGCCAGTGGTGTTCCCCAGGGGTCAGTGCTGGCTCCAGTCCTGTTCAGCATCTTCATCAAGGAGCTGGACAAAGGAGCAGAGTGGAGCCTCAGCAGGTTTGCTGGTGACACAATCTGCTTGGACCATCTGTCCCCCCACCCCCTGCAGCTACCTCTGGCAGTGCAGAGCAGACCTGGCAACAGCAGTGGATATCGCTCTTGAGTCCACAAAATGTTGTTGTTGAGTCCAATCAGCACAGTCCTCTGGGTCACAGACCCTGTGCTGTGTTAACTGACAGATTGTCTACCTCTAGACAGGGCATCCTCAAAATTCCTGGTTCAATAGATTCTGATTATGACTGGGCTATAAAACTTACGCTCTACAGCATTACCCCTCCTGTCAGCACTCCTGTTGGGACAAAAATTGCTCAGCTAATACCATTTGAGTCCTGAGTGCCTAAGGCTTCTAACAGGATTTGAGGGCGAGAAGGCTCTGGTTCCACCAGTATGCCTAATACCTCATTGGCCCTAGAAATCCAAAAGGGAAAACCAGAACAGATTATAACCATTAGACACCCTTGTGGCCAAACTATATGACTTTCAATGATTGTGGATACTGGAGACAATGTCACTATTATGCCTTGCCATAAATGGAATGGTCTCTAGCCATTGCTGATGGCAAACTCTGGAGTCATGGGTTTAAAAGGTATGCAAACCTGGGGCAGCAAAGAGCCAGTGCAATTAGCTTTTGCAGACGGCAAATCAATCACTAAGACCATACGTGTTAACCCTTCCAGTTGCTCTATTGGGCTGAGATGCCTCAAATCAGCTAGGAGCGAAACTCATTACTGATCCTTTTCTGTAGCGGCTACTGGTCAGCAACCAACCCTCAAATTAAAATGGACAACAGCTAATCCAGTAAGGGTGGAGCAGTGGTCACTGAGACAAGACAGGCTGCAAGTTGTTAAGACCCTACTGCAGAAACAATTGCAATTAGGGCATACTTTGCTAGCCACCCCCTATCCCACATCCCCCACCCCTCACCCCCCTTTTCTGGTACGATTCTAGTCTACCAAAGCTCTGTTTTGATTTAAAGCAACAGTGCTAATTTCATCATTTCTGATTGCAATGTCTCTCAGAGACTTGTTATTTACAGTTTTGCTCAGTTTTCCTAGTAAGCATAATGAATAGTAAGCATTTGGTATTTACAGGTACTTAGTACAGAGTAATTGCAGTAAGGCATAAGCACTTAGTAATGAGGTCACATTGTAAGATTTTCTTTTGGTTCGAACCTTCTTAGCTGTGTGCCTCGGCATTGCAAAGGAGCTCCGTGTAATATAGTTAAGGTTTGTTGTAAAAAGGTATTAGTTTTTAAAAGTATTCCTTAGCTAATGTAGCATCTATTTCCTTCTCAGACACTGACTAGATAAAATTTATAAACATTGTAAAATAAACAAAAATAAAACAAAAAGTATTTAAAAAGTAAAACAAAACCCCACAAAAAACTAAAAAACAAATAAATATATATAACAAAAAAACCCCAAAAAAATCACAACTTAGATACAAAAAGTACAATAAGAAATAAAAAATAACAAACAAATTAGATACAAAACTAAAGTACAAAATAACAAAATAATAACCAAAAAAAGTTTAAAAATTAAAAAATTAAAAGACAAATAAAATTAACAAAATAATAAAAAACTAACAACAACACAAAAACAACAAACCAAAAACATAAGAATTAGTAACAAAAAGTAAATATTAACAAAAAACATAAGGATTATTAACAAAAAATAAGGATTATTAGAGATAGGGACTACTATATGAAACCAAAAAAAAATTCAAAAGCAAAGTTTAAGATTAAAAAGAAGGAAAAAAATTAAAAAAAAATTTTAAAAGCAAAAAAATTCAAACAAAAAAATTTAAATAATTAAAAAAACATAAAAATTAGATTAAATAACAATAAAGAACAAATATAAACAATAAATAAACATAATTAAATAAAAATGAAAATAAATATTTTAAAATATTAACAAATTAAACAAATAAAAATAAAATAAAAAATTAAAACTAAAAAATGTAAAAATAATGGGAAAAAGATTAAAATTAGAGTAAAAAATTAAATAAAACAGCATAAATAAATTAAAAGTTACATGAAAATAAAATAAAAATAAAACAATAATTACAAAAAATTACAAATTAAAATATTTTTAAAATGATTAAAATTGCAAAAATATTTGACATAAAAAAGTTTTAAAATTTAAAACTAGATTGAATAAAACAAACATACAAAAATTAAAAATTAATGAAAAAAGAGATAAAAAAAATAAAATTAAAATTTAAAAAATAATTTAAAAATTGGATTAAAAATAAAATTAATAAAAAAATTAAAGAAATACTAAAAACAATTTTAAAATTTAAATCAATAGATCAAAAATTAAAATAAAATTAAGAAATAAAATAACAAAATAAAATAACATTTTTAATAAAGTTAAATATATCAAAAAAAATATACAAAAAAAAAACACCAAAAATGAAAAACGAGGATGTATATTTTATAGCTAAGGGTTTTTAGTGATACCAGCAAGAAATAGCTCACCCACGTCAACTGCAATCATCGCAATGAACAACGGCAGACGAATCAAGACTATGAGGAAACAGCATTTCCCATGGAGTCCAACATCGATCACAATAACTGTTATGATAATCTCAGGTCAACAGCATCAATCAGAAGAATGAGAAGAATGTACCACAGCACCATGTGAATTAGGACTGAATATTATGGTTGTTTGATTGTTGTGTGATTAGAGAAAATGTTCATCTGGACTTATATGTTATCTCACCAGTTTGCCATAATTTTACACACTTAGAAGGAAAATCAAAATTAATTTTCACACAGCATGCATTTTCATTATATCTTAAAACCAAAACAAATAAATACCCAACCAAAAAGGGAAATTTAGGTATGTGACCAAAAAAAAATGAATGGTTTAAGCATATTGTGCTCTCCAATTGTCATTTTCTATGCACCTTTCCTTAGCAAAAACAAAGCATCAAAAGATCACTAGGATGAGCAAAAATGCATTATTATGTGCAATTTTCTATTGGGCAAAGCTCCTTTGCTCTTGCTGTTTGCCTGCAAGTTTGCTGTCTGTGAAGCTAGAGCCTGGCCAGATCTACCTTTACAGATTAAGGAAAATCTTGCTGAAATCTTGCTGCCATTAAGCAATTCATTATTTTTGACCATCCTAGAGAAAATAAAGATGCAACATACCCCTAAAGCAGATTGTAAAAGACAGTGCAGAGGATTGCATTTGTCTCTGAATCTCTGTGTGCAATGTGTTCAGCCATAATCAAGTCTTCTCTGTCCATAAGAAGAGTGAAATGTAAAGACTATTAAGATCTAAGTTCTTCTTTACAATGTTTGCTATCTTTGACCATGTATTATGCCAGCTCTGTTAGAACATTCTAACTAGCTCAACTTAAGCATTGTGCCTTGTATGGGTTACATCAGTCTGTCAGACATGCTGCGCTACAGGACTTTTGCTTTTGCTATCCAGCTTAGCTTTAACTCTCTTGCTTCTGTGTATGCAAAGAGAATCTTGTATGGGATGGGAACAACTCCCATGAGCTCCCATGGCCAACAGCAGATTGCTCACAAAAACAAAAAGTGGGATTTGTGGTAATGCCAGCGATGAGCAGTGTGAGCAATCTGTCAGTGTAGGCTCAAACCCTGAGGAATCTGCTGTGATGCTGCTAGGAGCTGGAGGTTGGTTGAGACACCTCCTGAAGTCCCTCCCAGCCTGACTGCTGCTCTCCTCCCTTGCACTTCATAGCTTCCAATTAGGGAAAGCTCTTGGATTCTCCCTGATCACAGCACTCATTCCCAGCAAGTGCAGAGCTTTGTCACAGGGTATCCCAGCCAGCACTGACCACATCCTTTGCTTCATTCAAGGTCTTCTCTGTTACTGTTGTAATATACTCCACAAAGAACCTCTGACCCTCCTGGCCCTGCACTTCTGGGGTTGTACCTTCTAATGGTATTGCTGAGGTTCCTGTGGTATTTACCCCCTTGGGTGGCAACTCCATGGAACAGTTTCCATTCTATGCCTGTTAGTGTCCTGCACTCCCCACCACTGTCAACTTGTTTGAGGCACTGGCCCTCTAACCTTAAATGCTGTCCTGCTGGGATGCCAGTCCACAGGGACCTCCACAGGTGAGTGGATTTGGCCATCAAAGGCCTCCTGAAGTTTGACAAGGCCAAGGCAGGCAAGGTCTGCACTGGGGCAGAACAACCTCATGCCTCTGGACAGGCTGTGACCAGCTGGGCAGTGTCCCTGGGAGGGGGGCATGGGAGTCATGATGGAAGCCACATCAGGTGGTGAGGTTCCAACTTCTAAAAGAGGGTGGAGAACCTGGAGAAGTGCAGAGAAATTCTCTCATGAAGGGCTCAGGGCCCACAGCACAGGAGCTGTGTGGCAAGCTGGAGGCAGCTGGGCCTCTCTGGCCTGGTGAAGGGCAGGCACAGGGCAGTCTCAAGGCAGCCAGCACCTGCCTGGGGAGGTGGTGGAGCCAAGCTCTTCTGCAATGGCAGATGGCCTGGCAGAGACAACAGCTACAAGGAGCTTGCTGCTAGGAGCTTTGCCCTGGGCCTTAAGCAAGTTGGTGTCTGCTCAGTTTTGTCTGTTTTGTGTTGATTGTGGTGTCCTATGTGCAGATCTTCAGGGCAGTGCTGCGGATCCCCTCTCAGCAGGGACGCCACAAAGCCTTTGCCACCTGCCTCCCTCACCTGGCTGTGTTCTCCCTATTTCTCACCACTGCCTTCTTTGCCAAACTGAAGCCCTCCTCCATCTCCTCCCCATCCCTCAATCTGGTGGTGTCAGTTCAGTACTCAGTGGTGCCTCCAGCAGTCAACCCTCTCATCTACAGTCTGAGGAACCAGGAGCTGAAGGCTGCCCTGAGCCAACTGAGCCCTGGATGCTTTCAGAAGCAATAAACTCTTTGTCTTCTCCTGCAGAGCAGTTCTGATGTCACTCAGTGCAGGCCCAGCCTGGCTGCTGGAATTTCTGGTGGGGGAGTCTTGTTTTTTGCTATTTATATCTTTATCCTATACTTTCCTATTCATTCTCTTTCTTTCTGACTAGAAGTTTGTGTAAGTGGACTTCTGCTCCTTGTTTGTTTCAACACAACAAAGGGCCTTGCAGTAGTATCTTTTTTCCTGAGATCCTTCCTCCAAGACTTTTCTGGAGCTTGAGGGGCAGCTCCTGTGTGCAGAGCTGGAGAAGAACAGCATCCCAGAGCAGCAGCATCTCCAGGGAGGATCAGCACTTGTTTGTCCAGGACTGTTCTCTTTCCACCTCCACACTCTCCTGCTGAGCCCCTGTGTTGGGGCAAGGCCTGAGTGCTCTGGCAGCTTGGGCACCATCCTGCTGCGTGGCAGTCCCATGACCACAGGCAGACACAGGCCATGGGAACTTCTTTGGCTCAGATGGCCTCCACCAGAGCAGTTCCACACAGACAGGTGATCTGCTTGGGGCAGTGTCTGAAGCCTTAGGACTCCTTCCAAAGTTTCCTTCAAGAGTATGCCCAAGAAATTGTCCAACAGATGCAAAGAGCAGGGAACAGCTAAAGTGTGTGAGTGTGCAGGGCTGGGGCACACAGCAGTGTCCTCACACAGCCAGGCCTCCTGCAAGTGACCTGAAGCATCAGCAGAGAAGGCTCTGGACTGTGTCTGTGTTCACTAGACACCCTGGGGAAGCTGTCCCAGGGCAGTCACCCCAGACTAGCCTTCACAACCAGCGTTTCCAGCAGCAGCCTCACACCTCAGCTTGGAGAGACTCTTTGTCCCTCCACAGGAGGGCATGGCCTCAGGAGGTCAGCAGAGCCTGTTTGCATTGTGCAGATGACATGTCCTTGAGGGGACCTGGGAGAGTCTTGAAGGTCAAGTGAGGAAATCAAAACAACTCATGGCCATTGAACAGGATCCTTTAATAACCTGCATGGACACGGAATGGATCACTCCAAAGCTTACACGTGCTTGTCCTGGAGGCACAAGTCTGAACATGCCCAAACACAAACCCCCTTGCACCCCCTCCCTGTGGAGCTGGGGTGCTCAGCACAATACTAGACCAAGGGCAGGGTGCTGGCAAGTGTGCAAAGCTGGATAGGCCCAGGCTTGTCTAGGCAGGTCCTGTGGTCAAGGAAAACCAGTTTGCAGCTGTGCCTGGCCATCTGCTGCACTTATGGACTCCCTGTGCAGCTTCCCATGGGTTCGGCAAACTTTATTCTCTAGGTTGAATTCTCTTGTTCCTCTCTTTCTTTCTCTTCTGCCATTGGCCATTATTGTCTTCAGCACCTTATTAATCCAAGCCAAGATGGTAAACAAGAAGCCCATGTTCTACCAAGAAGCCCTGGGGTTCCCCAAAGTCTATTTTGTCCACATGAAACTGGAACATGCTGTAGCTGCAGCAGGTGAATGCTGCTGGACTTGAGGGCAGCCTCTGCATGCCTGCTGCCTGAGTCTGCAGCCAGAAAGTTGCTTTGCTCCACCTGTGACACCTGAGGTGCTGGTGCAAGCTGCTGGAGTTGTGGTGAGATAAATGAGAACCGCTCATCCCACCCTGAGCACTGCAGAACTGTCAACTGCTTGCCTGGCCAGCAAGCTGCCCTGCGAGCCCATGAGCCACAAACCGCTCCCTCAGCCCCAACAATTCTGCTCCAGGGGGAGACTGCTTCTCCCCTCCACATTCACACTCTGCACTGCTCCTTTGTGGACACCATATTTCTTGCTTTGTTTCACTTGTGCAGGCTGCACTCTGTGCTTTGGAGCATAATTGCAGTGTCCAAAAAGGTCCCAGGTGGCAGTGCCCTGAGCACACAGGCTGATTCCTATCAAGTCTCTTTGTACAGCTCTGGGCCAGCTGCCTCTGTAGCAGCCACAGATTCCCATTGCAGGTGAAGTGCCCTTGAGGCATTAGCTCTTTCCTAAGCTGAATCAATGTTTAAAAGATTCTAGCTTGATTCAACTGTTAAAGTTGTATTGAATGTGCAAGTTGTGAAATACATTAACCACAACCAAACAGCTGTACCTGTGTGGGTGGTATCACAGTATCACATTAGAGGTTGGAAGGGACCTCAAGAGACCATCAGGTCTGACCCCCCTGCCAAAGCAGGATCACTTAGGGTAGTCCACACAGTAGTGTACCCAGGTGGGTTTGAAAGTCTCCAGAGAAGGAAACTCCACAAGCTCTCTGGGCAGCCTGTTCTAGTGCTCTGTCACCTGCACTGCAGAGAAGTTGCTCCTCATGTTGAGGTGAAATCTTCTAGGTTCAAGCTTGAACCTGTTGCTTCTTACCTTAGATTGGCCCCCTCCACTTGACACCCACCCCTCAGGTATTTATACACATTGATGAGATTTGATATTAATACATTGATTTAAATTATTTTTATGTTATTAAGAATTAATATATTTGTATTAATATATTTGAATAAATATTAATAATTGATAACAGTGCTGAACAAGGTTAACCATATGCCTCATATAGTATTAGTAATACAGATGCTTTGGAATGATAAAATCTTCTTTGAAGAGCTAAAAGCCTTCCATTCCTTGCTCTTTGCTGCCATCTGCTGTCCTTGTGTCAACATTGTAGTCACTGTGTCATCCTCTTGTATTTTTCCTGTTGGTCTTCTGCCAATCCCACAGGACTGTTCTCATCTTGTTACTGAGGCCCAGGTGTGTGAGACCCCATCCTGTTTTCCAGACTCAGCCTTACCTCTCTCTTTGATGTCTGGGGCTGTGGTCTGCTGCCTTATGTCCCTTCACTCTACCAAGCTCCATGGTTCCTTTATTGATGGCTGAAGGCTACTCTAATGAGTGGGAAAGTTTCTCACAGTTAGTGAGGAGTTAATGAGTCTCCTTCCTTCATCTGTCCTGCTGAGAGTGCTGGGCAGGGCTCAGGTGAGGGCCAGCTCTGAGGGGCAGGGGTTGTGTTGGGGCTAGGTTGAGGCCAGGGTTAAGGTCAAAGGACCAATGCTTAACAAAGGGTAAAGGCTGGTGCCAAGATGAGCAATGGGGGCAGAGTCAGGGTGAGGGGTGGGTTTGGGAGAGGATGAGCTGTATGAGGTGAGGTGCAGGAGGGGTTCAACTCCACTGTGTTAGAGCAGGGGACTGAGTAGAGAGGATGGGAGGGGCCCAGTCTGTATTGTGAGGTGTGGTATTTTCAATGCAGACCCCAGTAAGACTCCCCCACTGCAGGGGGCTGGGCAGGGAGAGAGGGAGACACTTCCCTTCCTATGAGCCCATCAAGAGTGGGTTAGACATTCCACCTTCCAAATGTCAAGGTCCAGGACAAGAGATTAAATTTCTTGGTGTGATGAAGAGGTTATTAATTTATGAATGTGAATTATGAGTTATATAAATATTAATTTGTATTAATTATTAAATATATCAATAGCCAATGAGTCACTATTTTATATCCATATTCTAGTGCACGACTGTGAAATACATCCCAGAAGTGGTTCAGTATTGATAATTTGGGCTCAATTAGAATATTTGCAGAATTAATTTCTATTCATATAACTCAGGCTGCAATTCCACTGCTTGTCCACCGGGTGGTAACTCGATGAGATGCTGGCAGCTGCTTAACTATATACAGAGGTATTACCGTGCATCAGAGGCTGGAAGTAGAAATGTGCTGCTAGACACAGGTGCTTTGAACTGAACATCAGTGAGTTTGAAGCAGGTGGAAGATTCACTGTGTCCCTTGTTTGTAGCAAGGTTAGGTTCTGGCAGGCTGCTGACCCCAGGGCTGGCTCCTGGTCTGGTCTGGATGGCGACAGTGGAGGCGGCCTTCTCCTTCCCATGGCAGCAGAGAGGGGATGGAATGTAGGCTAGCCAATAGGCAGGCTCCCTTCACAGGACTCAGGTGGCTCCCTCTGGACAGCAGAGAGCAGTTCTACAGGGTCAGCCTGGCAGGGCCGGTAGGGCTGGTCCCAGGACAGGGTCAGCCCTCATGGCAACAACCATCAGGGCCAGTGAGGATGGGCCCGGGGAAGAGGTGCAGCTGTGTGGAGGGGTGACTTCCCTGTTGCTTGGCTCAAAGGAGCAGGCAGGACCCCATTGGAGCAGTCCTGGCTCTGGAGCACAGGGCATGAACGGTGCTCTGGATTCCCCTGGGGTTCACAGGGCACAGAGAGGTAGAATTGGCGACTCCTCTTCTCTCCCGCAATGGCAGGGTCATGTGGGCAGTGCTGCTCCTGCTTTCTGAGCTGACACACAGAGGGTTGTGCAGCTCCTCAGTCTGCTGCTTCAGGCTGAGGCAGACATTTGCACTGCCGGACTCGGCTAAGTCCCTTCCTGGCAACTGGGCAGATCTTACCCTCAGGGGTGCAGTCCTCTTGAAGGCACGTTAGGCTCTTCCGACTGGTGAGGCTGGCAATGCAATTCTGTAGCTTCTCAGGCTCTCAGCATTGGTCTCTCCTCTGGAGATGCTCTCAGGGCTAAGGCTCAACAGGCCTGCCCGGCTGCTGGCTTCTCCTCATCGTGGGAAGGCCACTAGTTTGCTTGCATATAGGAGAGAGACTTAATAGCAATGAGCTCAATGGCAGAGGCTATGGCATGAGCTCAGTCTCCAGCAAGGAGAGAGAACAGAGTGAAAGAGGGCAACGTATTTACAAGCTGGGGCAATACTGATAGGTTCCTGGAGGCTGGATGTGGCCAATGGGCACTCTCGTAAACAACCGGCTGCAGCCTATGGGAGGCGTGAAGCTGGAATTATGCCATGCTTGGCATCAGCACCAGCATCCCATGCCATGGGGGTGTGCAGGGGTCTGTGCCACCTGGGCCTTTTTGGACCCCTCATGAAAGGAGGGGGAACTTGTCCATGTGCTGGGACAAGTTTCAGTATCTGGGCATAATGTGCCTTCCCCACAGCAGACCCAGTCTGTACTGGGAGAGCTCAGAGAGGTTCATTCTGTAGCTTGAGGGGGCCCCAGTCTGACCTGGGAGGGCATTGGGGGATCAGTTTGCAGGGATGGGTCCTGGTCTGTGCTGGGATGGAATCAGGGTTCCAGGAGATGCACTTTGTCCTGGGATGAGACTCAGACTGTGCTGGGAGATGGCAATGGGATCCCATTGGTACCAGGATCAGACCACTGCTGCCCTGGGATCAGGATATCCACTTTGTGCTGTGCTGGGTGCAGCTGGGACTGGGAAGGGGGATCAACATTGCCAATGCTGCCTTCTCAATTCTGTTGGCAGCAGAGTGCAGGCCACAATTTGCTGTTACCTGGAGGGGTGTGCAATACACCTGGAATCAACTGCCCCAGGGGTGGAAGCAGAGCTCCACCATTTGTCATGGACTAATCCAAACTGCACTGGGATGGCTGATGCCCCTGAACATCTCCAGTACACCCATGACATCATTGTGTGGGGCCACAAGGCAGAAGAAGTGTTGGAGAAGGGAGAAAAAATTATTCAGATACTTCTGAAGGCTGAATTTGCCATGAAGAAAAGCAAGGTCAAAGGACCTGCACAGGAAATTCAGTTCTTGGCAAGAAAAATGGCAGGCTGGATGCTGTCATGCACCTATGGACATGGTCAACAGGATAGCAACCAAGTCTCCACCATCCAACAAGAAGGAAACACAGTCTGTCCTAGGCCTTGTCGGGCTCTGCAGAGTGCAGGTCCCAGGCTGCAGTCAGCTTGTGAGCCCTCTCTATCGAGTGACCTGAAGGCAGAATCATTGTGAGTGGGGCAGTGAGCAACAAGGCTTTGAGCAGATCAAACAGGAGGGAGCTGTGCAGTGGCACTTGGGCCTATTTGAATGGCACCAGTGGTGCAAAATATCCTCCACAGTGCAGCCAGGGAGCATGGAGCACTTGGAGTCTCTGGCAGAAGACATCAGGTGAAAGCCGAGGTCAGCCACTGGGGTTTTGGAGTAGGAATAAGGGATGGAGATTGTACTGGGTTTGGGTTGAGCTGCAGTTAATTCTCCTCTGAGCATCCTGCTAGTGCTGCAGGGCTGTAGCTGGGTGTTGGTAACACAGCAGTGTTTTGGCTGCTGCTCAGCTGAGCACTCAGGCTGTGCTTTTCCAACATTTCCCTGCCCCAAGGGTATGCTGAGGGGGGCAAGATCTTGGGAGGGGACACAGCCAGGCCAGGTGACCTGAAGTGGCCAAAGGAGTGCTCCATGCCACGTGTGTTCAGCTCAGCTATAAGAGCAGAGTGGGAAGGAGATTGGTCCATGGAGTTTGTCCTGCAGAGGAACCACTCTGCACAGAGCCCTGCTGCCTGAGACCGACCTCCCTGTGCTGCTGGGCAGTAGAGATTCACTTCTCTCTCTGCTTCACCCTGTGTGGTCTATTGCTTGTGCCTATCCTGAGTGTTAAATTGCTTCTATCTTACACTCCTTATGTCATCTTTCCCCTCTCCCCTGTCCATCTAAGAAGCGCAGTAATAGAGTGGCTTTGGTGGGCATTAAGCCCCCAGCCAGGGTCAAACCACCACACAGGCCCAGTCCAAAAGGCACCACGGAATCTGGAGGAACCATTCCCAATGTCCTGGATGAAGCAACCCTGCACAGAGGGACCCGGGCGGCTTCAGCCTGCTGAATGGAGGCTCAGGGCACTGCCAGAGCAGTGTGCACATGGCTGAAAGGTGGTTTCAGAGAGGATGGAGCTATTCTGGGGAGTGGACCCTGCAGGGAGTTGTTTCTCTGAGTTCCTTCCTCCAAGGCTTCTGTGGAGCTGCAGGGCAGTGCGTGTGTGCAGAGGTGGAGGGGCAGAGTCCCAGCACAGTAGCAGTGCAGAAAGCCCCAGAGCCCCAGAGCTTGGGCTGTCCTCTCCTGCTGAGCCTCTGTGCTGGGGCAAGGCCTGAGTGCTCTGGCAGCTTGGGCACTGTGCTGCTGGGTGGCAGTGCTGGGACTGCAGCAGGGGAGAGTCCAGGGCTGCTTGTGGGACAGAGCTGTGCTCCAGAGCAGCACTGCCATCAGAACAGGAGGTCTCTGCATGCCTTCATCCCCCAACCCCCTCCCATTACAGACTACACCTACTCAGAGTCCAAACTGGATACCCTGACTCCCTTCCAGTATAGACTCAGTCCAAACATGGTTCCTCTAACCCCTCCCAGTGGAGATGTGGCCTCATCCCAGTACAAAGTGGATCATACTGTCCTCTAGCACTGCAGCTTGGGTCCTGACCCATTTCCAGTATAAGCTGTATTATTGTCCCTGCATAGCACTGTCAGGCAGCGAGGGAAGACAGCAGCAATCAATGTGATGGATAAGCACGCTTCAACTGTATTGTTCGGATACACAGCTTATAAAGCATCTCAGCTAAATATGCAGAAAGGTCATTATTCTATTGGTCTCTGGCTGAAGGCCACATTATAATATCCAGCCTACTTGCAGTTAGGTCTACATGCTATTTCAGAAAACTCCCTTCTAACTAGTTCTTTGTTTCTCATCCCACTATTTTACAACACAGCTGCAAGCACAGCCACAAGGCCACAGTGACCTTGCTGCATCAGCATTTTAGCTAACTGTGAGCAGTAAACAACAAGATGGAGTGTGGCCTACACATTCTGTTCAAACAGTTGTTCCACAGAACCATGTCCCTTAGATTCAAGCCATTCCTCAACAATTCCCCCCTTTTTCTTCTGTATCCTGAATAAGGAACAATGTGGCCAGCAGGAGCAGGGAGGTCATTGTGCCCCTGTATACTGCATTGGTTAGGCCACACCTTGAGTGCTGTGTCCAGTTCTGGGCCCCTCAGTTTAGGAAGGATGCTGACTTGCTAGAACGTGTCCAGAGAAGGGCAACAAAGTTGGTGAGGGGTTTGGAAGACAAGCCCTATGAGGAAAGGCTGAGGGAGCTGGGGTTGCTTAGCTTGGAGAAGAGGAGACTGAGGGGTGACCTTCTTGCTCTCTACAACTACCTGAAGGGAGGTTGTAGCCAGGCAGAGGTTGGTCTCTTCTCCCAGGCAGCCAGTACCAGAACAAGAGGACACAGTCTCAGGCTGCGCCAGGGCAGGTTTAGGCTGGATGTTAGGAAGAAGTTCTACCCAGAGAGAGTGATTGCCCATTGGAATCGGCTACCCGTGGAGGTGGTGGAGTCACCTTCATTGAAGGTGTTCAGGAGGAGACTTGATGGGGTGCTTGGTGCCATGGTTTAGTTGTTCAGGTGGGTTGGATTGGTTGATGGGTTGAATGTGATGATCTTGAAGGTCTCTTTCAACCTGGTGTATTGTATTGTATTAAGTTAAATTTAAAGGAAGCTCAGATGTTACCTCATTTACACTCCACATAATACATCCACATGCATATGCAAAACAAGCAAAATCAATGAAACAATACCAATCCAGCGTAAAACTTCCTTGAGCAGACCCAACAACCAAGGAGACAGATTTCCAAACCAAGATTGAAACTATTGATCAAAAGGATTCACATTTTTAACAATTGATTATGGTTTTCCAACCAAGCAATCCTTTGATAAATTGATTGACTGTGATCAGACAAATTAAAACAGCACATGCCTTCAAAATCCTCACAGCCATGACCATGAGCTAAAAGCAAGAAATCAATGGGCAGCTCTGTTCTGTAAATATGCATGCCTTCAACTATTTGGATCTAAAAGCAATTGAGCTAAAGTTCAGTAGTAACATTAGCCTGTTTGGCTGACCAACAAGCAATTTCTCAATTTGCTTAAAGCCTGCTTAGCAGCAAGACCAGGAAAAAAAAGAGAAGCAAAGAGATTTGCTGTAGCTGACCACAAAGCTACATCATCTTTACAGCTTCCATCCAGATGGAGCAAGGATCGTTTTTGTCGATGTTGCAGTGCAGCAGAGATGTTTAGCCAATCCCCATGTCAAGGGGCAAATAGGGTAAGCCTACCCAGATAACATGGATCATGCGTAACCGCGGAGTCAGTCCCTAATTAATAATGCACTACAATTTGCCACTTCACTCTCATTCTACAATATTACTACTATAATTAACAACATATTTACATCAAATCTGGGTATCCCTATGAAAACGTCTGAAAGGTTCACCCACAGTCTGTAAGCTCAAAGAAAATTCATTACTGCCCGTCAGGTTGGCCATGTTATCAATAGGTTCTCTCTGGGATTAATCTTCATGATGATTAAGTGGCTGATTATGAATATCAGCACTGTTTTTTACAATCTGCTTTAGGGGTATGTTACATCTTTATTTTTCCCTAGGATGGTCAAAAATCATGAACTGTTTAATGGTAGCAAGATTTCTTTCATCTGTAAAGGTAGATCTGGCCAGGCTCTAGCTTCACAGACAGAAAACTTGCAGGCAAACAGTGAGAGCAAAAAGGCTTCATTGCTTTGCCCAATATAATATTACCCATAATAATGTGTTTTTGCTCATCCTAGTAACACTGATCCCTTAATGTTCACACAACAGTTAAGCAGTCATGACACTCAGTTATAAGTTAGATGCTTTCTGTTGACATCTTGGATCATTGTGACAGTCACTGAGGTCAGTGCTAGGCAGGTTTGCTGACTGTCATTTTCATGACAGTTGTGCCGTGTTCGTGCTGTCTTGTGGTGAGAGGGTTGCAGCACTTTGCAAAGTTGATGTTTCTAGGTGTTGACATGAGCTAACTCTCTCTTGTTGGTACCATTAAAAACTATTTTTGCTATGGGGTATTCCCTCTTTCCCCCCCTTTTTTTCAGGTATTTATTTGTTTTTGTTTCCAGCCTACAATGACAATGCATGTGGTGTTAGAATGAATTGTAATTTTTCCCTCTAAGTGTGTAAAATTACAGCAAACTGGTGAGATACATCTAAGTCCATATGAACATTTTCTCTAATCACACAACAATCAAACCACCATAATATTCAGGTCTAATTCACATGGTGCTGTGGTACATTCTGATTGATGCTTTTGGTCTCAGATTATCGTAACAGTTATTGTGATCGATGTTTGACTTCATAGGAAATGGTGTTCCTTCATATTCTTGATTCTTCTGCCGTTGTTCACTGTGATGATTACAGGTGACAGAAGCGAAGGTTCGAGGTGACCTTATTGTGGCCATCCAGTATCTGAAGGGGGCCTACAAGAAGGCTGGGGAGGGAATTCCTAGGGTGTCAGGAAGTGAAAGAACTAAGTAGAATGGAATGGAGCTGGAGGTGGGGAGATTCAGGCTGGATGTGAGGAAGTAGTTCTTCACCGTGAGAGTGGTGAGGCCCTGGAATGGGTTGTCCAGGGAGGTGGTTGAGGCCCTGTCCTGGAGGTGTTTAAGCCCAGGCTGGATGAGGCTCTGTCCAGCCTGATCTAGTGTGGGGTGTCCCTGCCCATGGCAGTGGGATTAGAACTAGCTGACCCTTGTGGTCCCTTCCAACCCTGACTGATTCTATGAGTCTATGATTCCATATAATTTTAATTAATTTTTTATTTTTGAAATTTTAATTTTTTATTCAAATTTTATCAATTTTTTTGTCAATGTATTTTTAATAAATTTGTTTTGGTGACTTTATTTTTTTTAATAAATTAATTTTTGTCTTTTTTAATTTTTATTTTTTATTTTTTATTTTAATTTTTTCAAATTTTTTTGTCCTAATGTCTTTTTTTTTATCTTTTTTGTTATTTTATTTTATTTTTGTAATAATTTTTATATTTTTTAAATTTTATTTTAATTAATTATAAAAATATATATTTTTAATTAATTTTTTAATTTTTATACTTTTACATTTTCTATTTTTATTTTAAAAATCTTGTTTCATTTTATTTTGTTTAATTTTTTATTCTTTTTTTTTAGTTTTCAATTATTTTTATACTGTTTTAATGTATTTTCTTTGTATTTATTTTTTTGTCTATAATTTTAAATATTTTGTCTGTTCATTTTAATATAAGTTTAATATTTTAAACTATTTTTTGTTATTTTAAATTTTATTTAATTATTTTTAAATTATTTTCATTTAGGTTTTTCTAATTTTTTAATTTAATTTTTTTAAAATCTTGGTTTTATTTTGTTATTGTACTTTTAAAATTTTTTGCTATCAATTTAAGATAATTTAAATTTTTTTAATCTAGGTTCAATTTTAATTTCTTGATCTTATATTGTATATTTTAATTAGTTTTATATTTTGCATGTTTGTTTTATTTAATCTATTTCTATTTTAATTTTGATTTTGCTTTTTTATTATTTTTAACCTTTTTTATTAATTCTTTTTATTATCATTTTAATATTCACTTTTAATTTTTTTTAATTTTTTGTGTTTGTTTTTTTCTCAAATAGTAGTCTTGATAGTCCTTATTTGTATTTTTTGCTGATAAAACCTTATGGTTTTGTTAATAGCTATTTTTAGATGGTTATATTTGTTTTATTGTTTGTTTTATTGTTGCTCTCTTTTTCTATTCTTTGTTAATTATTTTTATTTTAAACTTTTTGTTGTTTGTTTTTAATTGTTCTCTTATCATTATTTTTATTATTATTTTGTTATGTTTATTGTTCTTTTTGTATCTAAGTTGTAGTATTTTGGTTTTGTTTTGTAATATATTTGTATTTTAAATTTTTAAATTTTTTTTTTTTTATATTTTGGATTATTTGTATGTTTTCTAGTCAATGTCTAAGAAGGAATAGAAAGATGTTACATTAGCTAAGGAATACTTTTAAAAGCAAATAAATTTACTACAGACCTAACTGTATTACACGGAGCTCCTTTGCAATGCCGAGGCACACAGCTAAGAAGGTTCCAACCAAAAAGAAGAACTTACAATGTGAAATCATTACTCAGTGCTTATGCCTTACTGCAATTACTATGTACTCAGTACCTGTAGATACCAAATGCTTACTATTATGCTACTAGGAAGACTTAGCAAACCTCCAAATAACAGATCTCTGAGAGACATTACAATCAGAAATGATGAAATTAGCACTGTTGCTTTAAATCAGAGGAGAGCTTTGGTAGACTAGAGTCGTACCAGAAAAGGGGGTGGGGGGTGGGGGTGACTACCTCTTAGACCATCTGCTTAATTAAGATGTCATGTACCATCCTCTCCAGGACACAGTGACATCTCTGGAGTCACCTTTCCCGGGGCAGACTGGACAGCCCAAGGCCCTTTCCATCATTCTCCAATTTGCTTCTGCACTTATTCTTTGTTCATTCAGTTCTCTCTTCCTATGCTGCTTTGACCTTTCAGGAGGCAAAGCTGCAGTTGTCCCCTGGGCCACCTCCGTGATTGGTTTTGCCATCCCATCTCTGGTATCTACTTGCCTAAAACTTTGCTTCTCAGATCATGCCTTGGAGAGGGGCAAACTACTGAGAGACATCTTTGTGCTGAGCAGCTGGTTCCAGAGGGGTTGGATTACTGATGCAACTTATCAGACTTTGTTTTTCTTCTTCTAAACAGGAACAATTCTCCTGTGGCTGTATGCAGACAGATCTCTATGGAGAGCAGGGGGAGCTGGTTCCATGGAACTATGACCTGCAGCTGCAGAGAGCAGGAAAGGCTGATGGGACAGTGATGTAAGCCCCAGGGGGCAATGACAGCAATGGAGAAGTTGTGGAGGGGGTGAGGAGCAAAGTTGTTCATACAGTGTCAGATCTTGGGGAAGAGTGTTTCCTTTGAGGCCAGGCCTCTTGAGGAGACTCTGTGGATCAAGGTGACATGGAGAGTGCTGCTCTCAGCTCCCTTCTTTCAAATGCAGCTAATTAAAAGCATCCTTTAAAAAAAACCAGGGGGTTATGAGGCCCAGTGGGAAATCTTCCTCATTAACTGCACTCTGAAACAGCTTCAATTAGCTGTGAAAAAGCTCCAATGAGCTGGACAAGTCTTCAGTACCTGAAGGAAATCCCAGGCAGAGCCACAGCTCCTGAGGGACTTCTGTGCTCTAATGAGCCCCATGGAGGATTTGGGGCTGAGTCCAGGTGTTAGGGACTGAGAGAAGACTGAAGAAACTGCTCCAGAAGTCAGCAGCAAATGCAAAGTAGCTTGAAGCACTGATTGGCCCCACTGGGGCTTGTTACTGACAAAGCCTCCCCAGGGGCTCCTTAGAGAAGGAATTGGAGGCTGTGATTTCTAGAGCAAAAAAAAGGTAAAATGCAGGAGTCTGTGATGCTGAAAAACCTGGGTTTGGGTTATGGAGCAGGAAGGCCAAGCCCTGAGCACAGCCCCGGGGACAGTAGAGCCTGAAAAACCTCCAAATAAAGGATCTGCTCCCAGGCCTGGGTGGCAGAGACAAGTGGCCAGAGCCCAGGGACAAGACCTTGGTCCTGTTGGGCTTTCAGCCTTGCCAGAGCCCTTGGCCATGCTTTGCCAGCAGACTTGGTAGGTTTAGGTAATGGGTGCCCTGGGTGACCTTGAAGCTCTTTCCCAACCACAACAGTTCTGTGATTCTGTGTTTCTGTGTAGGAGAAGGATGGGTTTGGATAGCTTTAGAAGACTCTAGGGAAGGTTTGCCTTTGCTTGAAGATGAGGAATTATCACAGTATCACTAAGGTTGGAAGAGACCTTGAAGATCATCTAGTCCAACCTATCACCACAGACCTCATGACTAGACCATGGCACCAAGTGCCACGTCCAATCTCCTCTAGAACACCTCCAGGGACGGTGACTCCACCACCTCCCTGGGCAGCACATTCCAATGACAAATGACTCTCTCAGTGAAGAACTTTTTCCTCACTCCAGCTATACTTCCCCTGGCACAGCTTGAGACTGTGTCTCTTGTTCTGGTGCTGGTTGATAAGAGGAAGAGGCCAAACCCCTCCTGGCTACAACCACCCTTCAGGTAGTTGTAGAGAGCAATGAAGTCGCCCCTGAGCCTCCTCTTCTCCAGGCTAAACAGCCCCAGCTCCCTCAGCCTCTCCTCACAGGGCTGTGCTCAAGGCCTCTCCCCAGCCTTGTTGCCCTTCTCTGGACACCTTCAAGTGTCTCGTTGTCCTTCTTAAACTGAGGGGCCAGAGAACTGGACACAGGACTCAAGGTGTGGCTAACCAGTGCAGAGTACAGGGGCACAATGACCTCCCTGCTCCTGCTGGCCACACTATTCCTAATACAGGCCAGAATATATATATATATATTATATATTATAATATATATATTATAATAAATAAAACAGAGAGATCGATCAAGGGGGATCCATATTGTGCATATTTTATAACTAAGGCATTAGTGACACCAGCAAGAAATAGCTAACCCAAGTCAACAGCTCGAAAACATCAACTTGCAATGCAGTACTGCAATCAGCTCAGCAAACAACAGCACAAGAATCAAGAGAAGACAGGACAAAGAGCACTTCCCATGGAGCTGAAGATCAGCAGAGCTACCTAACACCCATCAAAATGACTGCGTGATAATGAGATCAAAAGCATCAATCAGAAGAACACACCAAAACCCATCTAATTAGGACTGAGTATCACCATTGCTTCATGTTGTGTGATTAGGGAGTATGTTCACATGGGTTGATATGAAACTCACCAGTCTGTCATAACTTAAAGAGTTAAAGGGAAAGTCAAATAATTATAGCAGCACAAAAGACATTTTCATTTTAGCTTATAAAAAAAAACAAAAAAAGGGGAATCAGGTATTATGTCACAAAAAAGAATGGTTAAAGCATGTTGTGTTCTCAGATTTCCTTTATATGTGGTTTCAAATGTGATTTAACAAATTTATGGAGGGTATAGAATTCTGGAAGTTTTACCTAGGAGAAACTTGAAAAAGAAAACAAACATTAGGCCAGAGTCAGTATCAACAGGATCAGTGCCTTTCCTTAGCAAATACAAAGCATCAGCAGATCAGTATTTAGGATGAGTAAAAATGGATTATTGTGTTATGTTCAGTTTTACATTGGGCAGAACCATGAATATTCAGGATGTCATCCCTGACCCAGCCAAGGAGCCTTTGCACTCTTGCTGTTTGCCTCTAAGTATTTTCCTTCTGTGGGAGATGGAGCCTGGCCAGCTCTACCCTTGTGGATCAAGGAGAATCTTGCTGACATTAAACACCACCACCACAAATTACAGCAGCCAGGCTGGGCCCTGCACTGAGTGACATCAGAACTGCTCTGCAGAAGAGTTTATTGCTCCTGAGAGCATCCAGGGATCAGTTGGCTCAGGGCAGCCTTGATCTCCTGGTTCCTCAGGCTGTAGATGTGAGGGCTCAGTGCTGGAGGCACCACTGAGTACACAACAGACACCAACAGGTTCCAGGATGGGGAGGAGGTGGAGGGAGGCTTCAATCTCTTCTATGATTTTGACCATCTCAGAAGAAAAGAAATCAAGATGTAGCACACCTTTGAAGCAGATTGTAAAAGGCAGTGCTGGAGATTGGGTTTGCTGTGTTTGTAGCTCTTTGTATCTTGATTCCTGTGTACAATGTGTTCAGGCTTGATCAAGTCTTCTTTGTTAATAAGAAAAGGAAAGTGTAAGAATTGGAGCTAGTAAGATCTGAGATCTCCTTGAGAGATCAGGCAGGCAACAAAGAAATAAGTTCAAAACTGTGGGATGAAACTTTCTGTCTGAAAGAAGCAACTGTTGTGTGTGTGTTCTGACCTTGTAAGATAAGTGGAAAGGAATGTGAGCTTGTTACTGAGATGCAGCTGGAAGTTCTTATCTTTAGCCATATATTATGCCAGTTCTGTTAGATTGAGCTGATTCATACAACCTGAGCATTGTGTCTTGCATGGGTTACACCAGTCTGTTAGACACGCTGCGCTGCACAACTTCTGCTTTTGCTATACAGTTAGTTTGAACTTGCTTGCTGCTGTGTATGCAAAGAGTGTTAGAAAGGTCAATCAAAAGTGTTGTTTTATTAGTAAACAAAAAGGGGGAGATGTTGGAAGAGGTTTTTGTATGGCTTAGGAAGACTATAGGAAGGTGTACAAGAGGTTGTTTTCAGATAGCTTTGTAGGACAGTAGGGAAGATTTGCCTTTGCTCGAGTTAGAGCGAGCTATGTTCTGTCTTTGACTCTGAGGGGAATGTAAAACACCTTGCAACCAAAGGAGAGAAATTAGCAGAATTTTGGGTTTGTGATGTGTTAAAATATTGTTTTGTTATTTGACCTATGTATGCCTAATCAGACACTTGCCAGTAGAAAATGAGCAGTTGAGATGTGACACCTGTGCCTGCTGACAGACTAGAGAACCTTGCTCTATGATGTAATAAATGTCTTTGCCTGCTTACAACTTGTCCTGGAAGAGTTGCTCGAGGTGAATTACCATCTATATAAAACCTATATTAATACACCATTGTTCCAACCCTTAGCCATAGATTCTCATGTTGAGTTTGTTTTATTAAATTCCTCCCAACTAAAGCCACCAAAAAGTTAAATCCTCCATAAATGTTGTTGAACCACACTAAAAAACACACCTAACATGAAAAAAAACCTCAAAAGATTGCTGTGTGCAATACTGAAGGGAGGCTGTAGCCAGGTGGGGCTTGGCTCTTCTCCCAGGCAACCAGCACCAGAACAAAAGGACACAGTCTCAAACTGTGACAGGGGAAGTTTAGGGTGAGGAGAAAGTTCTTCACAGAAGGTGTTAGCCATTGCCCGGGGAGGTGGTGCAGTCATGGAGGTGTTCAAAAAGGGATTGGACATGGCACTTGAAGCCAGGTTTAGCAGTCATGAGGTGTGGGTGACAGGTTGGACTTGATGACCTTTGAGGTCTTTCCAACCTTATGATTCTAGGATTCTGTCATGCTTGAACAATTTGCTTGTGACACACCTGCACTGCCCCTTTTGCTTTTATAACCTAGACAATGAAAGGTCTTTTGTGCCAGAATCCATTGTAACCATCCCTTTAGCCATTTGAAATTGGTATCTAACTATGACATCCTGGTGAGCTAACACACAGCCCCATGGGCAACCTGTGCCCAATCACCACAGCAATTAAACAATTATGGTATTCAGTCCTAATCAGAGGTCTTTTGGTGTCCTCCAACATGTGATCAGCCTCAGAGCAACTCCATCAGCCTCAGTTCAGCAAGACAGCCTCAGGGGCATTGCCTTGATTCCCATGCCTTGATTGACCATGACTTGATTCTTGCCTTGTCAGCTGAGATGGTTGCAGAAACTGAGCTGCAGAAGCAGAACGGATCTCTGCAGCTCCTGACATAGTTGACTTTCCTTGCTGGTGTCACTAAGAACCTGTGGGTGATCAAATGTGCTTCCTTCCTACACCAACAAATCCATTTGTCTTTTCTAGGCTAAGCCCGTCTGGAGATGGATCAAAAAGCTCTTTGAAAGCCTCTGAAATCCTCATTCAGATTCTTTAAATCTCTTAGCAGATAATTCTGAAGAGCTGGGAGCACTGGCAGCCATAAGGGAGGGAACTGGGAGCCCGGGGATCCATCCTGGGAACACTAGAAGGAGAGCTGGGGGTATTGGGGTCAAAATGGGAGCCAAACTGGGAAAGAACGGGGGCTCTCAGGATCTGCCTTTCAAAGGCATGAGGCTCAGAGCTTGGCCTTTCTCTTTCAGAAAACCAAGGCCGGGTTTGTTCAGTGCACTTTGCCTTTGTCTGCCTTCAATCATGGCCTCCATGGAG